>CM038143.1:466156271-466706144 GCA_021437245.1 Aegilops speltoides
GGCCCACGCCTTTTCCCACTTTCCGCCTTCGCCCCCAGCTCGCCGCTTGGAGCCACGAGTCGGATGTTGCGGCGCGCGTCATTAAGGCAGGGGGGCATCTAGATTCTAGACTACATTCCTCCATCCCCCACCTCCGGCGGCCGCAATGCCGCTGCCGCTGGCGCAGGTGCAGGAGCTGCGGGACCGCCTCTCCGACCGCTTCCGCCCGTGGAGCCGCTCCGCGCAGTTCTGGGTCCGCGCCGTTGACATCTACGGCAGCTACAAGGTGCGTGTGGGGAGGACGGGCCTTCCCCTGTTCCATCGGCGGCTCCGCCCCCGCGCGAGCGCGCCAGGTGTTCGGTTCTATGCGTGTGAGCTCACCGTGATGTTTCGTTGGCTGGTGTTGTCGGTCCAGGTGTGCCAGCTCCGCACGGGGTTCGTCAAGGATGAGGAGGAGCGGGAGGCCATGTGGGAGCAGCAGCACGAGATCGGCGCCCAGAAGATGTACTCGCTCTGCTCCGAGCTCGGCGGCCTCTTCCTCAAGGTCCCTCCCTGCCTGCTGCTTTCTGTTTTGCCCTCTGATCGTCCGTCTTGCTTACTTGTCTTATACCTTGATGAATCGGAGGGTGACTTTGTGAGGCTTCGCTGAATCCAACAGATGCCACAGCCTAGCTGTACTCACATTCTTTCACCTTTTATTTCGACCAGGCTGCTCAAATTCTGGGGAAGCCCGATTTGGCGCCGACGGCCTGGGTCAAGAGGCTTGTTACATTGTGCGATAAGGCTCCGTCCACACCGATCGAGGTTGTCAGAGATGTGGTGGAGAAACAGTTCTGCAAGAGCTTTGATGAGATTTTTGACTTCTTCGAAGTTGAGCCTGTTGGGTCTGCTTCTATTGCACAGGTTCGTGTTTAGGTACTTCTCTTGGCTCTAAGGTCTGGTGAATTGCTACATTTGGTGCTCTGCATGATTTTCCTTTTCTGTCTTCGGCCTATGCATGTGCCATTTGTTTCTTCGTGCCACTGCCACTACACTTTATTGTGAAGATAATTGGGATAGCCTCTCACTTATTAGCATTGCTGTTTCATGTATCGTTAGGTGCATCGAGCGAGGCTTAAATCATCCAAGACAGATGTTGCTGTCAAGGTACGACTTAGGACTGCATGTATGTGTTCCATAAACAGCTGTTTCCTTATCTGATATGCTCTGATGTGCCCTAGTGGATCTGGTTCTATCCAGGTTCAACATCCAGGAGCTGAACAATTGATGATGGTTGATATCCGGAACATGCAAGCATTTGCCCTGTTCTTACAGAAATATGACATCAACTTTGATCTGTTCTCCGCCACAAAAGAGATGGAAAAGCAGGTTTTTATTTAGTTCACTAGTACTTTTGTTGTTTTTGCTTCTCCTAGTATACTTCTCTGCACCTGCTCTAAACCGTCTAGAAATATTGAGCCTCTTGTGGTTTTTATTATTTTCTTTTTTCGTAAATTAAGGCAGACTGGCCTGTATATTCAAATGTAATCATTTACTCTGATAAAAGGGGGGGTGTCATTTAAAGTCAATGGAGATTTTGTTTTAAAATGATGGATCATATCCACGCATCCACAAGTGGACTAAACTGGGCCACTAAGGCTATTTACTTACTGGAAGAATAAACAAGTGCAATCTCAGTATTCAACATCTGGACTATTAGAAACAAGATAAGATAACCATTTACTTGGACATTATTACTGATTTTTTTACAATTAGTATTCGATTCTAGCAGGCCAGATATCTGTATACTGCGAAGCATAAAGTTGCATGATGCGTCTCCTATATGAGTATATGTTATGTGAGTGCCAGTTTGGTTCTTATGCGCCAAGAGATACGAGAAAGTACAATTTGTTTTCATAAGAACGTGCACCTTTTCTGAGATCAGAACTAATAATTTAACCGTTTTCTGCGAATTATTGATCTTTTGGGCTTCATTGTTTCCATAGATATGCTATGAGTTTGATTTTGTGCGAGAAGCAAGAGCAATGGAAAGAATACGAGAATTCTTACGTGTCAGCAATAAGAAATCTCCGGTTATTGTGCCTCGTGTGATTCCTGGAATGATTAGCAGGTACATTGCCATATCTTCTTAATCAGCCAAACCTGTTTTCAGGTTTACTGAATCCTACTTCTGCACCATAGTTACACATAAATAAAAAGCTTGCATCATTCGGAAGGATTCATTAGAGAAGTTATAATGGGCCATCTGGTAGTTGCAGGCTTTGCTTCTGTTCCAAAAACGATATCCTCTGTGATGCTTCCTTACATATAATGAATACTTGCATTAGTCTGTACTGGTCAGACAGGCATTAGATATGTTATGTATGATTGATTTAGGCATTTAGCCTTTATCTGTCCTTTAAGCTATATTTTTATTGATCTAGCTGTCCCTCTATCTGCCTTCCTCTGGCTGAATTCTAATTTGTTGTCTGGTTAGGATTTTTAGAGTTCATGAGCGAATCACTATCCATAATGAATTTATTTATTTTTGCCACTTCATCACATCAAAAGTGTGTTTCTGATTTTATACCATGCCTTGTTATTCTTCTTGTACTACAAATGTAGGAAATGTGTCATTGTGTATGAACCTATTTCCTTTTAGATAAATGAAAAGCTCATTAGCAAGTTAGGCACTGTATTAGTCAATGAGTAATAGAGTTCTTACAATCGCGCAAGACCTGCTTCGACATGCAGGGCGGTACACAACACCCTCCTACAGTACCGGGCAAGGCCATGGACCACAGAATTGCTTTTTCTCCGAATATTTTGCCCTTTGATGTTGGGCGGATCTCTGGCAATAGTGACTTCATTTTGTTGAGCCACAACTCTGTCTTCTGTTTCTTTGCAAAATGTACATGTCATCAGTTTGTCTTACTTCATTTTGTTGAGACATTTTTTTTTCTCTTTGATAGGGAGGTCTTGGTCATGGAATTCATACAAGGAACCCCAATAATGAATCTCAGCAGTGAAATGTCTAAAAGAGGAATTGATCCTGCTGGTAAGCTTGCAGCAATGGCAAAGCAGTAAGCCCCTTCATCCCAAAAGAGTATGGTTCTCATTTCCTTATTTACTAGAATGAACATATGGAAATTCCACACCATTTTGATCAGGCTACAACTAGACCGAATACAAATCCGTAGCTATTGCCCTCCTTCTTATATTTGTATTAAATTTTTATGTCAAACATGTCCTTTCTTCAATTCCTTCGAGTGCTCTAGCCATCTCAAAAGATATATTCTCCTTTAATGCAGGAAGATTCTAACGGATCTTACACTTGCTTATGGCCAAATGATCTTGAAGGATGGCTTTTTCCATGCAGATCCACACCCAGGAAACATCCTTATCTGCCAAAACACAGAGGCAAGTGATGCTTATTACAAAAATGTCAAAATATTTCCTTATGGCAAAGACATATTTTAGATGAATATCCTTTAATGGTGACCCTCTATTAGGTAGCTTTGCTTGACTATGGACAAGTGAAAGAAATGCCAGAGGATTTACGACTGGCTTATGCAAATCTTGTCATTGCCATGGCCGATGATGACCTTTTGAGGACTAAAGAAAGTCTCAGGTAAACTCAATCTCTTTTTATGTTAGGTCATTTTTCATGTGATAATTAGATCTATACGAGGACAGTAAGTTCAAATCAATAGTCCTAGTTAAAAAAAAATGGACTGCTGGCCTGATATTCCTTAAGGGACCCTCTGCCCCCTCTCCATATTCTGGCTGTGTATCTCCAGCAAGCCATCATCAACAAGGCCTATCAGATCTGCCCAAGTAACTTCTCATTGCTGAGGTGGATTTCTCATTATCCTGTACACACACGACATGCCCTTGGTCATGCAGGCCTGTCCTCGCCAGCTTCTTTACCTTGGCTTCTTGAGACTTTTGGCAAATCTGCTGGTTTATGTGTGTTATCCATCAATGTTCCAGAAGGCAGAACTCAATACCTGGCTGGCCTTTTTCACTGTTTTTTTTCTCTTTCTTGAACACTGGCACCTTTCCTTCGACGTCTGTAAGGCTCCCTCTTGACCTGTCAAGATCCAAAATCTGTGATTATGCCCCCTCATTGAGCGTATTGAACGAAGGCGTACATCGAACTCTTCCTTCGTTTTCCTTGGGGAACACATCCTTGTTGCTAAATCTGTCCTTAGCCCGCTGCCCACCCAATTGCTCCTTGAGGTTGCCGGAGGGGGTTAAAGAAACTATTGACTGCGCTTGCTGTATATACCTGTGGGAAGTTTGGAAATCACGTTTAGATCTAAATTGATGGCTACCTGGAACAAGCAAGCCGAAGCTGAATGGTGGTGGGTATCCTGATCTCTCAGTCCAGAATGAGCTCCTCTGCTGGAAATCCATAATAAATTGTACAACAAGCTCGACATCCCCTTCGTACAACTTGTCTAGAAACACTACGTGAGGTTGGTCTGCGCGCCTTCAGCTCTACAGGTTCATTCTTGTGCAAGGACATCATCATTCTTTCTGACAAACTCCTTAACAATGCAAGCTGTAGCATCACTCGGGGGGGCACATGTCACGCCCCAGCCAGGGATTTGAGGTGGATAGGGGTGGAAATGGCTAGGATTCTTTGAGTTCGTCAGGGGAAGAGGAAATCACCAGGGAAGGAGATGAGATACACTAACTACTTTACTCTAAGGTTGTATCTCTTCTCTTGCTTTGTTTCCAAGCCGAAACGGCATATATGGAGTTCATTACAATGGTTCCCTGTAGCTAGGTGCTTTTAATTGGAATGTAAAAGTAAACAGTGAATAATTGTTGTAGTAACAGTCTGTATCGAACCTCCCTTCATTCACTCTCACAAGATCTTGGCCGTCCGTTAACTGAACCCACAAGTGTCGAATATTTTGGATACTGGGCTCATCAGGCTTAAGTGTATTGACTGACGGCACTGACAATGCCTCCCGCTTGAGATCAGCCTTATCCTCATGGCTTGAACGATGGAAAAGTCGTCTTGATGAAACCGACATCTTCCCAAGTAGCGTCCCCGGGGCCCATGCTTTCCCAGTGGATTAGCCATTGTTCCACTGGAATTTTCTTGCGAGTGATCATAGTTCTGGTGTCCAGCCGAGAAAATGGCGTCGTCTTGATCTTGCCATCTTCAGTAACTAATGGAACATGAGGGAGTGGAACAGCATGTTGCCAACATGTTCTTTGAGCTGGCTGATTGGAACACAGGATGAATTGCTGCTGTATCTGGTAGCTGCAGTTTATAGGACACCTGACCAATTCTCTGTAGCACTTTAAAAGCTCCATAATACTTAGATCGCAGTTTCAGCGATCCCCTTAACCCAAATGGATTCTGGCGATAAGGTTGGATTCTGATATATACCGTTGCTCCTTCCTTCACTTGTCTTTCTGTCCTTAACTTGTCAGCTTGCATTTTCATGCATTCTTGAGCAGCTTGGAGATTTTCTTTCAGCTTGTGCAGTAACTGTTGCTTTTTTGTAACTGTTAACTGAACTGCTGGACTGAATGTATCTGACAGAACAAACTCGCCAATCATAGGGGGTGGGTAGTTGTATAACGCTTCGAATAGTGACTGTTTGATTCCAGAGTGAAAAGAAGTGTTGTACCACCATTCTGCAAGTGACAGCCATTTGTACCATTGCTTAGGTTCTTGGAAGACCATGCTCCTGAGGTAATGTTCCACACACTGACTGACTCTTTTGGTCTGTCTGTTGGTTTGTGGATGGTGAGCAGTACTGAATTCGAGCTTAATCTTGAGTGCTGTGAACAGTTGCTGGTATATATTGCTTGTAAATATCCGATCCCTATCTGAGACGATTTCTTTTGGAAACCCATGTAGTCCCCCCCCCCTCCCCCCCCCCCCCCCCAACCAATGCAGATTGATGAAGTCTCCAGGAGTGTCAGTCTCATATTAGTACCAGCTCCCACATAAATCTTTGTTCCTTGTTTAATTATACCATCCTGAACAGTGTATTGTGGAGGATCACTAACATCGCCAGCTACTTTTTTTAGCAACTTAGAGCTATCAGGATCATTGCAGTAACTGAGCTTAACTTCCTCAATCCAGTCTGGTACACAAGATGTTATGGTGAAAAACAGTATCCCTTCTAGATAGGGCATCTGCAACAATTTTTTCCTTGCCCTTTTTATACTCTATAGAGTAATCAAATTCCAACAATTTTACTAGAAGCTTGTGTTGGATACCTTGAGTTATCCTCTGAGTTGTCATGTACTTCAAACTCTGCTGGTCTGTTATTATAATCAGCTTGTTGTCCAATAGATAGTGTCTCCATTTCTTCAATGCCTCCAAGATTGCCATAGCCTCCTTCTCATAAATGGACTTGACAGAAGCTTGAGGCCCAAGGCATTTGCTGTAATAGGCAAGTGTTTTCCCTGACTGCATGAGAACGGCTCCTAGACCTGTGCCACAGGCATCCGTCTCCAGAACAAAGGATTTGAAGAAATCAGGAAGAGCCAATATTGGGCAAGTAGTGAGTTTGGTCTTGAGCAAATTGAACACTTCAGTATGAGTTGCAGACCACTGGAAAGAATCTTTTCTAAGTAAAGTCATGTAGGGAACTCTAGAAGGTCTGGTTAGGTGGTTGAGCTCCAGCAGTCAAAGGGATTGTGTGGTTGCGATCCCTGTTTGGAGGCAGTGATGTAGGTTCAGAGAAGACCAGAGGGAAGTTATCCAGTATATTCTGAACAAGGGGGTTCTGAATGTTTCTAGTCACTGGTTCCTCTGTTTCTAGTGCATACACGTGTATAATATATCCCATCACAGGTTTAGTCAACAGCTTGCTCATAGCAGTAGGTGTAACCAGGGACTTAGCAGGAGCTGTATTGATCATTGAAACAATAGGAAGACCATTTCTGTGCATGGTCAAAGTTTCGAAATCCTTTGTAATAGGACTGACTTTACAGTTTACACATCCAGTCACATCCCAAAATGATACCATAACTGTGGAGGGGCAGGGTTTTAAAGACTGAAGAAAACTTCTTTCCCTAAATGAAATAGGTAGTGAGAGGGACAATGTCAGTAAACTGTAATTTTCCCTACCAACCACACTGACCTTCTTAACTGGTGTACTGTGTAAATGACAGTTAGCAGTAAGAGCAAAGTCGTAGTTAATATAAGTGTGTGAACTGCCACTACCCACAAGCGCCACTGCTTGATGTCCCCCCATTTTAATCAGCAGTGAAAATGTAGCAGGGCCTCCTGTGCCAGCTATCGCATGACAAGATATCAACATAACTTCAGATTTTTCCTCTGGGTGTTCTGGAGTATTAGGAGCTGTGTGATAAGCTTGATCTGGTGTAGGTGGAGTCTCTTGTTCCTCTAATTCAACTGTATCATCATCAATCTCCTGCATGGCATGGAGAGTTCTGCCTTGTCTACATCTATGCTCTCTGTTCCAAGGTTCTTTTCAATACCAACATTGTCTTACTCAGTCTGATTCCCAGCTGGAGGAACTCGCTCAGCATGGTTTCTGTTAAAGTGTGGTCTGTGAGGAGTAGGGGCAAATGTTGCTCTTGGTTTCTGCATAGTGGATTGATAATAAGCCTTCTTTGCATTAGCAGCATTTTCATACTTTGCATACCAATAAGCTTCCAGCACTCCCCTAGGTCTCTGACCACTCACGTCATGCTTAATGTCTGCTTGAAGGCCGCCTATAAAATAGCTCATAATGAAGCTTTGACAAGATTGCCGAAAGTTGCCTAGGTTACAAGATCGCACTCTCCCCCAGGTCTCTAGGCCTTCTTTGTATTAAATTTGTGTTTGTTGAGTTCGTCAGTGGAAAAGGAAATCGCCAGGGAAGGAGACGAGATACACTAAGTACTTTACTCTAAAGTTGTATCTCTTCTCTTACTTTCTTAATAAGCCAAAACAGCATATATAGAGTTCATTACAATGGTTTCCTGTAGTTGGGCTCTTTTAATTAGAATGTGAATAAGTGCTGTAGTAACAGTCTGTATCGGATCTCCCTTCATTCACTCTCACAAGATCTTGGCCGTCCGTTAACTGAACCCACAAGTGTCGAATATTTTGGACAATGGGCTCGTCAGGCTTAAGTGTATTGACTGACGGTACTGACAACACAACCCTCTTAGGCTCCCCCTCTCCATCTCTCTTTATCTCTCTGTCCGAATCGCTAGACCTTTTCCACTTTCCTATCTGTTGAAGCTTTTGATGAACTTCAAGAGTTCAGGCCGCTCCTCATTGTAAATCTAATTTTCCCCTCCCTCCCTCTGTCTCTGAGCCGCTAGACCTTTTTGTACCTTACTCTCTTCATTCAAGCTTTATATGAACTACATGAGTTCATGCATCTGATACCTGAAGTTACCCCTGGGCGAGCACCTTCTACTATTCCAAGAAATTCTACAATCTTGCTTTCCAGCACAGTCAGACACCAGCTTATCTCGTGTTTGGATATCCAAATGCACTTCCAAACTGAAGATTTCTCGTGCCTTCTCGGCAACAGGGATATGCTCGTTCACCGAAACTATCAAGTAGGTGAAGATTCCAACTGTGTCCTTTGTACTGCTGCAGCCTAAAAACCAGGGATCATCTATTTTGGAGGTGCTCCTTCAGCACCTCCTGCTGGCAAGCTATCGTCATTCAGCTAGACGTCACCTCGGATTGCAATCACATGATCAGCGTGGCCAAAATCGCCTTCAGCAAGCCTTTCTCATTGGAGGCTTTCATCATTGCAGCATGGAACAGACCATTTATAAACAAAGGAACACCGAAATAACAGCATCATCCCTAGCTTAGGCTCCTTAACCATTTATTTAAAATGAAAGAGGGTGTTCCATATCCTCTTCATATTTCGCTCATACTCCCTTGATTAAACACCCCCCACCCACCCCCTCTGTTGTAAAGTCTGTAAACTGTTTACTATCAGGGCCTCACAGTTTTCAGTTAAAACAGAAAGTTCATTTTTTTTATGTGCTTGTTTGCAAGAGAACAATCTTGGGCCAATGGGCCAGCATAACAAATATTTTTAATGGAGTCATGATTTGTTGGTGTGTAACTGTTGGTATATTACTTGTTTTTCTTATGGATTTATCAAATGTTTCAGTGAATTTGGTTTCAAAACATGGAGTATAGCAGACAATGAGCTGGAAGAACTGTTTCAGTTATCTCTTAGAATGTTTGATACAAGATTACCGCCTGGAGTAACCGTGCTCTCGCCTTTTGCTGATGATTCTTCACTGAATAAAGTTGGAGTAGAGGTATGCGACTGTATTATCTGCACTTCCATAGTTCAAACATGAAAGGCAATTGGCATATGTTTTGTCGTTCCTCCATTTACTTGAAAACTCCTACAGGCATACAAATGATTTGTGTATTGGTGCAGTTTAACTTCTAAAATGTCTTCTTTTATTTGCTTTGCTACTTCAAGAGCTTCCCAGAGGAGTTATTTTCGGTGCTTCGAACGATACAACTTCTGCGCGGGCTGACTGTAGGGATGGGCCTCCGTTTTTCTTGTGCTCAGCAATGGAAACCAATTGCCGAGGAAGCTTTGTTGAAGGCCGGGAGAATAAAAGGTAGTACGTTCATTATATTGGTATATCCGTCAACAAGTCAAATCTTTTTTTCTTTTGTTTTTTTAAACGAGTAAAATCTAATCAGCAAGCATCATTGTTTCCATTGTGCTGCTTGCTACAGCTCTTTATATTCATACTGTCTTTCAGGTTGACTAACTTGAACTATTTGTTTTCTTGTTCAGATGTAAAATCAAGAAGACCAAGAAGTTTCTTTAGAAGGTTGTTTTAGGGAAGTAGAGATGACGACAGCCAAAGAACCGATATGTAAATCATTTTGTAACGAACTGGCAGTAACGAAAAGGCAATTTTTTTTCCCTTTTTACGAGGTTGTAGGGTGGGAATATTTGATACTGATTATTTGTTTGTCTTTGATCACAAATTATTTATAATATGACGAGAAACATGTACTTATAAAGAAGGAAAGAAATAAGAGAAAAATGTATAATTTAATTTGGACTTTTCTTGTTTGGTTCAGAAGGCTTGGGATTTTATTAGAAAGTGAATAGGTTCTGTTAGCACCTACTCCCTCCGTCCCGAAATAAGAGCATCTCCAATAGGCGCGCGGCGCGCTAAAAATCAGAATACTGCG
The DNA here is from genome assembly GCA_021437245.1 of Aegilops speltoides. Lineage (NCBI taxonomy): Eukaryota > Viridiplantae > Streptophyta > Magnoliopsida > Poales > Poaceae > Aegilops > Aegilops speltoides. The sequence goes on from CM038143.1 coordinate 466,166,419, forward strand.
CCGGGTGAGCCAGGTTTTGCGCACAGCGGTGCGCTGGCTCCAGCGGCCGCCGCAAAATAAAGCGCGCCCGAGCTGTTCCAGCAGGCGTGCTATATTTCATTTTTTTTTCTTGACGATTGCATACATAGCATACAAGTATGGAGATAGTTCGGCACATAGCCTGCTTCTACGATAAAAAATGCGTACATCTAGGCTTCTCCAACGATATATAGTTCTACTTCGTCCATATAGCCTGCTTCTATGATACAAAATAAAACGAAAAACTACTACTACTCGTCATTCTCCAACTCGGACTCTGCCTCGGTGATGTCCTCCTTCGACGTCTGAGCATAGGTGTCAAGGAACCGCTCGCCGCGGGAGTCCCAGGACGACACATCTCCTAGCGCCATGTTGTATTTAGCGACCGCCTTCCGCGTTCGCTTGTCCTCGCGATAGGCGGCTCGCTCCTTCCTTCTCTCCTCCCTTTCCACCCTCCTCTCGGCGAAGAACTGTTCCTCGTTGATGATGTCTTGCGGGAAGCGTTGCCTTCACAGCGCCATGGCTTCCTCGTCCATCTCGGCCAGGCTAAGACGGCGCTCCCGCCTCCGGTGTTTGTGACGATCCCCGTCAGTAATAAGCCGCGGGAAAGGCGCCAACTCCTGTGCCCGCTCCCGTGTCGCCACGTCGGTGAAGTTCATGTCCCAACGGGACCGCTGGAGGCGCCACGCCGCAGCTCGTACGCGTGGGCGCCATCCTGGGCGGCGTCGAAGGTTCCAAGGCCGAGGCGCACGCTGCCGCCCGACCGAATCGAGGCGGAATAGGTGCCGGACGGACGCACGCGGACGCCGCTGTAGCCCGAACCTCCCCCGCGGCGAGGCGGCATGGTGGCGCGGTGGTGTCGTGTCGGCGGCGAGGAGAGAAAGCAGTGGAGGGAGCGAGAGAGAGCGGCAGAGAGCATCAAATCTAGCATGCGAGCTGCCGCTCCTTTTCCCCGCGTGCGCTAGTTTGTCACCACCGTTGGAGCGCACGAAAACAGCCACGCGCGCTAAAAAACCAATTTACCGCACGCACGTCTTTTAGCGTGGCTGTTGGAGATGCTCTAAGCATAGTTAATTTAGTATAACTTTATATTAAATGAGCGACACTTATTTTGGGATGGAGGGAGTATTAGACATGATTTTAAGCTGAAAGCTACTCGTATAAGAAGAAAAGAGGATAATGCTGATGGAAGTGAAGTTAGTCCAGATTTCACTTATCCCTTTTGAGACCCCATGACAGATTTTTTTTTACCTCCTTTAAAAGTTGTGCCACATTTGCGGACATGGAGTTTCTTAGCTCATATGAGCTTTGAGCTCGGGTGAACAGTAACGATCATAGGGTAAAAATGAAATAAAATGAAAAACTGAGAGAAAAAAGGGAAACCGGAAGGGGAGTCATTTCTCCACAGGTCCTTTGTTATCTTGGACAAATTTTCTCCACGGAACGTCATGCTCATCCCGAAGCTCCTCTCCGTGAGGCCCATGGTGAGACGAGGCCGGGCCATGAGTCGAATCAAAACTCGGGTCTCGGGGAAGGGCCGAGCAGCGAGGCCTTGGTCCAAAGTCACCCAGGAGTGCGAGAGGCATGCCTCTCCACAGTCCACAGAGAGAGAGCCAGCGATGTCTCAAAAGAAAGAGAGAGAGCCTGCGTGTGAGCGTGTCGGGAAAAAAAAATCATGAGCAGATCGTGTGCAAAGTTGCAAACTCGCGACCCTGCGTGCACGCTCGGCTGCTCCTGGTTTCGTCCCCTTTGGCTCGATCACAGTTCCGCTCGGCCCGTAACGCCAACTCGATCGGCATCCGTCTTCCCCAAGCACACGTACGGGCACGGCGCACGACCCAGCCACGATCCCACGAGTAGCCTGCCGCCCACCATGGAACCGCCGCAGTCCCTGGGCATGTCGCACGGCCGCCCCCGTCACGTCTCATATCCTGTCAATTGCCGAGGAGCCGTTGAACAGTGGAGACGATCAATAGACACAGTTGCAGCACGAGCAGGAGGTCGCCGCCTTCCCATTAATTCTAGTCCTCCGTCCCGCTCGCATCAGGTACGCTGGAGCGGGGAATTATTTCTGAAAAGAAGCGGGGAATTTGGTGGGATCTATCTCGGCTAGCATCCGTTTCATGGAGCCGGCCGTCGCATGGATTGGAGCCGATCGAGCGTCGACGATTGAGCCAAGCGGACGAAACCAGAAGCGGCAGCGCGTCTTCCATCGGAGGCAAATTTGGCAAATTTGACCTATAGACGAAATTAAATCACAAAATGAACTGTCCGTGAAACTATTTCACGCGGCTGACCTTTTTGTGTGACGCCCGACACGAAGGCGCCACACTACACTGTGCAACGCCTCACGGATAGGCGCTACACGGCCAGCGTCGCACACGTGTGATCAAAAAATTACTAAGTCGTGTGCAGCGCCTGAGAGCTAGGCGCCACACTATACAGTGCAGCGCCTAGCTCCTAGGCGTTGCACTAGTGCAGCGCCTAGCTCCCGGGCTTTGCACTGGTGCAGCGCCTGAGAGCTAGACGCCACGGGTTAGCCGCGTGAAATAGTTTCACGGACAGTTCATTCTGTGATTTAATTTTATCTATAGGTCTAATTTGTCAAATTTGCCTCCATCGGATGCCGAGCGCGGACAGGTCTCAGCAGATCGTACTATCCGGTACGCGGGGACGTCGGCCTCTGCAGCTTTTTTTCTTTTTCTTTCGGCGTGGGTGTTGACGCTTGCCCTGTGCAGCTATCATCAGCGGTGGGATCCACCTGCATGGCGCCAGCGAGCACTACCAGCCTACCAGGGTACCATGGACGGCTTCGACTTTGCTTGGTCGGGCAGCACGGGTTGGGGCTGCAGGGTGCGAGAGGCATCGCCCTCCACCTTACGAGAGCCGCCGTGTGTCGTCGTAGGTGCGGAGCTTTGCGTGCGCAGCATCAGCTATCTTCATCGCGGAGACCGCCACTGGCGTCCGGAGAGCCGTGCCGTGGTACCGTCAACGGTTTGGTCCACTCGGTCTTGGTCGGGCAGCTCAGGCTTTGGCTGCAGGGTACGCGCGCAGCTTGCGGAAGGGGCAAGGAGCAGGGATCGATCACAAGTGCTCAAGCCTGGGGGCGATCGCCTTTCACCGAAACGGCAAGCGCGTCCACATGACGGGCCAGACCGCATGGCACCAAAGAGGGCGGGCAGGCTCGGCAGCAGCCATGCAGACCGGGCCCGCGGCCAGTGGCCCCGGGGCAGCTAACGGCGCAGACGCCGTTACTGAGCAACGGCGTGCGCTGCAGCAAGAGAGCGAGCACCCCTGCGAAGCAACGGGGCTTTGCTACACCTACACCTACGAAGGCTTACTTGATGAGGGGGTTTATGTAATGATTTGTCATTTTCTAACTGGTCATTAGGGGGGGCGTGGGGCCCACCCTGAAATTCGTGGGATATTTGATTAGTACTGTAGAAGGAAGTTAAGTGGGTGAAGCAACAATAGCGGTAGATCCCAAGGATCCCTCTTCGACGCTCACGGCATTAGGTGCGGTAACGCCTACCAGCCCGACGGTCCGCAGCGGCGCGCCGCCTCTAAGAGAGAGTCGTGGAGGCCGCATTAACACGGCATTGCCACACATGGTCGGCGAGGCCAATGGCAGATCTAACATCCAAAGAATGGGTGTACAGAATCTCCTAAAATTCATAGTTTTACTCACATTTCCTTATTTATTTGATGTATATTGTTCTATGTAAGATATGTGGTATTCAAAATGTTTGTCAAATAATGGATTTACACTTGCACATCCAAATTCTAGGGATGTCTGCGCTCTTCAGGAGGGGGTTCGTCAAAGTCGTTGACGTGGTCGCCGCGCGGGCCATCCCGGCGACCATCACCAGTCGAACAAGGAGGATGGAAGGTGACGACGTCAACATGGACCAAAACATATTGACGAAGCATCTTGGGCGTGCGGTCAGTGCAGTTACAGGTCTGGCTGGCGCCTTCTCCTTCCACACAGCCTGACGACATGGACACATAGGCCAACGGGTTTGAGAACGGGGGCCCGTCATGAACCGTGAGGTCGACCACCGCCACGCCACATCATATGCATTCTCCACCCAGGCGTTGGCGAAGTAGTAGGAGACATCAAGCTTGTTGAGAGTTTCTGTGGCCATCTGGTAGATGTCGCACTTCAGGAGGAGGAGCTACGCCATCTTGTTCGACCACGCGTACGGTTGGATCACCACCTTCATCTTCATTGGCCATGGCAGTCTTGAGGGAATTGGCAACGAAGTCTTGCCATTTACCTTGTCCATTCAACTTCATCCAACAATGCTTTAAAATGGAATGCTTCTTCTCCATCTTGTGGTACAATGCGCATGTGTATGTGAGCTAGCAAAGGAATGGCATGGTCAACAAGTTGTAACATTGAGCAAATCCGGTCAAATGACGAACACAAAGAGCAACGAGCCACAAAACTTACAAGCTCTTGGAGTGTCATCCCACTTGGCCACCGGTTATGAACTTGTTTATAGACGTCACAATACTTGTTGAATACCTCTTGTATGTTGTATCATCGATGGCTGAGCAACTTCGCATTGCAATCATGGCCCACTAACATGCCTGGATCTTTTGAGTGTCGAAAGAGAATTGGAGTAGTTGAGCTATTCCCAGTTGTCCGTCCGCTCGTGACGGTTGGTGCTGTTTCTAGCGTCTTCGAGGCGACTCGCCGTAGTGTTCCTTGTCGACACTGTTGCCGCTCAACCCTCGATCCAATTCAACCAGAAACTCCAGATTCGAGGTTCCCCTTTCAATCCCTTCCACTGAGACTGTGAGCTGTTCATCAGAGGCCGATCTTGATCCAAGTCCTTGGCGAGAGGCGAAGAACTTCGACCTGCAAAATCCACAAACCGCAGGCCACTAGTGGAGCCATCAAATCCTGAGCAGGCCCACATCGGAAGCTCTCGAGCGGCTCTAGTGTGGGCGGCGGCCGTGGCCAGCGGCAGGTGGTGGGGCGACTCTGTCCCGGGCTGCAAGGGGGAGCGGCGACGGTGGAAGGCATCTGGCAGGGCAGCGCTGTCCCGGAGCTGCGGGGCGCAGCCAAGATGGGTGACGGGAAGGCTACTGTGGTGGATGGTGTGGAAGGAAGGTTGAGGAATCTGAAGCTTTCAGATGCAGAGAAGAAAAGTATCAAGATTGGGAAGAAACACACTTGTTCCCCTGAGGTGAGTAAGTTTCAGGCTGTGGGTAAGCTCATGTCTGAAAAACCAGCAAAAGCAGAGTATTTGGGTAGAGCATTAAGTGGTGCGTGGTCCCCTTTTCAAGAGTAGAATGTAAGGGCTTGGGTAGAAACCGATTTCTGTTTCGGTTTAATGATGATGTGAGCAAGAACAAAGCATTAAGGAATGGACCTTGGATGTTTAATAAAGACTTACTGGTGATGGAAGATTTTGTGCCAAGCAAAACTATAGATGAGTATGAATTTAAGTCGATTCCTATATGGATCAGAGCTTATGGCATACCAATGGGAATGATGAGCTCAGAAACAGGGGAATTGGTAGGAGAGCAAATTGGTGAATTCTTGGATGTTGATTTGGACGACTATGGAAACGCAATGGGAGTATTTATGCGTATCAAAGTAAAGATGGACATGACAGTCCCTATTATGAGGTTCATAACCATAGAATTAGAAGAAGAACAGGAAGAGGAGGAGGAGCAAATATCCGAGGAAATGATGGGAGCTGAAGATATGGAGAAAAGGAAGACGAAGAAGAAAATTGTCTCCTTTGAGTACGAGCATCTACCAGATTTTTGTTACAATTGCGGGATTATCGGCCATACAGAAAGGGTTTGTGTTGGGGAACGTAGTAATTTCAAAATTTTCCTACGCACATGCAAGATCATGGTGATGATTTTTCCACTTCACTCTAAAATTCTTTGAACCTTTCAACTATCTCAGACTTATGTTTCATCAAGTAGATATACCCATATCTGCTCAAATCATCTTGTGAAGGTCAGAAAATAACGATACTTGCCACGAGTATCAACACTCATTGGATCGCATACATCGGTATGTATTATTTCCAATAAGTCAGTAGCTTGTTCCATTGTTCCGGAGAACGGAGTTTTAGTCATCTTGCCCAAAAGGCACGGTTCGCAAGCATCAAATTATTCATAACCAAGTGATTCCAAAAACCATCTTTATGGAGTTTCTTCATGCGCTTTACACCGATATGACCCAAACGGCAGTGCCACAAATAAGTTGCACTATCATTATTAACTTTGCATCTTTTGGCATCAATATTATGAATATGTGTATCATCACGATCGAGATCCAACAAACTATTTTCATTGGGTGTATGACCATTGAAGGTTTTATTCATGTAAACAGAACAACAATTATTCTTTGATTTTAAATGAATAACCGTATTGCAATAAACACGATCAAATCATATTCATGCTCAACGCAAACGCCAAATAACATTTATTTAGGTTTAACACTAATCCCGAAAGTATAGGGAGTGTGCGATGATGATCATATCAATCTTGGAACTACTTCCAACACTCATCGTCACTTTCCTTCAACTAGTCTCTGCTTATTCTCAGAACTCCTGTTTGAGTTACTAATCTTAGCAACCGAACAAGTATCAAATACTCGGGGCTACTATAAACACTAGTAAGGCACACATCAATAATCAGATATCAAATATACCCTTGTTCACTTTGCCATCCTTCTTATCCACCAAATATTCAGGGCATTTCCGCTTCGAGTGACCATTTCCTTTGCAGTGTAAACACTCAGTTTCAGGCTATGGTCCAGGTTTGGGCTTCTTCGCAGCAGTGACAACTTGCTTGTCTTTCCACTTGAAGTTCCCTTTCTTTCCTTTGCCCTTCTCTTGAAACTAGTGGTCTTGTCAATCATCAACACTTGATGCTCTTTCTTGATTTCCACCTTCGTCGATTTCAACATCACGAAGAGCTCGGGAATCGCTTCCGTCATCCTTGCATACTATAGTTCATCACGAAGTTCTAGTAACTTAGTGATGGTGACTAGAGAATTCTCAAACACTATCTTATCTCGAAGATTAACTCCCACTTGATTCAAGCGATTGAAGTACCCAGACATATCGAGCACATGCTCACTAGTTGAGCGATTCTCCTCCATCTTTTAGCTATAGAACTTGTTGGAGACTTCATATCTCTCAACTCGGGTATTTGCTAGAAATATTAACTTCAACTCCTGGAACATCTCATATGGTCCATGACGTTCAAAACGTCTTTGAAGTCCCGATTCTAAGCCATTAAGCATGGTGCACTAAACTATCAAGTAGTCATCATTTTGAGCTAGCCAGACGTTCATAACTTCTGCATCTGCTCCTGCAATAGGTCTGTCACCCAGCAGTGCATTAAGGACATAATTCTTCTGTGTAGCAATGAGGATAAACCTCATATCACGGATCGAATCCGCATCATTGCTACTAACATTTTTCAACACAATTTTCTCTAGGAACATATCAAAACAAACATATGAAAGCAACAACGCAAGCTATTGATCTACAACATAATTTGCAAAATACTACTAGGACTAAGTTCATGATAAATTTAAGTTCAATTAATCATATTACTTAAGAACTCCCACTTAGACAGACATCTCTCTAGTCATCTAAGTGATCACGTGATCCAAATCAACTAAACCATAACCGATCATCACGTGAGATGGAGTAGTTTTCAATGGTGAACATCACTATGTTGATCATATCTACTATATGATTCACGCCGACCTTTCGGTCTCCGTGTTCGAGGCCATATCTGCATATGCTAGGCTCGTCAAGTTTAACCCGAGTATTCCGCGTGTGCAAAACTGGCTTGCACCCGTTGTAGATGGACGTAGAGCTTATCACACCCGATCATCACGTGGTGTCTGGGCACGACGAACTTTGGCAACGGTGCATACTCAGGGAGAACACTTCTTGATAATTAGTGAGAGATCATCTTAAAATGCTACCGTCAATCAAAGCAAGAATAAGATGTATAACAGATAAACATCATATGCAATCAAAATATGTGACATGATATGGCCATGATCATCTTGCGCCTTTGATCTCCATCTCCAAAGTCTGTCATGATCTTTATCGTCACCGCACGACACCATGATCTTCATCATCTTGATCTATATCAATGTGTCGTCACATGGTCGTCTCGCCAACTATTGCTCTTGCAACTATTGCTATCGCATAGCGATAAAGTAAAGCAATTATTTGGCACTTGCATCTTATGCAACAAGGAGACAACCATAGGGCTTCTGCCAGTTGCCGATAACTTCAACAAAACATGATCATTTCATACAAAAACTTATATCTCATCACGTCTTGACCATATCACATCACAACATGCCCTGCAAAAACAAGTTAGACGTCCTCTACTTTGTTGTTGCAAGTTTTACGTGGCTGCTACGGGCTTAAGCAAGAACCAATCTCACCTACGCATCAAAACCATAACGATAGTTTGTCAAATAGACTCCGTTTTAAACTTCACAAGGACCGGGCGTAGCCACACTCGGTTCAACTAAAATGAGAGAGACAGACACTCGCCAGCCACCTTTAAGCACGAGTGTTCGTAACGGTGAAACTAGTCTCGCGTAAGCGTACGCGTAATGTCGGTCCGGGCCGCTTCATCTCACAATACCGCTGAACCAAAGTACGACATGCTGGTAGGCAGTATGACTTATATCGTCCACAACTCACTTGTGTTCTACTCGTGCATATAACATCAACGCATAAAACCTAGGCTCGGATGCCACTGTTGGGGAACGTAGTAATTTCAAAATTTTCCTACGCACATGCAAGATCATGGTGATGGCATAGCAACGAGAGGGGAGAGTGTTCGTCCACGTACCCTCGTAGACCATAAGCGGAAGCGTTAGCACAACGCGGTTGATGTAGTCGTACGTCTTCACGATCCAACCGATCCAAACACCGAACGTACGGAGCCTCCGAGTTCAGCACACGTTCAGCTCGATGACGATCTCCGGCCTCCGATCCAGCCGAGCTCCGGAGATGAGTTCCATCAGCACGACGGCGTGGTGACGATGATGATGTTCTACCGGCGCAGGGCTTCGCCTAAACTCCGCGACGATATGACCGAGGTGGAATATGGTGGAAGGGGGCACCGCACACGACTAAGGAACGATCCGTAGATCAACTTGTGTGTCCATGGGGTGCCCCCTTCCCCCGTATATAAAGGAGGGAGGGAGGAGGAGGCCGGCCCTAGGAGGGGCGCGCCATGGGGAGTCCTACTCCCACCGGGAGTAGGATTCCCCCTTTCCTAGTCCAACTAGGGGTCCTTCCATGTAGTAGGAGTAGGAGACAAGGAAGGGGAAGAGAGAAGGGAAGGAAGGAGGGGGTGCGGCCCCTCCCCCTAGTCCAATTCGGACAAGGCCATGGGGAGGGCGCGCGGCCTGCCCTAGGCAGCCCTCTCTCTTTCCCGAGGGCCCAATAAGGCCCAATACTTCTCCCGGCGAATTCCGTAACTCTCCAACTCCAAAAATACCGAATCACTCGGAACCTTTCCGAACTCCGAATATAGTCGTCCAATATATCGATCTTTACGTCTCGACCATTTAGAGACTCCTCGTCATGTCCCCGATCTCATCCGGGACTCCGAACTCCTTCGGTACATCAAAACTCATAAACTCATAATATAACTGTCATCGAAACCTTAAGCGTGCGGACCCTACGGGTTCGAGAACTATGTAGACATGACCTAGAACTATTTTTGGTCAATAACCAATAGCGGGACCTGGATGCCCATATTGGCTCCTACATATTCTACGAAGATCTTTATCGGTCAAACCGCATGACAACATACGTTGTTCCCTTTGTCATCGGTATGTTACTTGCCCGAGATTCGATCGTCGGTATCCAATACCTAGTTCAATCTCGTCACCGGCAAGTCTCTTTACTCGTTCTATAATGCATCATCCCGTAACCAACTCATTGGTTACATTGCTTGCAAGGCTTATAATGATGGGCATTACCGAGAGGGCCCAGAGATACCTCTTCGACAATCGGAGTGACAAAACCTAATCTCGAAAAACGCCAACTCAACATGTACCATCGGAGACACCTGTAGTACTCCTTTATAATCACCCAGTTACGTTGTGACGTTTGGTAGTACCCAAAGTGTTCCTCCGTAAACGGAGTTGCATAATCTCATAGTTACGAGAACATGTATAAGTCATGAAGAAAGCAATAGCAACATACTAAACGATCAAGTGCTAAGCTAACGGAATGGGTCAAGTCAATCACATCATTCTCCTAATGATGTGATCCCGTTAATCAAATGACAACTCTTTTGTCCATGGCAAGGAAACATAACCATCTTTGATTAATGAGCTAGTCAAGTAGAGGCATACTAGTGACTATATGTTTGTCTATGTATTCACACATGTATCATGTTTCCGGTTAATACAACTATAGCATGAATAATAAACATTTATCATGAAATAAGGAAATAAATAATAACTTTATTATTGCCTCTAGGGCATATTTCCTTCAGTTTGCTGATCTAGAACTAGAAGAGACGGTGATAAACAGTTTGGTCCTTGGCTGCGCGCAACCATGTACAATGGAAGTTCCAGTGATGAACGAAGTAGAAGCTCAAGTGATCGTGGTGACTTCTGGAACACATATAGTGCAGGCAACAAGGGGGGTAAACATGGGAGTGATGGTCCATCATGGAGGAAGAGCTTACTAGCGGGAACGAATGAAGACAAATCGGTAAGAGAAGGAGAAGAGAAAGAAGTCACCAGCCCCCTAAAGAAAACTCAAGATAATACAAATGGAGATGCGAAAGGCAGGGAGTTGGTGTTTGAAGAGAACAAGCAGCCAGGGGAGACTACCTATACAAATTTGAAGCCTAGCTCCTGTAAAAAGAATGCACAACATGCGGACCCTGGTTTGGCGACTCAGGAAAAGGAAATGCCAAAAGCAAGGCCAACGACAACGGAAATTGGTCAAGGAGAGAAGAAGAGGGGCCAGCGAAGGGAAGATGAACATATCAAGAAAGGCAATAAGGGAATCATGTCAGGTAAAAGCCAGAAGATTGGCACTTTTAAGCGGTATGAGAGATCTAAAGAGAAGAACCAACAAAACCAGTCTCATGAGACTATATCAAAGAAGAGAAATGTTGATCTGATGGATGTAGACCTAGATGCAGAGATACTAAAGAAAGCCAGAATGGAAGTTGACGGGGAGGTTGTCGCAGATAGGGAGAAGGGAGAAAACTCAAAGTCAAACATAGAGAACGCTGGGCTGCAGGGACAGCCTGGCGAACCAAAATGAAAATAACAACTTGGAACTGCCGGGGACTGGGGAATGGCCCGGCAGTTCGGGGACTTTTGGATCTCCAGAAGCATGAGGACCCTGATATCCTTTTTTTGTCGGAAACCAAAATGGATGAGAGGGGAATGCAGTGGATTAAGTCTGTATTAGGCATGTCAAATATGGTGGTGAGAAGATGTGAAGGCAAGAGTGGAGGGTTGGCTTTAATGTGGAAAAGGCATGTTAATATTGAGCTCCATAACTATTCACGTTATCACATTGATGTGGAAGTCGTGGAGCAAGATGGTTTCAAATGGCGATTCACGGGCATATATGGAGAGCCGGCAACTAATAAGAGGGATATAACATGGAAGATTCTGAGAATTCTAAATAAACAACTTAACCTTCCATGGATTTGTGCTGGTGACTTCAATGAGGTTCTCTATAGCCATGAGAAGAAGGGTGGCCCGGCGCGAGCCCCATCACAGATTGAGAAGTTTCGAATGGCATTGTCAGACTGTGGGCTTCGTGATCTGGGATATATTGGCGACAAATATACTTGGAGAAATCACAGCTATGATGCTAGTAGATATGTAAAGGAAAGGCTTGATAGAGCTGTGGGATCCCGAAGTTGGTGTGAAAGGTTTCCTCACCATAAGGTCTTTAACGGAGATCCAAGACATTCAGACCATCGACTTGTAACCATAATTCTGGAAGGGGCAGTTGGAATAATGAGACAACACAAAGGAAATAATGGGTTCAGGTTCGAAGCTAAATGGCTCCAGGAAGAAAGTTGTGAGGAAGTGGTTAAAAATGCCTGGTCCACTGCGATAGTACGCGGTGAATGCAAACTATCCCAAAGGTTGAGAAGGATAGCAGAGGATCTTCAAGACTGGGATGCGAATGTTCTAGGGGATCTAGAGAAAAGAATTAAAACAATGAAAGTGGAGTTGGAGCAAGTCAGAAGAGCACCTATCGAACAAAGCAATATATCCCGAGAACACTTCCTAAGAGAAAAGCTAGAGAGGCTAGAACATCAAAAGGATATGTTCTGGAGACAAAGAGCTCATGTCAAATGGCTTCAATCAGGTGACAAAAACACAACCTTTTTCCATGCCTTTGCATCAGAGAGGAGGAGAAGGAACACAATTAGTAAATTAAGAAGAGAAGATGGGGAGTGGATAGAAGGAGATGAACATCTAAGCGAGCATGTTGCAAATTATTTTTTCAACCTCTTTACATCTACAACGGGGTCCAGCAGGGAAAGGGAGCACGTGCTAAGGACCATTAGGCCAAAAGTTTCCAATCAAATGAATGCTGAATTGTGTGCTGAATATACCGAGGAGGAAGTGAGGTCAGCAATGTTCAGTATTGGGGATCTTAAGGCACCTGGACCAGATGGAATGCCAGCAATCTTTTATAAAAGTTTTTGGCAAATTGTGGGAGATCAGGTTACTAAAGAAGTGCTACATACGTTAAGGGGCGGAGATATGCCTGAAGGGTGGAATGATACCATGATAGTATTAATTCCAAAGACAGCCCATCCAACAATCATGAATGATTTGCGCCCCATAAGCCTCTGCAATGTGGTGTACAAGGTGATTTCTAAAGTAATCACAAATAGACTGAAAACCATACTCCCTGATATTATTTCCCCCAATCAAAGCGCTTTCGTACCTGGTCGTATTATTTCTGATAATATCCTATTAGCATATGAATTAACACACTTTTTACAGAGGAGAAGGAGAGGAAGGGTAGGATATGCAGCTGTGAAGCTTGACATGAGCAAAGCCTATGACCTTGTCGAATGGAAGTTCCTAGAGGATATTATGATGAAGCTAGGATTTCACCATGACTGGGTCAATCTGGTAATGAAGTGCATAACCACGGTTAAATATCGAGTGAAAGTAAACAGAAGTACCACGGATACCATCATTCCCCAAAGAGGGTTACGCCAGGGAGACCCCCTCTCGCCATACCTCTTCCTGTTATGTGCAAAAGGTTTCTCAGCTATGCTGCATGAAGCTGAAAGAAGGGGAAGTTTCAAGGGCATCAAAATATGCAGGGAAGCACCTAGTATAAGTTATTTTCTTTTCGCTGACGACTCTCTAGTGCTCATGGAGGCAAGTGCAAACAATGCACGGGTGATGAATTCCATCCTGGAATCCTATGGAGCATGTTCTGGGCAGGTAATCAATAAGGAAAAATCAGCAATTTTATTCAGCAAAAACACCAATCCTGGACAAAAGGAAGAAGTGAGGAATTCTCTGCAAATTTCCTCTGAAGGGTTCAAAGGAAAATACTTGGGTCTGCCGACTTACATTGGGAAAGCAAAAGCCAAAACTTTTCAGTACTTAAAGGACAAAGAGTGGAACAAGATACATGGATGGAAGGAGAAATTACTGTCGAAAGCTGGTAAAGAAATATTAATAAAAGCTGCAGCACAGGCTATCCCAGTGTACACTATGGCTTGCTTCGACATCACAAGAACTCTATGTGATGACCTGAGTTCTATGGTCAACAGATTTTGGTGGAGTCAAATGGATAAGGAAAATAAGATCCACTGGATGTCTTGGGAGAAATTATCAAAACCAAAGAGTGAGGGAGGACTGGGTTTTAGAGATTTGCACTCTTTTAACCTAGCTATGCTTGCAAGACAAGCATGGCGTCTACTACAGAACCCATCCTCATTATGTGGTCAAGTACTAGCAGCAAAATACCACCCGAGAAGCTATATTTTAGAAGCAAGGCCCAAAAATGGAATCTTCTACACATGGCGGAGCATTTTGAAAGGTGTACAACTGCTTAAGAAGGGGATCATTTGGAGGGTAGGAGATGGGAGTAACATAAATATTTGGTCAGATCCCTGGATCCCTCGAGGCATCACCAGAAGAGTATCCTCACATAAAGGCAGACACCTAGTAACTAGGGTAAATGAGCTTATAAATCCTGTCACGAATTCATGGGACACCGATCTGGTATACCAAATCTTTAATGCAGATGATGCCGAGACAATCCTAAAAATCCCCATTCCGGAGAACACGAATGACTTCATTGCATGGCATTTTGATAAGAAAGGTGTCTTCTCAGTGAAATCTGCATATAGAGTGGCGGCAGATTCAGCAAAAAGGGATTCAAGGCATGGTCTGCCATCTTGTTCGGAGGGTACAGGTGAAACTTCCAATTTCAACTGGAAAAAAATTTGGGCATTACCATTGCCAAACAAGGTGCTGCATTTTCTATGGAGGATGGTGACACACAGCTTACCGCTCAAAACAAGGCTGAAACACAGGGGGGTGGAGGTAGATACCAGATGCCCTGTATGCTACCGTTTTGATGAGGATGGGGGACACTGCTTCTTGAAATGCAAAAAAGTGAAAAGCAGAGAATGGCCCAGATGGAACACACCAGACTGAAGCTCATTCAGTGTCCTGATCCTTTTAGCTTGTTTGAAGAGGTGTTCCAGCTAGAAGAGGAAGAAAGAATTAAGGTGTGTATTCTATTTTGGAGATGGTGGCATGAGAGGAACAAAGTGAATGCAGGAGGGGAGATGAGAACTCCTCAAATTATTTTAGCTTCAATTGATTATTATGTGTTTGTTTTCGGGAACACCAAGGAAAGAAGTATGGCCAAGAAGCAACATGTTAATCATGGGTGGTCTCCTCCCCCAAGTGAGTTTATGAAAATTAACACCGATGGATCTTTTCATGATGAAACAAGTACAGGCGGATGGGGTTTCGTAATCAGAAATGATTTGGGCGATTTGATTGCTGCAGGGTCAGGAAGCTTGGAGCACTTATCGAATGCTCTGCATGCCGAAGCACTAGCTATGCTATATGCTGTTAACGCCGCATCTAGAATTGGATGCAGCCGGATCATCCTGGAGACTGACCCTGTGGCGCTGAAGCAAGCAGTTTCAACTAAAGCTTATAATCTAGCTGAACTGGGAGCTCTTTTTTAGGAAATAAAGCACCAGTTAAGAGTTGCTTTTGATGATGTAAAGTTGAATGTTTGTTCAAGAACATGTAACGTAGCTGCGCACACTTTGGCTGCGCTAGGAACTGAATTAGGGAATGACAATTTCAACATTTGGGTTGGCCTTTTTCCTGAATTTGTAACAAACCTTGTAGCTGGTGATACTGCCGGCAAGTAGTAGGTTATGGAATACATGTTTGTTCCTTTCAAAAAAAAGTGCTCAAGCCTGGGGCCGATCGCCTTTCACCAAAACGGCAAGCGCGTCCACATGACGGGCCAGGCCGCATGGCACCAAAGAGGGCGGGCAGGCTCAGCAGCAGCCATGCAGACCGGGCCCGCGGCCAGTGGCCCCGGGGCAGCTAACGGCTTAGAGACGCCGTTACAGAGCGACGGCGCCCGCTGCAGCAAGAGAGCTCGCACTCCTGCGAAGCAACATCAGCGGCAGACCCATTACAGTCTTGAGGGAATTGAGAACGAAGGCTTACCACTTACCGTGTCCATTTAATTTCATCCAACAATCGGGAACTCGCCGGGCACGCATCTACCAAGCCCTGCCCGATCACTCGATTGCCTCGCGATTCACAAAGTAGTTGAATCCCGCACGCGGGCACAGTAAGTTTTTTTGTTTTAATCATCGAAACTTACAATTTTGTACCAAGTCTCAAAAGTTGGAACTTAATACCCGTCTTTAAATTCGCCAAAATATATTTCAAATGGATCTTATTTCAAAGCCCACGTCACGAGAAATATGACTATGAAAACGATAATTAATTGAACTTTTTATTCAAAAATATGAAAATTTGAAAATCGAGAGCCCAAAGAAAAATCACGCGTCAATGCCTCAGTGTATGCATTAATTTTATTTATCGTTCTGACTAGTGTAGGCACTTGAGTGTAGGAAACGGATTTGTAGCACCAGAGTGCTCCACCCCCTAATGAACATTAAGTTCAAAAAAATACCGATAAATTTGAAAAATAAACTGAGATTTTGGGATATCAAACTTGGGTGTCCGATCTACTTTCGTGTGAAATGTCATGAAAAAATGGCAGGAAATGTATTCGTGACAAAAAAGACTAGAAATTCCTATGTATAAGAAAATTTGTTTGGATGGATTTTTGTTCAGATGGTATTTTCTTCACTGCCGATACGTTTCCTGCTATTTTTTCACGAAACTTCACGTGGGAATAGATTGGGAACCAAGGTTTGATATCCCCAATATTTTTTGGTACTTTCTACATTTAATGTTTGCATAGGGGTGTGGGGGCACGCAGGAGCTCCTGTGTATTTTCCCTTGAGTGTAGCACTTGAAGAAAAAAAATAAAGTGAAACAATAGTGCTTCCACCAAATGCTAGGAGGGTCCCACCGTTGTGCACTTGAAAAACTAGCACCTTCCGCCAGTGTGAGCACTAGGCTAGAATGCCTTCCACCATTTTGAGCAGTTTAAAAAATAGATAGTGTGGCACTTGAAGAAAAATATTGAGACAATAGTGCTTCCGCCAAATGCCTTAAGCCAAACAGCAAAAAAAGAGTAGCAGCGGCCTTCTGCCATCAGGCTGGAGAGATAGGATACGTGATGACTTTTCATTCGTTATTGCGCGGATGTGTGGACTTCCGCAAAACCCCCCGTTTGCTTTTGATTTATGGGATTCCAGATAAGTTTATACTAAATCAGTGACATTCCCTTTATTTTAGGACGGAGGGAGCATTAGACATGATTTTACGTTGAAAGCTACTCACATAAGAAGAAAAGAGGATAATGTTGATGGAAATGAAGTTAGTCCAAATTTCACTTATCCCTTTTGAGACCCATGATAGATTTTTCTTTCCCTCGTTTAAAAGTTGTGCCACATTTGTGGACATGGAGTTTCTTATCTCATATGAACTCGGGTGAATAGTAACGATCATAGGGTAAAACTGAAATATAAGAAAATAAAGGAAAAAACAAAAAAAAATAAAAACAAGAGAACAGTATAAAATGAAAAACAGAGAGAAAGAAAAGGTAACCGGAAGGGGAGTCTCCCAAATAGTTTACTTGGTCCGGCCGGCATCTTTTTTTTTTTTTGATAGTCGGCTAGTATCTTCGCGTAGCGATCACATGGTGCGCGCTAGGTGGCTATCGAGCAACCTATGCGCCAAATAGGAAATGCCATTTCTCCACAGGTCCTTTTGTTATCTCGGCCAAATTTTCTGCACGGAGCGACATGCTCATCCCTGAAGCTCCTCTCCGTTAGGCCCATGCTCAGATGAGGCCGGGCTATGAGTCGAATAAAAAAAACTCGGGGAAGGGCCGAGCAGCGAGGCCTTGGTCCAAAGTCACCCAGGAGTGCGAGAGGCATGGCTCTCCGCAGAGAGAGAGAGAGAGCCAGCGTGTCGGAAAAAAAAATCATGAGCTGACCGTGTGCAAAGTTACAAACTCGCGCCCCTACGTGCTGGATACGACTGTGGACGCTCGGCTGCTCCTGGTTTCGTCCCCTCGGCTCGATCACAGTTCCGGTCGGCCCGTAACGCCAACTCGACCGAGCGTGCGATCCCATCTGTCTTCCCCAAGCAAGCACACGGGCATGGCGCACGACCCAGCCCACGATCCGCAATCCCTGGGCATGTCGCACGGCCGGCCCCGTCACGTCTCATGTCCTGTCAATTGCCGAGGAGCCGTTGAACAGTGGACACGATCAATGGACACAGTTGCAGCACGAGCAGGATGCCGCCGCCTTCCCATCAACTGCTTGGAGCCGATCGAGCGTCGACGATTGAGCCAAGCGGACGAAACCAGAAGCGGCCGCGCGTCCTCCATCGGATGCCGAGCGCGGACAGGTCTCAGCGAATCGTATCCGGTACGCAGGGACGTCGGCCTGAACAGATTTCTTTTTCTTTTTCTTTCGGCGTGGGTGTTCAGTGTTGACGCTTGCCCTGTGCAGATATCATCAGCGGTGGGATCCACCTGCATGGCGCCAGCAGTACCAGCCTACCAGTAACCAGGGTAGCATACCATGGACGGCTTCGGCTTTGCTTGGTCGGGCAGCACGGGTTGGGGCTGCAGGGTGCGAGAGGCATCGCCCTCCACACAGAGAGCCAGCGTGTCGCTGTGGGGTGCGGGAGCTTTGCCGTGCGCAGTGCAGCTATCTTCATCGGTGGGACCCGCCTGCCTGGCGTCCGGGAGAGCGTCCGACCACGGTTTGGTCCACTCGGTCTTGGTCGGGCAGCTCAGGCTTTGGCTGCAGGGTATGCGCGCAGCTTGCGGAAGGGGCAAGGAGCAGGGCGTGGATCAAAAGCGCTGAAGCCTGGGGGCGATCGCCTTTCACCGAAACGGCAAGCGCGTCCACAGGAGTGGGCAGGCCGGATGGCACCAAAGTGGAGCGGGCAGGCTCGGCAGCAGGAGCAGCCGTGCAGACCGGGCCCGCAGCCAGTGGCCCCGGGGCAGCTAACGGCTCAGAGACGCCGTTACTGAGCGCCAGCGTGCGCTGCGGCAAGTGAGCGAGCACCCCTGCGAAGCAACGGGCTTTGCTACACTACACCTACGAAGGCTTACTTGATGAGGGGGTTTATGTAATGATTTGTCATTTTCTAACTGGTCATTAGTGGGGGCGTGGGGCCCACCCTGAAATTCGGGGGATATTTGATTAGTACTGTAGAAGGAAGTTAAGTGGGTGAAGCAACAATAGCGGTAGATCCCAGGGATCCCTCTTCGACGCTCACGGCATTAGGTGCGGTAACGCCTACCAGCCCGACGGTCCGCAACGGCGCGCCGCCTCTAAGAGAGAGTCGTGGAGGCCGCATTAACACGGCATTGCCACACGTGGTCGGCGAGGCCAATGGGAGATCTAACATCCAAAGAATGGGTGTACGGAATCTCCTAAAATTCATAGTTTTACTCACATTTCCTTATTTATTTGATGTATATTGTTCTATGTAAGATATGTGGTATTCAAAATGTTTGTCAAATAATGGATTTACACTTGCACATCCAAATTCTAGGGATGTCTGCACTCTTCAGGAGGGGGTTCGTCAAAGTCGTTGACGTGGTCGCCGCGCGGTCCATCCCAGCGACCATCACCAGTCGAACAAGGAGGATGGAAGGTGACGACATCAACATGGACCAAAACATATTGACGAAGCATCCTCGGCGTGCGGTCGGTGCAGTTACAGGTCTGGCTGGCGCCGCCTCTTTCCGCACAGCCTGACGACATGGACACATAGGCCAACGGGTTTGAGAACGGGTGCTCGTCATGAACCGTGAGGTCGACCACCGCCACGCCACATCATATGCATTCTCCACCCAGGCGTTGGCGAAGTAGTAGGAGACATCAAGCTTGTTGAGAGTTTCTGTGGCCATCTGGTAGATATCGCACTTCAGGAGGAGGAGCTACGCCATCTTGTTCGACCACGCGTACGGTTGGATCACCACCTTCATCTTCATTGGTCATGGCAGTCTTGAGGGAATTGGCAACGGAGGCTTGCCACTTACCTTGTCCATTCAACTTCATCCAACAATGCTTTAAAATGAAATGCTTCTTCTCCATCTTGTGGTACAATGTGCATGCCTATGTGAGCTAGCAAAGGAATGGCATGGTCAACAAGTTGTAACATTTAGCAAATCCGGTCAAATGACGAACACAAAGAGCAATGAGCCACAAAACTTATGAGCTCTTGGAGTGTCACCCCACTTGGCCACCGGTTATGAACTTGTTTGTAGACGTCACAATACTTGTTTACGACCTCTTGAATGTTGTATCATCGATGGCTGAGCAACTTCACATTGCGATTATGGCCCACTAATGTGTGGCAAAGATCGTAGCACTTTTGCTTATGACACCAGTCATGCACACTTTGCCAAAACACCCGACCCTTTAATACGTGCCATGAAACAGATAAATACTATAGGCCAACAATGCCTCACAGATCAACTCATCCTCCTGTTGGACAAAGTTGTCCCCTCTTCTTCCTTGGGTCGGTGGCTGGAGGAGATGGAGGCTGCTGCGGCAACTGCATGACGGGTGGACCAACCTGCTGGGCGGCGTAGTAGTAGGGCGCCTTCAGCTGGGAGGGCCAGCGATGTGATTGCTCGGGTGACACCGGCCTAGCGATGCACTAAGATTTAAGCGCTCACCCTAATCGGTCATCACCGCATCTTCCGCCCTCTTCTTCTCCTTGACGCGCCGACCGTTGCATTCTACGAACCGGATCTTGCGTGGCGCCACCGGGTCAGGTGGTACGACGAACATCGTCATGGGCTCGTATGGCTGTTCCATCGAAGTAGTGGTAAGGGGTAGTATTTCACACAAAAACAATGATGAGACTGTCCAAATGCGCGGGCTCTACCTTGGTTTTTGGCGGGTTCATGTTGTTGAAGTCCTGCGTGGCAGACCCCTGCAAACCTCCCCTTTGTTTGGGGGATTTCTGCATCTGGTTTGGTCTGTACAAATTTTGTGATCGCCATTGGATGGGCAAAAATGTCTGAACTATCCTATCCAAACATTTGAGGGAGGTTTGGTGACATGCATTGGAGTTGTCGAGTATCTAGGGCGCTAATAGACAACGGAACACATTATATGCAAACTTTTCAAAAAGAAAGTAAGTAAGAAAGAACAAACCATGCATAATTTTTTTCTCGAATATGCACGAGTGTGCATATCATATATTAAAGGAGAAGAAAGGCAAAGAAAGCCTCCATGACAAGTTACATGTACATGTCCGTGCGGCTTTTAGCACGCACCCACTCCACCCACAAACAACTACCCTACTCCCCCTCATAGCCCACTTATGCAATCTACCTAGGATCACCTCCAAATCCGTCTTGATTAGCCCGATCGTAGCCCACACCTTGGCCTCCGTCTTCACCTTATTGATGAGTCTTGCATTTGACGGGGAATCGCCGTCAAAGACAATAGCATTGCGATGCTTCCATAGCTCCCACATGACAAGTAGCAACACCGTACGCAAGTCCTTGGTGCACGTAGCATTGTCTGCACATCTACTACATAGCCAGTCCGCAAGTGCGTCCTCCTGATTCGGCAACCAGTCCGCCTTGCCAAGTGCCTCTCCAACCACCATCCATGCTGTCTTGGTGAACACGCACGTGAGCAATATGTGGTTTGTCGATTCCTCTTCCTGATTACAAAATGGGCACGCGTCTTGGTGCGGAAGACCCCTCCTGGCTAACCGGTCCGAGGTACAACACCGATTCTTTAGGGCCAACCACGCAAAGAAGCGACATTCCAACGGTGCCCTCGATTTCCACATCAGCTTCGATGTTGGAACCTCCTCCCGTCCCCAGAATCTACTTGCATACGCCGATCTCACGGTGAATTGGCCATGCGTTTCCCAGGACCAACGCACCTCGTCTTGCTCCCCCACAGTCAGCTCCCAAGCGGCCACCCTACTCCACAACTCCAGAAACTGCTGCAGCGTATCCTCATCAAGGTCCGGTCCAACTGCATGTGCCCATTCGCCACTTACTGCAACCTGACCAACCATGGCCTCCCGTCTGATCTTTGTCGGGATCCTTTTATACAAGCCTGGTGCCAACTCCTGCACCCTCATGCCATCCAACCACCTGTCATCCCATAACAAGGTTGTCCTTCCGTCCCTCGCATCGGCTCTAGTTGCAGCCCGGAAGAGATGCATAGCCTCCTTTGGCACTTTGATAGAGAATTCACTCCACGGTCTGGAAGCATCGACTCGTTTCAACCATGGCCATCTCGCTTGCATGGAAACATTCAACCAGTGCAGGTTAGGAATGCCCAGTCCTCCTGCCCACTTCGGTGCACACACTGACTCCCAGGCTACCGCACAATTGCCACCATTTGCCTCGGCCTTCTTGCACCATAGGAAACCCCTACACACTTTGTTCATTGCCGCAATTGTCTTCATTGGTAGGTCCAGCGCCATCATCGCATGTATTGGTATAGCAGACAGTACTGACTGAACAAGTGTCAACCTTCCGCTCTTTGGCATTAGCGCTGCCCTCCACTTTGGTAAAGGATTTGCCAAGTTGTCCACCAAATATTGTAACTGCCCTGCCGTTTGCTTTCTTAGTGAAAGTGGTAGTCCGAGGTATTTGATAGGAAATGAGGCCACCGGGCATCCCAATTCTTGGCTCACCCAAGCTATGGTCTGCTCATCACATCTGATCGGCAGAGCAATTCATTTTCCCATGTTGATGCGTAATCCTTAAGCTTCCCCAAACATTTCAAAGATTGCTCTACAGGCTGCCAAATCCACATGTCTCGGCCTCAGGAAAAGTACCACATCATCTGCATATATTGACATTCTTTGCCTCATGCCCGACGTAGCCAGCGGCTCCAACACCTACTTTAGCACCGCAGCCTTGAACATACGTTGCAACGGCTCCATCGTGAGAGTAAACAGCATGGGTGACAGCGAGTCTCCTTGACGCATACCTTTGTAGTTGTATATTGTTTCTCTGGTCTCTCCATTGACCATCACCTTCGTAGTTGATGTGGCAAGAATCCCACAAATCCAATCTCTCCACTTGTGCCCAAACCCGACCTGCTGCAGGACTTCCAACAAGAAATGCCATTGGACCGAATCGAACACTTTCAAAAATATCTAGCTTGAGCGGCACATCCGGGTTCCTCAAAGCGTGCAGCCGCCGCGCCGTACTCTGCACTGGCATGAAATTGTCGTGCAAGGACCGTCCTTTCACGAACGCACTCTGATGGTTCCCCACAAGGTTAGGGAGCTCCACAGTCAGCCTGGTCGAGAGGACCTTTTCGAAAATCTTGATGGCATGCATAATTTGGACTCTCAAATCCTGTAGGTGGTTCACAATTTTATTATTACGAAGTGTAACATGTGAGACAACCAGACACATATACATAGTTTTTTTGCAAATAAAACACATACATAGTTAATTCCACCTTTTTACACATGTACAAAACATTTTATATTCTATTTGTGCTATGCTCGTAAAAAAAATCTCACCATGCAGAATTTTCCCTTGGTGCATGATACATAGTTTATAGTTTGCCATGTAGATATAGTACGTGATGTAAGCCGAGGTCACCTTAAAATTTAAATATCAAACCAATTAAAAGAATGTTGAACCGCTCATCCCGGAAAGAGCGGATTGCCTGCACAGGCGGAAAGGAAGCAAGCGGGGGCTGCCCTTTGCGTACCGCTGATTCCCTCTCCCTCCACCGGCCGCTCCAGCGGGGGGAGGGAGGGGGAACCTCAAATCTGTGTGTGGGGTGGGATCGCAGTAGGTTTAGGGTTGAGGGGGACGCTGTCGAGGCTGTTGTGATGGTGTCATGTCTGAATAAGTTTCCCCAGGCTCTGTTCACGGCCAGGCGAAGCTCTTGCCGTCATGTAGGGGCCAGTGGGGTGGAGAATCCTGGAATCTCGTTGAGGTCGCGGGCCATGGTTATCTGGAGGTTGACCGGCACTGGCTGGTTGGGTCCTCGGATGGGAGGTGGTTCTGTTGAGACGGAGATTCTTCTTCCTCCTCACCGGTATGATTTTCCGCTGTTGTTCCTCCTTTTACTTTGTGTTGCTGCTGAAGGCATGTCCTTTGCCCGACAGTTAGCCCGGCCGCGGCGTTGGAACCGGGATCTTAGTTCTCTTCCATCTGGAAGGGACACATATAGTGGTACTCAAAGTTGTACAGATGGCGAAGGCTGGTGCAGGCGTGCTGGATGCACACGTGTGTCCTTGTCTTCTCGATGTCGTGCGAAGAAAAGGGGAGCAACGCGACGGTGATTATGCCATGGTTGAAGATGATGACCTATGTAACGCCCAGGATTCGATGCGCCAGGTGTCCGCCAGTTATTCGCCGTTGTTGCCTTGTCATTTGCTTGCGTGTTGCATTTTATCATGTCATCATCTGCATTTCATATCATGTCATCTTGTGCCTTTCATTTTGCATACATGTTTGTCTCATGCATCCGAGCTTTTTCCCCGTTGTCCGTTTTGTAATCCGGCATTCCTATGTCATTCGGCGCCCCCCTTTTTGTCTCCTATTGTGAGCGGGTGTTAAACTTTCTCAGAATGGCCCGAGGTTTGCCAAGCGGCCTTGGTATAGCACCTGTAGACCGCCTGTCAAGTTTCGTGCCATTTGAAGGTCGTTTGATACTCCAACGGTTAACCGGGTAACCGTAAAGGCCTCTTTTGTGTGCAGCCCAACACCCCTTCCAAAGTGGCCCAAAACCCATCTAACTCCCCTCCATGCTCTCGGTCGTTCGATCACGATCGCGTGGCCGAAAACCGTGCTCCATTTGGACTCTCCTAGCTCCCTCTATCTATAAATAGACCTTCCCCTCCGAAATTCTCGGTCTAAACCCTAGCCTCTTCCACCTCCGCGCGCCGGACATGTCCACTCCGCCGCCGGACACGTCCAGCCGCCGTGCCGGACGAATCAGCCGCCGCCACGTGTCCCCGCCGCCGCTTCCCACCACGCCGCCGCCAGTTCGCGTCGAGCCCGCCGGGCCGGATCTGGCCCCCGAGCCGGCCAGCGTCGCCGCGCCATCGCCGCCCGCCGCCGCCGCGCGCCGCGCGCCGCCGCCGCCCTCCGCCCGCCTCCGCGCAGCGGTCGCGTCGCGCCCCACCCGTCTGCACTGCCACCCAGCGCCCTTCGCCCCGCGCCGCCCTCCTCACCGTGCCCTACACCGCGCTCGGCCGGTCTCCGCGCCTCTGGCCGGGCCGCCGCCGCCCGCGCCGGACCCACCGCCCGCCCGTCGCCCTTTTTCGCACCGGACGCGCGCCTGCCCCTTGTCGTCGTCGCCGAGCTCGGCCGATCCGGCGAGATCCGCCGGATCCGCCCGCTCCGCCTGAGCTCCCTTCCCCGGCCATCTTCGATTTCTCCGGCGAGCTCTCCGGTGAGATCCGCTGCCCGTTGACTTTCCCCCCGAGGTCCAAATTTTTTCTAAGTCCCCAGATTTTTGCATAATCATGCCATGTTCATCGCATCATAACTCTGTGCATACTGCTCCGTTTTGTGCGTGTAATATGTCAAATTGTTCGACTCGACGAGTACTTCATTTCGTTCCATTGCATCATGTTCATTTGAGCTCATCTTGATGCCCGAGATGCTGTTGGAAGAGTGCATGTTGATGTTAACCTGCTAAAACTGTTATAACTTGCTCATTTGTCATTTTTGCCATGATTGATGTGTGCATCCTATGAGGTTGATGTCTACATGTGTTTTGATCTATGCCATGCCATCTTTCCAGTGGTGCCAACCATGTATTTTTGTGAGTTGTGTGCTGAGTGCATCGAGCTTGTTAAGTAGGGTACTTGCTGTTGCTGTTTTCCTGACAGATTCTGTTATATTTTGTTGCTATGTTAACCTGCTGCTACAAGTCATTTCGTGCATTATTTTGGAGATGTTCACTAAACATGTTTTTATCTACATGTTATGCCCTATCCATCCATGCCCCTGGTTGCATTTATAGCTTGCTGTAGATTGTTCATATCTTGCTCCAAAGTTGCTTGATAATGTTGCTATCAGCATGTTAACATTAAGTTCACTAGTTCCCATGTGTTTTGCTAGTGTTCCATGCACCCTATGACCTTGCTCTTGCCATGCTTAACTTCACAAACATGCCTTCTTACTGTTGGTTGCCATGCCATGTATTGCTCTGTGGTGAGTGATTCAAGCTCACCAACATGCCTACTTATTGTTGTTTCTGCCATGTATGAATCTGTCATATAACTTGCCATGTTTACATGGGTGCCATCATATTTTCTGTGCCCTTTTGGCTTATGGTTAGTAAGTGACTTTTGACCTATGCAATTAGTAGATTCATGCCATGCCTTTTTTTGCCATGATAAGTTTCTGTGACATGTTGTTTGATAGCTCTAAACATTGCAACCTGATGTCATTTCCTGATAAGTCTGAAACTGTTATTATTTGCAATCTTTCCATGTCTTTTTGAGCATGTTCTAGTTGTTTCTGGAGTTAGCTCAGTGTTCATGTTTTGTTATGCTTTACCTGTACTTCATGCTAATGCCTTTTGTTCTTATGTTTGGGTGCTGTAGCTTGTTGTTTTGATGCTTGCAATATGCCTAGTTGCTGTTTTGGACAGATTGTTGTTATGCCTTGTATAGAGTGTATGTGTTGCACCGTTGCTCCGTTTTGAGTGTGCTCTATATGAAACTTGCTTGATTTTGCATGTAGCTTCATATTACCATGTTGCATCCTTGTTTTGGTGTATTTGCTTGATGTTTGTATGCATTTTGCATCAATGCCATGTTTAACTTGTTTTGCTCATATCTTCTAGGCCGTAGCTCCAAATCTAATGAACTTTATATGTAACTTGACTAGAATTTCGTGTAGATCATCTTGGTGCATCTTAACTTGCTGTTTAACAACTTGAACATAAGGTTTATTCAGATCTGGACCAATTTCAAAATTTGCATATGAGGACTTACCAAAATTGTTATATGTTGTTTCCGGCCTCATTTAAACTTGCCTTGATGTGTTGTTCTTGTTTGCATCATCTCTTGCCATGAGTAGCTTCATGTAGCTTGGTCATACATCATGCTTGTTGTGCATCATGCCTTGTTCATGTGTGGTGTGTTTACCATGTTGTGTGCTTCTTCTCGATAGTTTCCGTTTCGTTGCGATCGTGAGGATTCGTTCGTCTATGTGTGGTTTGTCTTCGTGACTTCATCTTCTTCATGGACTCGTTCTTCTTCCTAGCGGGATTTCAGGCAAGATGACCGCTACCCTGGATCTCACTACTATCATTGCTATGCTAGTTGCTTCGTTCTATCGCTATGCTGCGTTACCTATCTTTTGCTCATCAAGCCTCCCAAATTGCCATGAACCTCTATCCTTTGACACCATTCCTAGCAAACCGTTGCTTGGCTATGTTACCGCTTTGCTCAGCCCCTCTTATAGCGTTGCTAGTTGCAGGTGAAGTTGAAGATTGCTCCATGGTGGACAGGGTTATGTTGGGATATCACAATATCTCTTTTATATTAATAATGCATCTATATATTTGGTAAAGGGTGGAAGGCTCGGCCTTATGCCTGGTGTTTTGTTCCACTCTTGCCGCCCTAGTTTCCATCATACCGGTGTTATGTTCCGGATTTTTATGCGTCCTAACGCTGTCGGGTGATTTATGGACCCCCGACAGTTCGCTTTGAATAAAACTTGTCCAAAGAAGGCCCAACCTTGGTTTTACCATTTGCCTCACCCCCACCTATACCCTTCCTTGGGTCGGCCAACCCAAGGGTCATCTTTATTTTAGCCCCCTCGGGCGTTGCTTGTCTAAGTGTTGGTCCGAATCGAAATATCATCATGGGGCCACCTCGGGAAACTCAAGTCTGGTTTTACTCGTAGCTAGTCTCATCCGTGTTGCCACGAGAACGAGATATGTGCAGCTCCTATCGGGATTGTCGGCGCATTGGGCGGCTTTGCTGGTCTTGTTTTACCATTGTCGAAATGTCTTGTAAACCGGATTCCGAGATCGATCGGGTCTTCCCGGAGAAGGAATATCCTTCGTTGATCGCGAGAGCTTATCATGGGCTAAGTTGGGACACCCCTGCAGGGTATAAACTTTCGAGAGCCGTGCCCGCGGTTATGTGGCAGATGGGAATTTGTTAATGTCCGGTTGTAGATAACTTGACACCAGATCCGAGTTAAAACGCATCAACCGCGTGTGTAGCCGTGATGGTCTCTTTTTGGCGGAGTCCGGGAAGTGAACACGGTCTTTGGGTTATGTTTGACGTAAGTAGGTGTTCAGGATCACCTCTTGATCATTGCTAGTTGACGACCGTTCCTTTGCTCCTCTTGTCGCTCTCATTTGCGTATGTTAGCCACCATATATGCTTAGTCGCTGCTGCAACCTCACCACTTTACCTCTTCCTTTCCCATTAAGCTTTGCTAGTCTTGATACCCATGGTAATGGGATTGCTGAGTCCTCGTGGCTCACAGATTACTACAACAACAGTTGCAGGTACAGGTTTATGCGATGATCATGACGCGAGAGCGATGTTTACTTGTTTGGAGTTCTTCTTCTGCTTCTTCTTCGATCAGGGGATAGGTTCCAGGTCGGCAGCCTGGGCTAGCAGGGTGGATATTGTTTGAGTTTCTGTTTATGATTCATCCGTAGTCGGATGTTGTTCTTGTATGTTGTATTGTTGTATTCATGTGACATTGTATGTATCGGATGTATCTCCCCTATTATGGAATGTTGATGTAATGATATCCACCTTGCAAAAGCGTTTCAATATGCGGGTCTATCCTTGGTGGGACCTTCGAGTTCCTTTTGGATAGGGTCGCATATTGGGCGGGACAAGTTGGTATCAGAGCCTCGACCGATCCTAGGAGCCCCCTTGATTGAGCGTGTAGTTTGGCCGCTGTTGAGTCTAGAAGAAAACTGTTTTCGGAGTCTAGTTATATCAGAGAGTAGGAATTCTTTTTACTCCTCAGTCCCTTCGTCGCTCTGGTAAGGAATCTTGACGTAGGTGTTTTGACTTACTCCTCTTCCCTTTCAAACTTTCTTTAGGATCACGTAGTTGGGTTTTTTACGATCTTTGGTTCTCAGCTCTTTGTGTCCGGTGCATTTCTCGTCAAGTTGACTCAAGCCTCTTCATCTTTGCCAAGTTCAATCCTCAGTTGTCTTCTTTTCCCACCCGCCCTCCCTTCTTCTTCTCGTATCCGGAGTCCGTAATCAAGTGTCCACCCTACTCGTGTGAAGTCTTTGCTTTCTTTCTTCAATGATTTCAACCGGTGTTTCCTCTTCAAGATATTCGTTGTTTTCCCCTTCCAGTTGCCTGTGTTTTTCCTGCCCTCCCACCCTCTTCTTCCCAGAGTCTGAGTCTCTTTCGACCATCAATTTTCATTCATACGGAGTCTCTTCAGTCTTCCCTCAATCATTTCAACCGGTGAATTCTCGTCTCGTTCGTCATTCTTCATCTCTTTATCTTCTCCGGTGGATTCAATTCCATTTTTTGGTAGTGATTATATTCTTTTCCTCGGCTCAAGTGTTCTCCTTACTCGTTTGCCTCTCATCATTCAATCATTCTGGAGTTCGCAAGACATCTCAGGAGATTCGTCTGTGTTCCAATTAATTCGAGGTGGTCACCTCATTCAAAGATTTCATTGTTCCGGTGCATCATCTATCTGTTCAACAATCCTTTTCTACGGTGTTTTTCTCTTTAGTGGGCCCTAACCCACAGGTCTTTTCCCAGGATCTTACGTGACTCTTCTAATTCCCCCGGAGCTATTCCCAAATTCTTTTCAAGTCTGACATAAGTATGATTTCATCAGTCACATGCCTTTTCCAAGATCGATTTCAAATCATTTCATTGTTGGCTCAACCCCTTCGCTTTTCATTCTCCCGGAGTATCTCAGTAATTTTGGTGGTGTTTCTCATCGTCATTTGAAGATCGAAGAAGAGTTTTCCTCTAAATCTTGCCCGTTCTCTTGAAGTTTCGTGGTTCTAGCTTCATGTTATCCTCTAGAATCATTCCATTTGTCAGTTATTCTTTTCATCCATCCGGAGTATTTCAGGAGTTGCTTTCTCTCTCGATCATCCGGAGGCCATCTTTTCGGAAGATTTCTTCGTTCTAAGTTTTCAAATTCGTTCTCCAATTATTCTATGTCCATGCCCCTTCGTTCATCTCAGTATTCTTCCGGTGCTTCGTTCAAGTGTTCTTTAATCAGCTCATGATCTCTTTATTCTTTTGCATCTAAATCCCCTCTAGCATATTGGTTCTTCTAATTCTTCCCGGTGATTCATTCTCTTTCATCAGTCATTTCCGAATTCTCACGGTGGTTCGTTCAAGATTCTTTTTCCTCGATTGTCATTTTAATCCATTCGTTCTTTCGAATCCTACCGGTGGTTCATGAAGACCTTCTCAAGTTTGCGATATGTCACTTCTCAATCCTTTTCAAGAAGAATAAGTAGTATGCAAAATCCATTGCTTGTCATCAATTTAATTTGATGAAGGATAAGCATATAATAAACCTTATTCTTATTTCATCCAACTGATTAATCCCTTCCTTCGGAGTTTGTTCTTGATGAATAAAATCTAGTTCCAAGTGTTTTCATCTTTTCTTTTCCGGAGTTCATTTTTCCTCGGCTATTTCGTCGGAACCTCCATCTATTCATCGCAAGGCTCATCTTATTCTTTCATCCTTCATTTCTATCTCATCATCCTTTTGTTACCGGAGTTCTTCATGGTGGTTCTTCATGATTTAATTCTTTCTTCAAGAGTTCATCAAGTATCATTCCATCCTCTCTAGTTCGTGTTCTATTCCTCCTTGTTTCAGTCGGAGTGCTGCCTAAATCCTTTCAGTCTTATCCGTTTCTTTTCTCATTCTAACCACTCCGGTTAGAACGAGTCGTTTCATAGTCTATTTGATTCCGTGAGCTTTCGATTCTCGTCATTCTCGTCATTCCTCTCTGCTTCTCGAGTGCTCTCAATTCTTTTCTTCTTCTCTTGAGTTCTTGTTTCTCCTCATCCCTTTTCCCTTCCGTCTCGGTCCTAAGATCTCGGGACGAGATCTCTTGTTAGTGGAGGAGTGTTGTAACGCCCCGGATTCGATGTGCCAGGTGTCCGCCAGTTATTCGCCGTTGTTGCCTTGTCATTTGCTTGCGTGTTGCATTTTATCATGTCATCATCTGCATTTCATATCATGTCATCTTGTGCCTTTCATTTTGCATACATGTTCGTCTCATGCATCCGAGCTTTTTCCCCGTTGTTCGTTTTGTAATCCGGCATTCCTATGTCATCCGGCGCCCCCCTTTTTGTCTCCTATTGTGAGCGGGTGTTAAACTTTCTCGGAATGGCCCGAGGTTTGCCAAGCGGCCTTGGTATAGCACCGGTAGACCGCCTGTCAAGTTTCGTGCCATTTGAAGGTCGTCTGATACTCCAACGGTTAACCGGGTAACCGTGAAGGCCTCTTTTGTGTGCAGCCCAACACCCCTTCCAAAGTGGCCCAAAACCCATCTAACTCCCCTCCATGCTCTCGGTCGTTCGATCACGATCGCGTGGCCGAATACCGTGCTCCATTTGGACTCTCGTAGCTCCCTCTACCTATAAATAGACCTTCCCCTCCGAAATTCTCGGTCTAAACCCTAGCCTCTTCCACCTCCGCACGGACATGTCCACTCCCACGGACACCTCCACCGCCACGGACGAATCATTGCCGCCACGTGTCCCCGCCGCCGCCCGTTCCCACGCACAGACCGCCCAGCCCACGTCGAGCCCGCCGGCCGGATCTGGCTCGAGCCGGCCAGCGCATCGCCAGCGCCGTCGCCCGCGCGCCGCCTTGCCGCCGCCCGCCCTCCGCCCGCCTCCGCCCGCCGTCGCGTCAGCGCCCGCCGCCGTCCGGCACTGCCACCAGCGCCGCCCGCGCCCCTGCCATCACCGCCGTCCTCTCGCGCGCCCCGCCGCCGCCTCGGCGGTCTCCGCGCCTCCACGGCCGGAGCCGCCGCTGCCTTGCGCCGACCCGCCGCCCCGTCGCCGCTCGCCACGGGCCGCCGCCGCGCCCGGCCCCGCGTCGTCGTCGCCGGAGCTCGGCCGGATCCGGCGAGATCCGGCCGGATCCGCCCCGTTCCGCCCCGGAGCTCCCTTCCCCGGCCATATTCGAGTTCTCCGGCGAGCTCTCCGGTGAGATCCGCCGCCCGTTGACTTTCCCCCCGTGGTCTAAATTTTTGCTAAGTCCCCAGATTTTTGCATAATCAAGCCATGTTCATCGCATCATAACTCCGTGCATACTGCTCCGTTTTGTGCGTGTAATATGTCAAATTGTTCGACTCGACGAGTACTCGTTCCATTGCATCATGTTCATTTGAGCTCATCTTGATGCCCGAAATGCTGTTGGAAGAGTGCATGTTGATGTTAACCTGCTAAAACTGTTATAACTTGCTCATTTGTCATTTTTGCCATGATTGATGTGTGCATCCTATGAGGTTGATGTCTACATGTGTTTTGATCTATGCCATGCCATCTTTCCAGTGGTGCCAACCATGTATTTTTGTGAGTTGTGTGCTGAGTGCATCGAGCTTGTTAAGTAGGGTACTTGCTGTTGCTGTTTTCCTGACAAATTCTGTTATATTTTGTTGCTATGTTAACCTGCTGCTACAAGTCATTTCGTGCATTATTTTGGAGATGTTCACTAAACATGTTTTTATCTACATGTTATGCCCTATCCATCCATGCCCCTGGATGCATTTATAGCTTGCTATAGATTGTTCATATCTTGCTCCAAAGTTGCTTGATAATGTTGCTATCAGCCTGTTAACATTAAGTTCACTAGTTCCCATGTGTTTTGCTAGTGTTCCATGCACCCTATGACCTTGCTCTTGCCATGCTTAACTTCACAAACATGCCTTCTTACTGTTGGTTGCCTTGCCATGCCATGTATTGCTCTGTGGTGAGTGATTCAAGCTCACCAACATGCCTACTTATTGTTGTTTCTGCCATGTATGAATCTGTCATATAACTTGCCATGTTTACATGGGTGCCATCATATTTTCTGTGCCCTTTTGGCTTATGGTTAGTAAGGGACTTTTGACCTATTCAATTAGTAGATTCATGCCATGCCTTTTTTTGCCATGATAAGTTTCTGTAACATGTTGTTTGATAGCTCTAAACATTGCAACCTGATGTTATTTCCTGATAAGTCTGAAACTGTTATTATTTGCAATCTTTCCATGTCTTTTTGAGCATGTTCTAGTTGTTTCTGGAGTTAGCTCAGTGTTCGTGTTTTGTTATGCTTTACCTGTAATTCATGCTCATGCCTTTTGTTCTTATGTTGGGGTGCTGTAGCTTGTTGTTTTGATGCTTGCAATATGCCTAGTTGGTGTTTTGGATAGATTGTTGTTATGCCTTGTATAGAGTGTATGTGTTGCACCGTTGCTCCATTTTGAGTGTGCTCTATATGAAACTTGCTTGATTTTGCATGTAGATTCATATTACCATGTTGCATCCTTGTTTTTGTGTGTTTGCTTGATGTTTGTATGCATTTTGCATCAATGCCATGTTTAACTTGTTTTGCTCATATCTTCTAGGCCGTAGCTCCAAATCTAATGAACTTTATATGTAACTTGACTAGAATTTCGTGTAGATCATCTTGGTGCATCTTAACTTGCTGTTTAACAACTTGAACATAAGGTTTATTCAGATCTGGACCAATTTCGAAATTTGCATATGAGGACTTACCGGAATTGTTATATGTTGTTTCCGGCCTCATTTAAACTTGCCTTGATGTGTTGTTCTTGTTTGCATCATCTCTTGCCATGAGTAGCTTGATGTAGTTTGGTCATACATCATGCTTGTTGTGCATCATGCCTTGTTCATGTGTGGTGTGTTTACCATGTTGTGTGCTTCTTCTCGATAGTTTCCATTTCGTTGCGATCGTGAGGATTCGTTTGTCTACGTGTGGTTCGTCTTCGTGGCTTCATCTTCTTCATGGACTCGTTCTTCTTCCTAGCGAGATTTCAGGCAAGATGACCGCTACCCTGGATCTCACTACTATCATTGCTATGCTAGTTGCTTCGTTCTATCGCTATGCTGCGTTACCTATCTTTTGCTCATCAAGCCTCCCAAATTGCCATGAACCTCTAACCTTTGACACCATTCCTAGCAAACCGTTGCTTGGCTATGTTACCGCTTTGCTCAGCCCCTCTTATAGCGTTGCTAGTTGCAGGTGAAGTTGAAGATTGCTCCATGGTGGACAGGGTTATGTTGGGATATCACAATATCTCTTTTATATTAATAATGCATCTATATATTTGGTAAAGGGTGGAAGGCTCGGCCTTATGCCTGGTGTTTTGTTCCACTCTTGCCGCCCTAGTTTCCGTCATACCGGTGTTATGTTCCTGGATTTTTGCGTTCCTAACGCGGTCGGGTGATTTATGGGACCCCCCTGACAGTTCGCTTTGAATAAAACTTGTCCAGCAAGGCCCAACCTTGGTTTTACCATTTGCCTCACCACCACCTATACCCTTCCCTTGGGTCGGCCAACCCAAGGGTCATCTTTATTTTAGCCCCGGGCGTTGCTTG
The DNA here is from genome assembly GCA_021437245.1 of Aegilops speltoides. NCBI lineage: Eukaryota > Viridiplantae > Streptophyta > Magnoliopsida > Poales > Poaceae > Aegilops > Aegilops speltoides. The sequence goes on from CM038143.1 coordinate 466,200,686, forward strand.
TCTAAGTGTTGGTCCGAATCGAGCTGATCATGGGGCCACCTCGGGAAACTCAAGTCCGGTTTTACTCAGTAGCTAGTCTCATCCAAAGGTTGCCACGAGAACGAGATATGTGCAGCTCCTACTGGATTGTCGGCGCATCGGGCGGCTTTGCTGGTCTTGTTTTACCATTGTCGAAATGTCTTGTAAACCGGGATTCCGAGACTGATCAAGTCTTCCTGGGAGAAGGAATATCCTTCATTGATCGCGAGAGCTTATCATGGGCTAAGTTGGGACACCCCTGCAGGGTATAAACTTTCGAGAGCTGTGCTCGCGGTTATGTGGCAGATGGGAATTTGTTAATGTTCGGTTGTAGATAACTTGACACCAGATCCGAATTAAAATGCATCAACCGCGTGTGTAGCCGTGATGGTCTCTTTTCGGCGGAGTCCGGGAAGTGAACACGGTCTTTGGGTTATGTTTGACGTAAGCAGGGTGGATATTGTTTGAGTTTCTGTTTATGATTCATCCGTAGTCGGATGTTGTTCTTGTATGTTGTATTGTTGTATTCATGTGACATTGTATGTATCGGATGTATCTCCCCTATTATGGAATGTTGATGTAATGATATCCACCTTGCAAAAGCGTTTCAATATGCGGGTCTATCCTTGGTGGGACCTTCGAGTTCCTTTTGGATAGGGTCGCATATTGGGCGTGACAACCTAGTTGGGTCTGGTTGCAGATTTTTGTATTGCAGACGTCCTCTTGCAAGGTTCAGGAATGATAACATAGAGCTCCGGAGATTTTCGTGCTTTACTAGTTGTTTTAGGGCACTTTCTGTTTTTCTGGTTCTTTGTGCGTGTGTTAGTGTGTGTTTGCCCCGTGTTTGTATTGGTCAAGAACTTTGTATTATTTTGTGATTTGAATGCAACCATACTTTCTCAAAAAAAAGAACCAATTAAAAAAAAAAATCAAAGATTCCCTTGAGACGATCACGTTCTTTGCCTGTCCCACGTCGTTTGTGAGTGGCTCCGCCCCTCTGGCCCTGCCGTGCTCGTTCGCTTGACGGTCTGCAACCCTTTTGTTCGAAACAGCCGCTGCCAAAGTAGCTTTGCACTTCGAATTTGACTAGCTGACGTAGTCCTCCCACTCCTCCCCTCTCCTCTTTACTGCAAAAGATATCTAGTATGCATTTGTTATACTCATCCAATTGTTGATCTCAGTGGAGGAAGCAAAATGGCATAGTAAAAGAATTACGAACGAGTTCCACCTTTTACTCCATAGTTGCGTATTTATGACAACAATTTTACCATTTAGTAAATAAAAAATCTTCGGATTACCCCCATTTAAGAAACTTTGGACTTGATTTTACCCCATTTAGAAAATCAAGTCTCCAAAATGCCTTTTTCAAAGTTTCAAGAGCCAATTTCCTTTTTCTTTTTGCCTGCAGTTCCCAGGATGTCATTTGACCATGAAAATTTGCAAGTTTATAGCACACTATAGCATATTCCACGCAAAAAACATCTTTTATTTGTTTCAATATTTTGTTGAATTTACTATTCATGACGGGTGTAGGTAATGCTGGGCACCAAAGCGCCATCCTCTAATACGCTCACTCGTGTCTTCTCATGAGAGCAACTCTTGACGCACAAACGTCACACATATACCATACCCATGACATCTTCCCTCACATCACTTTTAAGAGATGGTACTAGTTAATCTGTGAACCCCCAGTCTTATTTTCTACTCTCTTCGTCCCATAATGTAAGACGTTTTCTGACGCTATACACTAGCGTCAGAAAACGTCTTACATTATGGTACGGAGGGAGTACTAGATAAGAAGTGACTATAGTATCACTTTCCACTACTAGGGAAAAGGCTAGCAGCAGTGCGGGTTTTTAGGCTATCAGCAGCGCGGACAGCCACGCTACCAATAAGGCGCTACAGCTAACTGTTACTAGTAGCGTGGGCTAAACCCGCGCTACTACTAAATGATTAGTAGTAGCGCGGGTGCACCCGCGCTACTACTAAGCTAACACCCACGCTACTACTAACGTAACTACTAACCTAACTACTAGTAGCGCTCACTTTTAACCCACGCTACTACTAACAATTTATGAATTAAAAAAAATAAAAGTTAGAGTGGTATTCATGAATGGTAATACGTCCATTGCAAAGCAAATCAACGTCATAGAACCATCTCAGGATTCCATTTAACATTAGACACACAACCATCATCGAAGTACCTCCCCTAGTGGTCCACCACCAACCTAAACAAATTACTTCTCTAGATGTATCTACCAAGGCTTGGAGTTCAGACGCCAATGTACCCGAATCCTCCTTCCCCCGGACGATGGCGTCGAGGACCTCCACCTCGAAGACCTCCGTTGTCAAAATCACCTGGACGTTCATCTGTTTGACGAGGCCACCGTGCTTCACAGCAAAGTCCGCCTCCAAGTGGTTGAAGAGCACAACGCCCACCGAGCCACGCTAGTCACCGTCGATCACCCCTGCGCCCACGTCGGGAAAGTGAAAACTAGTTAGTACACAAATTGCATCAGTTAAACTAAATAGTATATTACAATTCACAAGACCAATTAAGTTAAGATTCCTTATCATCTAGCAATTTAAAGGGGCTCATGTCGAATATATATGCTTAATTCCTCACTTCTTATTCAAACTAAATATATAGATTTGGCAAATGCATAGAAAAACATAAAGTCCAAAAGAAACACAGAAATGCATATGTGAACTAAATTACTTTGTGTGTTAGCAGATTTCTTGTTAGGTTATTCACTATATATAGTACCACATTAGGCAGGGTGATGTGTTTACTTGGCCGCAATGTTTGGCACCAAGTTCAGTCTTGGAAGACAAATACAATACATTGTCAAGGGGACAAGGCAAAGAAAAATACATAAATTTGTAGTTACTAAATCATTAGCATTAATCGCTGCCTTCTCATCACGGGGTCATGTGTCAACTGATTTCAAGTATGTTCTTGCAAGCTACAAAGATGTTAAGAATTACTTGCAATCTGGTTTTGCAAGCCACAAAGTTGTTCGTAATTGCTACTTATCTAGTAGTACAAATGTTGAAAACAGATTATGAACTAGTCTGCACTCTACATACACGTATGTGATGAGCATTGAAGCATTCACTCTCCCGTGCTGTTTAGGATCATCAACCTAGTGGATGTCGTCCGCAATAGAGGAACTGATCCTATATAAGGCACGCAACAAAAAGCTAAGTGACACTCATCGCTTTCTCGGGCAGGGTGTACAAATTTAACAAAAATAAAAGTGCACTAGCACTATAGAGTCCGGTATATCCAGTTGCTAGGGCAAGTACTAAGGTCTAAGACGATATGCTACTAAATGATTGATTTTGCTGTTGCTCATGGACATAGACATGAGCAAGCACATGGCAGGGCGATGAACCTATGCAAAGCATCAATTGTTTTCAGCTCCTTGGCAACATGTCCAGTGGAAATCAATGTTGGGGAACGTAGTAATTTCAAAAAATTTCCTACGCACACGCAAGATCATGGTGATGATATAGCAACGAGAGGGGAGAGTGTTCGTCCACGTACCCTCGTAGACCGTAAGCGGAAGCATTAGCACAACGCGGTTGATGTAGTCGTACGCCTTCACGATCCAACCGATCCAAGCACCGAACGACGGGCCTCCGAGTTCAGCACACGTTCAGCTCGATGACGATCTCCGCCCTCCGATCCAGCAAAGGCTCGGAGATGAGTTCCACAAGACGACGGCGTGGTGACGATGATGATGCTCTATCGCGCAGGCTTCGCCTAAACTCCGCGACGATATGACCGAGGTGGAATATGGTGGAAGGGGGCACCGCACACGGCTAAGGAACGATCCGTAGATCAACTTGTGTGTCTATGGGGTGCCCCCGCCCCCGTATATAAAGGAGCCAAGGGGAGGAGGCCGGCCTAGGGGCGCGCCAGGGGGGAGTCCTACTCCCACCGGGAGTAGGACTCCCCTTTCCAAGTAGGAGTAGGAGAGAAAGGGAAAGAGGAGGAAGAGGGAAGGAAGGGGGCGCCGCCTTCCCTTGTCCTATTCGGACTAGGAGGGGAGGCACGCGGCCCCTCCTCGCTCCTTCCTCTTCTCCCTCTTGGCCCATGTAGGCCCATTAACCCCGGGGTTCCGTAACCTCCGGTACTCGGTAAAATGCCGATTTCACCCGGAACCATTCCGATGTCCAAATATAGGCTTCCAATATATCAATCTTTATGTCTCGACCGTTCGAGACTCCTCGTCATGTCCGTGATCACATCCGGGACTCGACAAACTTCGTACATCAAAACTTATAAACTCATAATAAAACTGCCATCAAACGTTAAGCGTGCGGACCCTACGGGTTCGAGAACTATGTAGACATGACCTAAAACCATTCTCGGTGAATAACCAATAGCGGGACCTGGATGCCCATATTGGTTCCTACATATTCTACGAAGATCTTTATCGGTCAATCCGCATAACAACATACGTTGTTCCCTTTGTCATCGGTATGTTACTTGCCCGAGATTCGATCGTCGGTATCCAATACCTAGTTCAATCTCGTTATCGCAAGTCTCTTTACTCGCTCAGAATACGTCATCTCACAACTAACTCATTAGTTATAATGCTTGCAAGGCTTAAGTGATGAGTATTACCGAGAGGGCCCAGAGATACCTCTCGACAATCGGAGTGACAAAACCTAATCTCGAATACGCCAACTCAACATGTACCTTCGGAGACACCTGTAGTACTCCTTTATAATCACCCGATTCGTTGTGACGTTTGATAGTACCCAAAGTGTTCCTCCGTAAACGGAGTTGCATAATTCTCATAGTTACGAACATGTATAAGTCATGAAGAAAGCAATAGCGAATACTAAACGATCATGTGATAAGCTAACGGATGGGTCATGTCAATCACATCATTCTCCTAATGATGTAATCCCATTAATCAAATGACAACACATGTCTATGGTTAGGAAACATAACCATCTTTGATTAATGAGCTAGTCAAGTAGAGGCATACTAGTGACTATAGTTTTGTCTATGTATTCACACATGTATCATGTTTCCGGTTAATACAATTCTAGCATGAATAATAAACATTTATCATGATATAAAGAAATAAATAATAACTTTATTATTGCCTCTAGGGCATATTTCCTTCATTCTCCCACTTGCACTAGAGTCAATAATCTAGATTACATTGTAATGATTCTAACACCCATGGAGTCTTGGTGCTGATCATGTTTTGCTCGTGAGAGAGGCTTAGTCAACGGGTCTGCAACATTCAGATCCGTATGTATCTTGCAAATCTCTATGTCTCCCACTTGGACTTGGTCCCGAATGGAATTGAAGCGTCTCTTGATGTGCTTGGTCCTCTTGTGAAATCTGGATTCCTTTGCCAAGGCAATTGCACCATATTGTCACGAAGATCTTCATTGGTCCCGATGCACTAGGTATGACACCTAGATCGGAAATGAACTCCTTCATCCGACTCCTTCATTTGCTGCTTGAAGCAGCTATGTACTCCGCTTCACATGTAGATCCCGCCACGACGCTTTGTTTAGAACTGCACCAACTTACAGCTCCACCGCTTAATATAAACACGATCCGGTTTGCGATTTAGAATCGTCCGGATCAGTGTCAAAGCTTGCATCGACGTAACCTCTTACGACTAGCTCTTTGTCACCTCCATATACGAGAAACATATCCTTAGTCCTTTTCAGGTATTTCAGGATGTTCTTGACCGCTGTCCAGTGATCCACTCCTGGATTACTTTGGTACCTTCCTGCTAAGCTTATTGCTAAGCATACGTCAGGTCTGGTACACATCATTGCATACATGATAGAGCCTATGCCTGAAGCATAGGGAACATCTTTCATTTTCTCTCTATCTTCTGCTGTGGTCGGGCATTGAGTTTGACTCAACTTCACACCGTGTAGCACAGGCAAGAACCCTTTCTTTGCCTGATCCATTTTGAACTTCTTCAAAATTTTGTCAAGGTATGTGCTTTGTGAAAGTCCTATTAAGCGTCTTGATCTATCTCTATAGATCTTGATGCCCAATATATAAGCAGCTTCACCAAGGTCTTTCATTGAAAAACTTTTATTCAAGTATCCCTTTATGCTATCTAGAAATTCTATATCATTTCCAATTAACAATATGTCATCTACATATAAAACTAGAAATGCTACAGAGCTCCCACTCACTTTATTGTAAATACAAAGCTTCTCCAAAAGTCTCAGATAAAACCATATGCTTTGATCACACTATCAAAGCGTTTATTCCAACTCGAGATGCTTGCACCAGTCCATAAATGGAATGTCGAGCTTGCACACTTTGTTAGCACCTTTTGGATCAACAAAACCTTCCGCTGCATCATATACAACTCTTCTTCTAGAAATCCATTCAAGAATGCAGTCTTGACATCCATTTGCCGATTTCATAATCATGAAATGCAGCAATAGCTAACATGATTCGGACAGACTTAAGCATCGCTTCGGGTGAGAACGTCTCATCGTAGTCAACCCCTTGAACTTGTCGAAAACCTTTCGCAACAAGTCGAGCTTTATAGACAGTTACATTACCATCAACGTCAGTCTTCTTCTTAAAGATCCATTTATTCTCAATAGCTTGCCGATCATCGGGCAAGTCAACCAAAGTCCATACTTTGTTTTCATACATGGATCCCATCTCAGATTTCATGGCCTCTAGCCATTTTGTGGAATCTGGGCTCATCATCGCTTCCTCATAGTTCGTAGGTTCATCATGGTCAAGTAACATGACTTCCAGAATAGGATTATCGTACCACTCTGGTGCGGATCTTACTCTGGTAGACCTACGAGGTTCAGCAGAAACTTGATCTGAAGTTTCATGATCAATATCATTAGCTTCCTCACTAATTGGTGTAGTTGTCACAGGAACTGGTTCTTGTGATGAACTACTTGAACTACTTTCCAATAAGGGAGTAGATACAGTTATCTCATCAAGTTCTACTTTCCTCCCACTCACTACTTTCGAGAGAAACTCCTTCTCTAGAAAGGATCCGAATTTAGCAACGAAAATTTTGCCCTCAGATCTGTGATAGAAGGTGTACCCAATAGTCTCTTTTGGGTATCCTATGAAGACACATTTCTCCGATTTGGGTTCGAGCTTATCTGGTTGAAGTTTCTTCACATAAGCATCGCAGCCCCAAACTTTAAGAAACGACAACTTTGGTTTCTTGCCAAACCATAGTTCATAAGGCGTCGTCTCAACGGATTTTGATGGTGCCCTATTTAACGTGAATGCGGCCGTCTCTAAAGCATAACCCCAAAACGATAGCGGTAGATCAGTAAGAGACATCATAGATCGCACCATATCAAGTAAAGTACGATTACGACGTTCGGACACACCATTTCGTTGTGGTGTTCCAGGTGGCGTGAGTTGCGAGACTATCCCGCATTGTTTCAAGTGTAGACCAAACTCGTAACTCAAATATTCTCCTCCACGATCAGATCGTAGAAACTTTATTTTCTTGTTACGATGATTTTCTACTTCACTCTGAAATTCTTTGAACTTTTCAAATGTTTCAGACTTGTGTTTCACTAAGTAGATATACCCATATCTGCCCAAATCATCTGTGAAGGTGAAAAATTAACGATATCCGCCACGAGCCTCAACATTCATTGGACCACATACATCTGTATGTATGATTTCCAACAAATCTGTTGCTCTCTCCATAGTACCGGAGAACAGCGTTTTAGTCATCTTGCCCATAAGGCACGGTTCGCAAGTACCAAGTGATTCATAATCAAGTGATTCCAAAAGCCCATCAGTATGGAGTTTCTTCATGCGCTTTACACCGATATGACCTAAACGGCAGTGCCACAAATAAGTTGCACTATCATTATCAACTCTGCATCTTTTGGTTTCAACACTGTGAATATGTGTATCACTACTATCGAGATTCAATAAAAATAGACCACTCTTCAAGGGTGCATGACCATAAAAGATATTACTCATATAAATAGAACAACCATTATTCTCCGATTTAAATGAATAACCGTCTCGCATTAAACAAGATCCATATATAATGTTCATGCTCAACGCTGGCACCAAATAACAATTATTTAGGTCTAATACTAATCCCGATGGTAGATGTAGAGGTAGCATGCCGACCACGATCACATCGACTTTGGAACCATTTCCCACGCCAAGATCGTCACCTCGTCCTTAGCTAATCTTCGCTAATCCGTAGTCCTGTTTGAGTTGCAAATATTAGCAATGAACCAGATATCAAATACCCGTGTGCTATCTGCGAGCATTAGTAAGGTACACATCAATAACATGTATATCACATATACCTTTGTTCACTTTGCCATCCTTCTTATCCGCCAAATACTTGGGGCAGTTCCGCTTCCAAAGTCGATCGCTTGCGGTAGAAGCACTCGATTTCAGGCTTAGGTCCGGACTTGGGTTTCTTCTCTTGAGTAGCAACTTGCTTGCCGCTCTTTTGAAGTTCCCTTCTTCTTCCCTTTGCCCTTCTTCTTGAAACTAGTGGTCTTGTTGACCATCAACACTTGATGCTCCTTCTTGATTTCTACCTCCGCTGCTTTCAAAGATCGCGAAGAGCTCGAAATAGTCTTGTTCATCCCTTGCATATTATAGTTCATCATGAAGCTCTTGTAGCTTGGTGGAAGTGATTGGAGAATTCATCAATGACACTATCATCGTGAAGATTAACTCCCAGTTGAATCAAGTGATTATTATACCCAGACATTTTGAGTATGTGTTCACCGACAGTAACTATTCTCCTCCATCTTGCAGCTATAGAACTTATTGGAGACTTCATATCTCTCAATCCGGGCATTTGCTTGAAATATTAACTTCAACTCTGGAACATCTCATATGCTCCATGACGCTCAAAACGTCGTTGAAGGCCCGGTTCTAAGCCGTAAAGCATGGCACAATCGAACTATAGAGTAGTCATCAGCTTTTCTCGCCAGACGTTCTTAACGCCGCGGCCAGATCAGCAAAGAGTTCGGCACCCAGCGGTGCTTCCAGGGCGTAACTTTTACAGGCAAGAATGAGGATAATCCTCGAGTTACGGACCCAGTCCGTGTAATTGCTACCATCATCTTTTAACTTTGCTTTCTCAAGGAACACATTAAAATTCAATGGAACAACAAAGACGAGCCATCTATCTACAAACAAACATAGACAAGCAAGATACTATCAGGTACTAAGTTCATGATAAATTTAAGTTCAATTAATCATATTACTTAAGAACTCCCACTTAGACAGACATCTCTCTAGTCATCTAAGTGATCACGTGATCCAAATCAACTAAACCATGTCCGATCATCACGTGAGATGGAGTAGTTTCAATGGTGAACATCTCTATGTTGATCATATCTACTATATGATTCACGCTCGACCTTTCGGTCTCCGTGTTCCGAGGCCATATCTGTATATGCTAGGCTCGTCAAGTATAACTGAGTATTCGCGTGTGCAACTGTTTTGCACCCGTTGTATTTGAACGTAGAGCCTATCACACCCGATCATCACGTGGTGTCTCAGCATGAAGAACTTTTGCAACAGTGCATACTCAGGGAGAACACTTCTTGATAATTAGTGAGAGATCATCCTAAAATGCTACCGTCAATCAAAGCAAGATAAGATGCATAAAGGATAAACATCACATGCAATCAATATAAGTGATATGATATGGCCATCATCATCTTGTGCTTGTGATCTCCATCTTCGAAGCACCGTCATGATCACCATCGTCACCGGTGCAACACCTTGATCTCCATCGTAGCATCGTTGTCGTTTACGCCATCTATTGCTTCTACGACTATCGCTACCGCTTAGTGATAAAGTAAAGCAATTACAGGGCGTTTGCATTTCATACAATAAAGCGACAACCATATGGCTCCTGCCAGCTGCCGATAACTTCGGTTACAAAACATGATCATCTCATACAATAAAATATAGCATCACGTCTTGACCATATCACATCACAACATGCCCTGCAAAAACAAGTTAGACGTCCTCTACTTTGTTGTTGCAAATTTTACGTGGCTGCTACGGGCTTAGCAAGAACCGTTCTTACCTACGCATCAACAACCACAACGATAGTTCGTCAAGTTCGTGCTGTTTTAACCTTCGCAAGGACCGGGCGTAGCCACACTCGGTTCAGCTAAAGTGAGAGAGACATACACCCGCCAGCCACCTTTAAGCACGAGTGCTCGTAACGGTGAAACCAGTCTCGCGTAAGCGTACGCGTAATGTCGGTCCGGGCCGCTTCATCTCACAATACCGCCGAACCAAAGTATGACATGCTGGTAAGCAGTATGACTTGTATCGCCCACAACTCACTTGTGTTCTACTCGTGCATATAACATCAACGCATAAAACCTAGGCTCGGATGCCATTTGTTGGGGAACGTAGTAATTTCAAAAATTTCCTACGCACACGCAAGATCATGGTGATGATATAGCAACGAGAGGGAGAGTGTTCGTCCATGTCCCTCGTGACCGTGGCGGAGCGTTAGCACAACGCGTTGATGTAGTCGTACGTCTTCACGATCCAACCGATCCAAGCACCGAACGTACGGGGCCTCCGAGTTCAGCACACGTTCAGCTCGATGACGATCTCCGGCCCTCCGATCCAGCAAAGGCTCCGGAGATGAGTTACGTCAGCACGACGGCGTGGTGACGATGATGATGCTCTACCGGCGCAGGGCTTCGCCTAAACTCCGCGACGATATGACCGAGGTGGAATATGGTAGAAGGGGGCACCGCACACGGCTAAGGAACGATCCGTAGATCAACTTGTGTGTCTATGGTGTGCCCCCCGCCCCCGTATATAAAGGAGCCAAGGGGGAGGAGGCCGCCGGCCTAGGGGGCGCGCCAAGTGTGGAGTCCTACTCCCACCGGGAGTAGGACTCCCCTTTTCCAAGTAGGAGTAGGAGAGAAAGGGGAAAGAGGAGGAAGAAGGGAAGGAAAGGGGGGCGCCGCCCCCCTTCCCTTGTCCTATTCGGACTAGGAGGGGAGGCGCGGCCCCTCCTGCTCCTTCCTCTTCTCCTCTTGGCCCATGTAGGCCCATTAACCCCGGGGTTCTGTAACCTCCGGTACTCCGGTAAAATGCCGATTTCACCCGAACCATTCCGATGTCCAAATATAGGCTTCCAATATATCAATCTTTATGTCTCGACCATTCCGAGACTCCTCGTCATGTCCGTGATCACATCCGGGACTCCGAACAAACTTCGGTACATCAAAACTTATAAACTCATAATAAAACTGTCATCGAAACGTTAAGCGTGCGGACCCTACGGGTTCGAGAACTATGTAGACATGACCTAAAACCATTCTCGGTCAATAACCAATAGCAGGACCTGGATGCCCATATTGGTTCCTACATATTCTACGAAGATCTTTATCGGTCAAACCGCATAACAACATACGTTGTTCCCTTTGTCATCGGTATGTTACTTGCCCGAGATTCGATCGTCGGTATCCAATACCTAGTTCAATCTCGTTACCGGCAAGTCTCTTTACTCGCTCATGTACGTCATCTCACAACTAACTCATTAGTTATAATGCTTGCAAGGCTTAAGTGATGAGTATTACCGAGAGGGCCCAGAGATACCTCTCCGACAATCGGAGTGACAAAACCTAATCTCGAATACGCCAACTCAACATGTACCTTCGGAGACACCAGTAGTACTCCTTTATAATCACCCGATTCGTTGTGACGCTTGGTAGTACCAAAGTGTTCCTCCGTAAACGGAGTTGCATAATTCTCATAGTTACAGAACATGTATAAGTCATGAAGAAAGCAATAGCAGAATACTAAACGATCATGTGCTAAGCTAACGGGATGGGTCATGTCAATCACATCATTCTCCTAATGATGTAATCCCATTAATCAAATGACAACACATGTCTATGGTTAGGAAACATAACCATCTTTGATTAATGAGCTAGTCAAGTAGAGGCATACTAGTGACTATAGTTTTGTCTATGTATTCACACATGTATCATGTTTCCGGTTAATACAATTCTAGCATGAATAATAAACATTTATCATGATATAAGGAAATAAATAATAACTTTATTATTGCCTCTAGGGCATATTTCCTTCAATCAAGATACTACCCACTTGCACAATTGAATCTACCATGCGCATGCGGGAGGCTACAACTTCCTCAAAAAACAAGTAAAGAAGAGCATCATGGTTTCCTCACCCAAATACATTGACCCACTCGCCATCTGCCTTCCCTTTGCTGGCCGGAGCCATCGGCTCCGTCCTGGCAGCCTCCGTCGCCGGGGTCATAGAGAATAGAATGGTCCATGGCTCTGCATGAACATCGAACATATCTCTGATAGAATTACATATGAAGAAAGCATCACTCCTGACAATTTGATCAAGAAAAGGGAAGTTAGCTAACTTATAGGGGAAACAAAACATCAAGATTCTAACTGAACAAAAGGAAACCTAGTCCAATCACAGCATTTTTTAGAACAGAGGATGACCCCGTCCAACGGCGATAGGCCTAGTGGAATTTTATTCAAGGACCGCATAAGAGCATCTTCAGTTTACTACAATATGTAATTTAAATAGCACGAAGCAAACAACTATAAAATGACAAGTGAACTATGATCCAATATTGTGCAGAATATTAAAATGAAGGTGGATTTTTCATATTCGAGTTTTTCTTAATAGTAACTTAAAAAATAAATCAATATATGCATAAGGTGGATTTTCACATGCAACCTGTGGTAGTTTTAGTTTGTGCCGGCTTCAATTGTCACTCCAAACCTCTATTTCTCTTGTGGGCAACTCAAAATTGTTTACAATCCGTTATCTGCAAAAAAATGGACTAAACTGAGTTAAAATAAACACATTACATGAATAGGCCAGACATAAACCTCTATATGCTATGCCGAATTAAGATAAAATAAACACATTGCATGAACTGAGTTAAAATGGACTGAACTGAGTTAAATCGGCCATTTTCATTGATAAGTGATCTATATGCTATGGCAAGCAACAACTCATTACATGAACAGGCCGACAAGCCATGCCGCGCAATGATCTGTTCATCACAGAGCGTAGAACCATTCACAGGGCAGCCATTCAACATCAGATATATAGAGATTGATCCATCATCCAACACATTGATCCGCTACGAAATTACCACACGACAGTATGATGATATTCACATGAACACAACAACAGGCCTGTCATACACACACATACTACTTAATGATTCATTCAATAATAGTTCATGAACTAGTAATAATTCCCAATAATAGTCAGCAGCTAGAGGAAGGACACCACAAATAGGTGGAATCCCAGCGAACCTAATGATTCATTCAAATCAACTCTGCTTTGAACAAAGTTGGCCTCATTTAAATAAGAAGAATTGGAGAAGCGGACTTTCAGATCTACAGTACGTACATTGGGCCAAAATTAAGGTCAAATTTACCTACAGGACGGCATGTATAATAATAATAGTAATTCACCACTTAGATAGATGAGAAGATGAATTGATATGGGATTGTGAGACTCGACAGTGACGGGTACAGTATCAAATTTGTCCTTCCTTTGCAAGAGAGGAAGAGAAATTAGATTAGGGATTGGAAGAAGGTGGGTACGGCCGGTGGATCTGTTCATTGTTGTGGAGGAAGGAGGGCTTGTAGGCTCTTGGGGTAGTCCTCTCCTGCCTCACCTCACCTCGCCTGCTGCCTCACGCAACAAGTCAGCAACACTATTGTGTGTGTGCGTCTACGTCTGTGCAAACCAAACCTGGCTGTGCATGAGGGAGGGAAGGGAAGGAAAAAAGGAAAGGGAAAGGGAAGTAGATCGAGAGAGTACCTTGGCGGCCATGGCGTCGTTGGTCGAATGGAGCGGAAGCAGACGGACAGATGGAGGTCCTGTCCAGGCGCGCGAGCTCACGATTGGGGAGATGCGGCCAGCGCCATGGAGGTGGAGCTCCAGGTCCTAGCCGTCGGCCATGGATGTGGATCTCCAGGTCCAAACCCTTGGCGGATCTCGGATTGAGAGCCGCCGCCTGACCTATTCTCTTCTCGTCGTCTTCTAGTGGGGGAGGGGCGAGGGTGGCGGTGGCGGCGGTCGTGCGGGGGCCTGGCCAGCCGGCTGCAGCGCTCGGGGCTGCACACACTCGTGGATTGGGATAGGAGAGGAGGTGGAAGAAGGCCGGCGGTGGAGGGGATTTGGATCGAGGTTTGGGTGGAACTTTTTTTTGATAAACGTGGGCGGGTGGACGGTGGAGTGGTTGGTGGGGTGGGAGCAGATGCAGGTGGTAGCGTGGGGTTTATAACCCGCGCTACTACTATCGACTTAGTAGTAGCGTGGGTTTATAACCCGTGCTACTACTACGATCGTCCCGGAGGCACGGTGGAAATCACTTAGTAGTAGCGAGGGTAAAACCCGCTACTACTATCGGGTTATTAGTAGCGCGGTTTCCTCAAGCTCGCTACTGCTAATTAGCAGTAGAGTTTGTTTTTAAACCGCGCTGCTGCTAAGATTTTGTGTATAAGGTTTTCCCTAGTAGTGTTCCACACTTTTTTCTAGCTATTACTCCTTCTGAAACTACAAAAATAAAGTACTTACATAACTCTAGAAAAGCTAATTATTGTTGAAACTTTAAACCTCTCCATTGACGGATTAGGCGGTCGTCATTACCTTACTGCTAGTGCTTGTAAGTGACATTTGCCGGGGAACTGGCCCGACGAGTGAAGAAAGGATAACACACACAAGCAATGTAGACCCATCACTAAAGACCCTTCCATGGCAAGCTAGCATTTGTAATTATCACCACTTTTTTGCGAGGGTGTAATTATCACCACTAACAGTCATGGAATAGATGCCAGTTAGTGCTGCCATTCTCTACTGATGGGCGATGACACGACACTAGTCAGCGTTGATGCTAACTGCAATAGAAAAGCGAAAGTATTATGTGTACGATAGTTGTTGTACAATCTGCAACAATCAATCTTGTGGTGTGCTATGGTTTGGGGCTATGTATGATCGGTTTGATTTCAACTATCGTACAAAAATAGTAGACGTAATATTATATGCATAACAACGTTCATGAAAAAGCATGACAAAATGAAACCACACACAATTTGAAAATAAGGAAACCACTGCTGAACTATGACACCCCCAACCCCAACAAATAGCATGCTGGAGTGTCGGCGCGTTGCAAACTATCACCACCCCAGAACGGCGGCGACACGCCCACATGCCATCCTACGGATGGACACACACCTCACAATGCAGTGATCAACGCAAAGCGACCACGCTTGGGTAGGCACCGTCGAGATGCCGCCCTCCACGGCACGGCTTCATGCATCACACTGGTGGCAACGATGGCACATGTCGGTGCTTGGAGCCACCACTTCACCATTGCCATGGGCAGCGCAACGAGGGCCACTGCTGGCACATCGAGTGCCGCCATAGTAGCCTCTGAGACAGTGAGACCATCACATGTCGATCGTCTCACAATGATCATACTATAGATAAGGACGCGAAGGGGGCACATGCAGCCTCACATCGATAATGCAAGCCCCCTAATGTATGGAGCTAGCGGGGCTAGAATTCACAGGTAACAAAAAAAAGTACAAGGGCATCTCCAACGCTATTGTAAGTGCATCTAGTGCCCCCTTTGTGGTTTTGAAGTATCGAAGACAAATGGGTGAAGGGACTAATGTGTTTGTGAGTGTACACATGATAAAAGCCCTTGAAGATTTTGTTTAACTGTCAAGGATGACCCTAAAAATGTATGTTTACATAGAAGAAATTAGTGTGCCCCTTTGAAGAAATTGAAGTGAAGCATTGAAGCGTGAAGACTTTGTCTTTCATAGTTTCTTTTCTTTTATATTGAGTCACAGGGAACACCATACTGTTAAAGGGGGTCTAGGTGATACATATGGTATTTCTGAAGTGATGCTCAACCTACCTAATTCTTCAAGTGAAGTCTTTGGAAATCTCTTACAGTGCAATCGAGTTCTTCAATGACAGAGGTGATGTTCTTCTGGTTGTTGATAAAATTGGTCTGACTAAAGAGTTAGGAAATTGCTAGTGCGATTCTCCTACCATGAGGATTTTGTGACTTCAAATTTCTGACCATTGTTGAGCTAGCGCCAATTGTCAACTGGATCCTTATCATGACAACGGTCTTGTTCGAAGGGCATGATAGTCAATTGATCTTGGGTTGCCTTGGCTATAAATAGCCGCCTCCCTCCACCATTTGTTGGTCAGTTTGCTCCAAGTGAAAGCATGACAAGTGTCATCTAGAGCAACCCATCCTGCGAAGAATCTGGGAGAATCGCAAGTGAGGAAAAACCCAAACACCCAGAGCCAAAGTGATTGATCATCACTAAAGAGATTGTCAAGCGTGATCCGATGCTTGCTACCATTGAAGACTATGATCTTCCAGATGGTTAGGCATCATGTTCTAAGCATCCAAGAAAAAGTTATGGAGTGCCAAGGAATGGGTTTGTGAAGGTTTTGGAAGTCTTGCAGACTTACCACGAGTGGTTGGGCGAGGTCTAAGTGATCTTAGCTCAAGAAGAACAAGGTGAATACTAAGTGTATTCTGAGTTAAATCTCAAGCCTCTCCAACTAGTCGTACATTTGTCACAATAACTGGAATTGGTCGAACAAATCAACCGTCCTCACAAAGCAATCCTGGTTCCAATTCTTCAACCCTTTACTTTCTGTAACACTATGTCAAAGACTTTGTCTCCCTCTCTCTGAAGACTTTCTCTAAGAACATTCATATTTTTTCAATGCTATGTTGTGTCTTCTGTTTCACTATTCTCAAGTGTGCCTGTTATGTGTGCAATTATTTTACATACTCTGGTACATTGTATGCATGCTCAGTTCTATCCTGTGACTTTGGCTTCATTCTAGCTTGCATACTTAGCCTAGTTACCTTCCGCGGAGTAATTCTTTGAACTGTTATTCTTCTAAGAATTCACGTCAAAGAAGAATTTGTTAAAATCTCCCATTCACCCCCTATGGCTGATAACTTGCACTTTCAATTGGTATCAGAGCAAGGTGCTCCCTTGTTTTGTGTGATTTGGTTTAACTACCCAGAGTTTTAGCTATGTCAACTACATGGAATTTCAAGGTCTCCGCCAAGTGTTCGATCATCGATGAAACTGACTTCTCTTATTGGAAGAATAAGATGTGCATGCATCTTGAAGCTATTGACAAATGATATGTGGTTTGTCGTCAAGTCTAGTATTCTGTCTATTTGTGAAGGAGTCACTCCTGTTGATCAAAGAAGATTTGCTCAACTTGGCTCTCAGGCAAAGAACATCATCTATGGTCAACGGCAGTATGACCGCGTCAGTGCTTTGGAAACTACGATCATGAAGTGGTGAAGAAATTGTTGAGGTCATTTGATCCTTCCTTTGAGAACTTGTAACTGATGATTCGAGAGCGTCCTGTCTTCAAGACATTAGACCCTGCTGACATTCTTGAGAGGCTCAATACTCATGAATTTCAACAAGCTGAGAAGAGATGTCTGTATGATCCAACCTATGGAAGAGCCCATGCCTTGAAGGAAAAAAGTTGGTTCTTCATCTGAAGAAAAATATGAATGCAGTTCTGGTGGCCTCGAGGAAACTGCAGAGAGCTCGTATTGCTGGTGAGGAAATTCCAGAAGTTCTCGAAGAAAAATCGCTTTGAGATGTCTTCAAAGTATGACTCGAAGAAAACTAGAGAAACTTCTTTGGGGGACTACAGAAAGAGAACCTGCCACAAATGCAAGAAGCCAAGCCACTATATTGTTGATTGCCCTTTCTGGGAGAAGGAAACAAAGTAGAATAAGAAGAAATCATCAAAGTCTTCATCACATAAGAAGAGAAATTCTTGCAGAGCTCATGCTTTCATTGGGAAGAAAATGAATTCGAGAAAGAATCTGATCCTGAGGAGGTTGAGGAAGAATCTGAGGAGGGGTCTGGCCCTGATATGGCGAACCTTGCAATCACTACTGCATTCATAGTCAAGTCCATCTTCAACCATGAATAAATGGCTACGTCACCGATGCTGAAGCCTACGACGACGACTCTGCTCCCCCTTATTGCTTCATGGGAAAAGGTGTTAAGGAAGAATTGCCTCGAGCCACTGAATGGGTTATGGATCATGGCTGTACAAACCATATGACCGGTGGTAGGATCTTACTTATGGTCTCAACTATAAGTCCTTCTACTCTGAAGCATATCACATTTGCTGACAAAGGGAAAAACACAGTATTGGGTCTAGGTAGAGTTTCTATCTCAAAGGATCGGCACATGGACAAAGTAACACTTTTCGAATCCCTTGGATACAACCTCATGTCAGTATTAGTGCTTTGTGATCTTGATATGATTGTCATCTTTGGCTTGCATTGTGCTTATGGTTTCTGACAAATCCAAAGTCTTTGAAGGTTTCCAAAGAGGTTGACTTGTATATTGTAGATTTCTCTGCAGTACCACGGCTTGCCACATGTCCTATACGAAAATCATCAAAATGCTGCATCGACGACTTGGACATGCTGGCATGAGGAATTTGAACATCCTCGTGAAGAATACGAATATCCTTGGCATTGAGGGCGTCAAGTTCAACAAGGATCATCTTTGTGGTGCATGTGAATCTGGGAAGACGATGGTATCAAAGCACCCATTGAAGACAATCATGACTACTACTCATCCCTTTGAGCTGCTTCACATGGATCTTTTTGGTCCAACTTATTCCACACTGATCCTAAATTCATTATATGGCTTTTGCCATTGTTTGATGATTTCTCATGTTACACCTGGTGTGCAATATCATCTTATACAAATTTGAAGTCCATCATGTCTTCAGATACTTCGCCAAGTGGTCCTTCAACAACTATGACGTCAAGATCAAGCATATTAGGAGTGACAACTAAATGATCTAAGACTACCTAGAAGGTTTTAGAAATTTACCTCGAAGACTTATCATGAGTGATTGAGCGAGATCTAAGTGATCTTAGCTCAAGGGGAATAAGGTGAAGACTATGTGTCTTCTGAGTTAAATCTCAAGTCTCTCCAATCAGACGTACAGTTGTCACAACAACTGGAACTGGTCGAACGAAATCTCTGTCTTCACCGAGCAGTCCCGGTTTAGTTATTCAACCCTTTACTTTCTGTAACACCGTGTTGAAGACTTTGTCTTCCTCTCTCTGAATACTTTCATATTTCGTCAATGCTTTGTTGTATCTTCTGTTTCACTATTCTCAAGTGCGTCTGTTTATATGTAGGATTTTTTTTAGAAAAGGAGGATGACCCCCTGTAGGATTATTCCGCTATCTTGTATGCATGCTTAGTTCTATTCTAGTGAATTTGTCGTCATTCTAGCTTGCATACTTAGCCCAGTTTACCTTCCGCTGAGTAATTTCTGGAACTATTATTGTTTTAAGAATTCACTTCAAAAAGAATTTGTTAAAATCTCTCGTTCACCCCTCTCTAGTTGATAACTTGCAATTTCGGCTATCCTTAAAACGGACACACTATCCGTCCATGGACTGTGTTCGGTCTGTGGACACAATACTGGAGTCAGTCATCCAACCCTATACCTTAAATTTCCATGCCAACAACTTTTCGCCAAATAGTTGGCACTCGGTCGCTAGTGCCTTCCGCCAAACATGCGTGTATGTATTAAAAAAAATATCGCACGGACTAGTGTAGGCACTTAAGTGTAGCACTTGAAGAATTTTCGTTTTGAAACAATAGTGCATTCGCCAAATGCTTGGAGCCTTGGAGCGTCCCGCCGTAGTGCACTTGAAAAAACTAGCACCTTCCACCATTTTATAGCAGCGGCATTCTGCCATCTGGACGGAGAGAAGATACACGGTGACTATTGATTTGTCATGAAGATGTCCGGACTCTCCTACAACCCCATTATATGCTTTCGGTTTGGGGATTTCGGACAGCCGTACTAATACGCGGGCATTTTCCAGCAAACAAGGAAAGGAGGTCAAACCTAAAAAAGTACATGCACAGCACATCAAATCAACTACTCCTTCCGTCTCCAAATACATGGCATATAAATCTAGTCAAAAAGTCATTTTTTTAGTTTGACCAAATATGTAGAAGAAAGTATCAGCAATTATAACATTGAATAAATAGATTATAAAAATATATCTAATGATGGACATATTAATATTGATTTGATAATGTGTATCTTAATATTTT
This sequence comes from Aegilops speltoides, assembly GCA_021437245.1. NCBI lineage: Eukaryota > Viridiplantae > Streptophyta > Magnoliopsida > Poales > Poaceae > Aegilops > Aegilops speltoides. The sequence continues at coordinate 466,220,912 of CM038143.1, forward strand.
TGTATATATACTTGGTCAAACTTAAAGATCATTGACTTTTTGACTAAATTTATATGTCCTCTATTTGGGAATGAAAGTAGTAGAAAAAAAGCACGAATGTGGGATGGCCGTTTTAGCTCTGGGGTGCATGTGCTCTTGGGTGAATAGTAATTCAAAATAAATAATATTTTAAAATTATGTTTTTGTTGTGTAGATGTTCTTGTTAGTGTAAGGGCATCTTTAACAGCAACCCGCAAAAATCCTCCTGCATCCGTTCGTGGACCGGGGGGGGGGGACCAACCCACAGATGCGGGAGGTAGCCATCCAACGCTAGCCGCATACATCTGGGCTTCCTTATTTTTTTAAGTCCGCACGATCAAATAGCCACATGCAGCACTATTTCAAATTTTTAAAAAGTTCAAATATTCCCAACATTGTTGTCCCCTTCACTGCCCACTAATGCTCAATCAGATCTTCCTTTAGCTGCTCGTTAGTTGGTCGATGCCGAATTTGTTGATGCATTTGAAGAAACTCTTCAAATGTGGCCGGATTCTCGTCCGAAAGTTGGATAGGATCACCCATGTTCTCAAATTTTAGAGCTGCGGCAACATCGTCACCCTCATCCTCAACGATGATGTTGTGAATGATCACACAACATGTCATCACCTCCCACAAGGTTTTCGGATCCCATTGTTTAGCAGGTCCATGAACAACTGCAAAATGGGCCTGTAGAACTCCAAATGCCCTCTCCACATCCTTTCTAGCTGCTTCTTGTCTTTAGGAAAAGTGAGCCTTTTTATGGCTAACTATATAGGCTTGAGATGGTGCTCACAAAGGTAGCCCATGCAGGATAGATACCGTCAACCAGATAGTAGCTCATGTTGTACTCATGACCAATGACAGTATAATGGTAAGGAGGAGCTTTTCCTTCAGTCAGCCTCGCAAATAATGGCGATCGTTGCAGCACATTGATGTCATCGTGAGACCTGTACATGCCAAATAAAGCATGTCAAATCCAAAGATCTTGTGATGCAATTGTTTGAAGAATGATGGTGGGCTTCTTAACATGACCCTGATATTGCCTTGTAAAGCCTTCAGACAGTTCTTCCATTTTCAATACATGCAGTCAAGCGATCCAAGCAAACCTGACCAGCCTCTTGCTTCTGAGATTGCCAAGAGCCTCTCGGTATATGCCAGTTGGTTCTCTCAGGTACTGAGGTCTGAACACCTCGACCACGACAGTTGCAAACCTGACCATGGCATCTCCGCATGTCCTCTCAGACATCCGTAAGTACTCGTCCCACGGATTAGTGTTTGTGCCAGATGCAAGCATCCAGAGTGCGGTCGTGCACTTCTGGTAACCAGAGAAACCAAATCGTTCCCACTGCGTCATTCTTCAGGATGAAATAGTCATCGTAGGACCGGATCGAAAACAATCTTGCGCATCGGAAAACGCCAGCAAAAATGGTCAACAAATAGTGCATCGGGGGCAAAGTAGTTGACCATCAGTGTCAAATGCCTGCGCGCCCTGTTGCTTGTCTAGCGGTATTTTACTTGCCCGAGATTCGATCGTCGGTATAACGATACCTTGTTCAATCTCGTTACCGGCAAGTCTCTTTACTCGTTCCGCAACACATCATCCCGTGATCAACCCCTTGGTCACATTGTGCACATTATGATGATGTCCTACCGAGTGGGCCCAGAGATACCTCTCCGTTTACACGGAGTGACAAATCCTAGTCTCGATCCGTGTCAACCCAACAGACACTTTCGGAGATACCTGTAGTGCACCTTTATAGTCACCCGATTCGTTGTGACGCTTGATACACCCAAAGCACTCCTACGGTATCCGGGAGTTACACGATCTCATGGTCTAAGGAAGAGATACTTGACATTAGAAAAGCTCTAGCAGACGAACTACACGATCTTTGTGCTATGCTTAGGATTGGGTCTTGTCCATCACATCATTCTCCTAATGATGTGATCCCGTTATCAACGACATCCAATGTCCATAGCGAGGAAACCATGACTATCTGTTGATCACAACGAGCTAGTCAACTAGAGGCTCACTAGGGACATATTGTGGTCTATGTATTCACACGTGTATTACGATTTCCGGATAATACAGTTATAGCATGAATAAAAGACAATTATCATGAACAAGGAAATATAATAATACTTTTATTATTGCCTCTAGGGCATATTTCCAACAGTCTCCCACTTGCACTAGAGTCAATAATCTAGTTCACATAGCCATGTGATTAACATTGACAGGTCACATCGCCATGTGACCAACATCCAAAGAGTTCACTAGTGTCATTAAACTAGTTCACATCATCATGTGATTAAGACTCAATGAGTTCTGGGGTTTGATCATGTTTTGCTTGTGAGAGAGGTTTTAGTCAACGGGTCTGCAACATTCAGATCCGTATGTACTTCGCAAATCTCTAGGTCATATTGTAATGCTGCTTCCAGGCTCCACTTGGAACTATTCCAAATGGTCGCTCCACTATACATATCCGGTTTGCTACTCAGAGTCACTCGGATAGGTGTTAAAGCTTGCATCGACCTTTACGCCGAACTCTTTATCACCTCCATAATCGAGAAACATGTCCTTATTTACACCGAGGACAATTTTGATCATTGTCCAATGATCCATTCTGGATCATTCTTGTACCCTATGACCGACTCATGGCAAGGCACATTTCGGTGCGGTACACAAGATAGCATACTATAGAGCCTACGTCTGAAGTATAGGGGACGACCTTCGTCCTTTCTCTCTCTTCTGCTGTGGTCGAGCTTTTAAGTCTTAACTTCATACCTTACATCTCAGGCAAGAACTCCTTCTTTGACTGATCCATCTTGAACACCTTCAAGATCATGTCAAGGTACGTGCTCATTTGAAAGTACTATTAAGCATTTTGATCTATCTTATAGATCTTGATGCTTATTCAAGTAGCCTAATCCAGGTTTTCCATTGAAAAACACTTTTCAGATAACCCTATATGCTTTCCAGAAATTCTACATCATTTCTGATCAACAATATGTCAATAACATATACTCATCAGAAATTCTATAGTGCTCCCACTCACATATTTGGAAATACAAGTTTCTCATAAACTTTTGTATAAATCCAAAATCTTTGATCATCTCATCAAAACGTACATTCCAACTCCGAGATGCTTACTCCAGTCCTTAGAAGGATTGGTGGAGCCAGCATACCTTTTAGCATCCTTAAGATTGACAAAAACTTTCGGATTGTATCACATACAACCTTTCCTTACGAAGACTGGTAAGGAAACTCGTTTTGACATCCATCTGCCAGATTTCATAAATGCAGCTAATGCTAACATAATTCCGACGGACTTAAGCATCGCTACGGATGAGAAAATCTCATCGTAGTCAACTCCTTGAACTTGTGAAAAACTCTTCGCCACAAGTCGAGCTTCATAGACGGTGACATCACCGTCCACGTTCGTCTTCTTCTTAAAGATCCATTTATCTCAATGGCTTGCCGATCATCGGGCAAGTCCACCGAAGTCCATGCTTTGTTCTGATACATGGATCCTATCTTGGATTTCATGGCTTCTAACCATTTGTCGGAATTTGGGCCCACCATTGCTTCTCCATAGCTCGTAGGTTCATTGTTGTCTAGCAACATGACCTTCAAGATAGGATTACTGTACCACTCTGAAGTGGTACGCATCCTTGTCACCCTACGAGGTACGATAGTGACTTGATCCGAAGTTTCATGATCACTATCATAAGCTTCTACTTCAATTGGTGTAGGTGCCACATGAACAACTTCCTGTGCCCTGCTACACACTAGTTGTAGTGACGGTTTAATAACCATATCAAGTCTCCATCATCCTCCCACTCAAGTTTTCGAGACAAACTTTTCCTCGAGAAAGGATCCGATTCAATAAACAATCCCAATTGCTTTTAGATCTGAATTAGGAGGTATACCCAACTATTTTGGGTGTCCTATGAAGATGCATTTTATCCGCTTTGGGTTCGAGCTTATCAACCTGAAATTTTTTCACATAAGTGTCGCAGCCCCAAACCTTTAAGAAATGACAGCTTAGGTTTCTCTAAACCATAGTTCATACGGTGTCATCTCAACGGAATTACGTGGTGCCCTATTTAAAGTGAATGTGGTTGTCTCTAATGCCTAACCCATAAACGATAGTGGTAATTCGATAAGAGACATCATGGTACGCACCATATCCAATAGGGTGCAACTATGATGTTCGGACACACCATCAAGCTATGGTGTTCCAGGCGGTATTAATTGTGAAACAATTTCCACAATGTCTTAATTGCGTGCCAAAGCTCGTAACTCAGATACTCATCTCCATGATCATATCATAGACATTTCATCCTCTTGTCACGATGATCTTCAACTTCACCCTGAAATTACTTGAACCATTCAATAATTCAGACTTGTGTTTCATCAAGTAAATATACTCTACATCTACTCGAATCATCTGTGAAGTAAGAACATAACGATATTCACTGCATCCCTTAGCACTCATTGGACTGCACACATCAAAATGTGTTACTTCCAACAAGTTGCTATCTTGTTCCATTTTACTGAAAAACGAGGCTCTTTAGTCATCTTGCCCATGTGGTATGATTTGCATATCTCAAGTGAGTCCAAACGATCCATCTGCATGGAGTTTCTTCATGCGTATACACCAATAGACATGGTTCGCATGTCTCAAACTTTTCAAAACGAGTGAGTCCAAAGATCCATCAACATGGAGCTTCTTCATGCGTTTTACACCAATATGACTTACATGGCAGTGCCACAAGTAAGTGGTACTATCATTACTATCTTATATCTTTTTGGCATGAAAATGTGTATCACTACGATAGAGATTCAATAAACCATTCGTTTCAGGTGCAAGACCATTGAAGGTATTATTCAAATAAATAGAGTAACCATTATTCTGCTTACATGAATAACCGTATTGCGATAGACATAATCCAATCATGTCTATGCTCAACGCAAACACCAAATCTCGATGGTAGAGGGAGCGTGTGATGCTTGATCACATCAACCTTGGAAACACTTCCAACACATATCGTCAGCTCACCTTTAGCTAGTCTCCATTTATTCTGTAGCTTTTATTTCGAGTTACTAACACTTAGCAACCGAACCGTATCTAATACCACTGGTGCTACTAGGAGTACTAGTAAAGTACACATTAACATAATGTATATCCAATATACTTCTATCGACCTTGCGAGCCTTCTCATCTACCAAGTATCTAGGGTAATTCCGCTCCGATGGTTGTTCCCTTATCACGAAGCACTTAGTCTCGGGTTTGGGTTCAACCTTGGGTTTCTTCACTTTGGAGCAGCAGACTGATTTGCCATTTCATGAAGTATCCCTTCTTGCCCTTGCCCTTCTTGAAACTAGTGGTTTCACCAACCATCAACAATTGATGCTTCTTCTTGATTTCTACTTTCGCGTGTCAAACATCGTGAATACCTCAAGGATCATCATATCTATCCCGATATGTTATAGTTCATCACGAAGCTCTAGCAGCTTGGTGGCAATGACTTTGGAGAAACATCACTATCTCATCCGGAAGATCAACTCCCACTCGATTCAAGTGATTGTTGCACTCGAGACAATCGAGCACAAGCTCAACGATTGAGCTTTTCTCCCTTAGTTTGCAGGCTAAGAAAATTGTCGGAGGTCTTATACCTCTTGACGTGGGCACGAGCCCGAAATCCCAATTTCAACCCTCGAAAACATCTCATATGTTCCGCGACGTTTCAAAACGTCTTTGGTGCCTCATCTCTAAACCGCTTAACCGAACTATCACGTAGTTATCAAAAGCGTGTATGTCCGATGTTCGCAACATCCACGACGACGCTTGGGGTTCAAAGACACCGAGCGTGCATTAAGGACATAAGCTTTCTCGTCCGCATAATCGCCATGTCAACTTTCAACTATATTTTCTCTAGGAACATATCTAAATAGTGGAACTAAAGCGCGAGCTTACGACATAATTTGCAAAGATCTTTTGACTATGTTCAGGATAATTAAGTTCATCTTATGACCTCCCACTCAGATAGACATCCCTCTGGTCATCTCAGTGATTACATGATCCGAGTCAACTAGGCCGTGTCCGATCATCACGTGAGACGGACTAGTCATCATCGGTGAACATCTTCATGTTGATCGTATCTACTATACGACTCATGCTCGACCTTTCGGTCCCTGTGTTCCGAGGCCATGTCTGTACATGCTAGGCCCGTCAAGTTAACCCTAAGTGTTTTCGCGTGTGTAAATCTGTCTTACACCCGTTGTATGTGAACGTAAGAATCCATCACACCCGATCATCACGTGGTGCTTAGAAACGACGAACTGTAGCAACGGTGCACAGTTAGGGGAGAACACTTCTTGAAATTGTTGTAAGGGATCATCTTATTTACTACCGTCGTTCTAAGTAAACAAGATGCATAAACATGATAAACATCACATGCAATCAAATAGTGACATGATATGGCCCATATCATTTTGCTCCTTTTGATCTCCATCTTCGGGGCTCCATGATCATCATCATCATCGGCATGACACCATGATCTCCATCATCATGATTTCCATCATCGTGTCTCCATGAAGTCGTCTCGCCAACTTATTACTTCTACTACTATGGCTACCGGTTAGCAATAAAGTAAAGTAATTACATGGCGTTGTTCAATGACACGCAGGTCATACAATAAATTAAGACAACTCCTATGGCTCCTGCCGGTTGTCATACTCATCGACATGCAAGTCGTGAATCCTATTACAAGAACATGATCAATCTCATACATCACATATCATTCATCACATTCTTCTTGGCCATATCACATCACATAGCATACCCTGCAAAAACAAGTTAGACGTCCTCTAATTGTTGTTGCATGTTTTACGTGGCTGCTATGGGTTTCTAGCAAGAACGTTTCTTACCAACGCAAAACCACAACGTGATATGCCAATTGCTATTTACCCTTCATAAGGACCCTTTTCATCGAATCCGTTCCGACTAAAGTGGGAGAGACTGACACCCGCTAGCCACCTTATGCACCAAGTGCATGTCAATCGGTGGAACCTGTCTCACGTAAGAGTACGTGTAAGGTCGGTCTGGGCCGCTTCATCCCACAATACCGTCGAAACAAGATTGGACTAGTAACGGTAAGCATATTGAACAAAATCAACGCCCACAACTACTTTGTGTTCTACTCGTGCAAAGAATCTACGCAATAGACCTAGCTCGATACCCTTTGTTGGGGAACGAGCGAAATTCAAAATTTTCCTCGATCACCAAGATCTATCTATGGAGAAACCAGCAACGAGGGAAGGAGAGTGCATCTGCATACCCTTGTAGATCGCTAAGCGGAAGCGCTCATGAGAATAGGGTTGAAGGAGTCGTGCTGTCGTGATCCAAATCACCGGAGATCCTAGTGTTTGAACGGACGGCACCTCCGCGTTCAACACACGTGACAGCCCGGTGGCGCCTCCCACGCCTTGATCCAGCAAGGAGAGAGGGAGAGGTTGAAGAAGACTCCATCCAGCAGCGGCACAACGGTGTGGTGGTGATGGAGGAGCGTGGTAGTCCAGTAGGGCTTCGCCAAGCACCGCGAGATATGAGGAGAAGGGAGAGAGGTAAGGCTGCACCAAGAGGAGAAGTTCTCGTGTGTTGGGCAGCCCCCAATCCTCTAGTATTTATAGGGAAGGGAGGGGCTGCGCCTCTAGGGTTCCTCCCGGGGTGGCGGCAGCCCCTGATCCCATCTGGTGGCGGCGAAGGGGAGAGGGGAGCGCGCCTGGGTGGGCCTTAGGGCCCATCTGCCCTAGGGTTTTCCCCTTCCCACTTCTCGCGCTTTGGGCCCTTTGGGGCGCACCAGCCCACCCGGGCTGGTTCCTCCCACACATGGCCCATGCAGCCCTCCGGGATAGGTGGCCCCCTTGGTGGTCCTCGACCTCCCGGTGGTCCCAGACGTTACCGATAAAACCCAAACTTTTCCGGTGACCAAAACAGACTTCCCATATATAAATCTTTACCTCCGGACCATTCCGAACTCCTAGTGACGTCCGGGATCTCATCTGGGACTCAAACAACATTCAAGAACCACATACAAACTTCCTTTATAACCCTAGCGCCATCGAACCTTATGTGTAGACCCTACGGGTTCGGGAGACATGTAGACATGACCGAGACGTTCTCCGGTCAATAACCAACAGCGGATCTCGATACCCATGTTGGCTCCCACATGTTCCACGATGATCTCATCGGATGAACCACGATGTCAAGGACTCGGTCGATCCCGTATACAATTCCCTTTGTCTAGCGGTATTTTACTTGCCCGAGATTCGATCGTCGGTATACCGATACCTTGTTCAATCTTGTTACCGGCAAGTCTCTTTACTCGCTCCGCAACACATCATCCCGTGATCAACCCCTTGGTCACATTGTGCACATTATGATGATGTCCTACCGAGTGGGCCCAGAGATACCTCTCCGCTTACATGGAGTGACAAATCCCGCCTCGATCCGTGTCAACCCAATAGACACTTTCGAGATACCTGTAGTGCACCTTTATAGTCACCCGATTACGCCAGACATTTGATACACCCAAAGCACTCAGACGGTATCCGGAGTTACACGATCTCATGGTCTAAGGAAGAGATACTTGACATTAGAAAAGCTCTAGCAAACGAACTACACGATCTTTGTGCTATGCTTAGGATTGTCTTGTCCATCACATCATTCTCCTAATGATGTGATCCCGTTATCAACGACATCCAATGTCCATAGCCAGAAACCATGACTATCTGTTGATCACAACGAGCTAGTCAACTAGAGGCTCACTAGGGACATATTGTGGTCTATGTATTCACACGTGTATTACGATTTTCGGATAATACAGTTATAGCATGAATAAAAGACAATTATCATGAACAAGGAAATATAATAATACTTTTATTATTGCCTCTAGGGCATATTTCCAACAGAGGCTGGAGGAGGTGTACGGTGGATGAACAATAGCCCGTGGAGGCTGGAGGAGGTCGACGGTGGAGATGAACAATATACTGTGGAGTCCCATTTTGCGGTACGCCACACCCCTCTCGATGAACATGACTCTCGTTTCGACCGTAGCGCTCCAACACAAGTCCGTTTCCTCCGTTTTGCGGTACGCCGCACCCTTCCCGATCAATAGGACCCCATGTCGACCGTAGGAGGTCCAAGAGAAGTTCGTTTCCTCCGTTTTGCGGTACGCCATACCCCTCCTGATGAACAGGATCCTGTTTCGACCGTGGCCGGTCGAATACAAGGATGTTTCCTCCGTTCTGCGGTATGCCAGGCCTCGTTTCGATCAGTTGTTTCCATCCAAGCCAGTTGGCTCCTGATGAACACGACGACGACACAGTTTCTCCGTTCTTACCCAGCCATGTACACGAGCCATGGTCGTACTTATGCGCGAGTTTGCGTTCGAGACCCCGCCCGTATGTACGTATCAGGCGTCAAGTTCAACAAGGATCATCTTTGCGGTGCATGTGAATCTGGGAAGATGATGATATCAAAGCACCCATCGAAGACAATCATGACTACTACTCATCTCTTTGAGCTGCTTCACATGGATCTTTTTGGTCCAACTTATTCCACACTGACCCTAAATTCATTATATGGCTTTTGCCATTGTTTGATGATTTCTCATGTTACACCTGGTGTGCAATATCATCTTATAAAAATTTGAAGTCCATCATGTCTTCAGATGCTTCGCCAAGTGGTCCTTCAACAACTATGACGTCAAGATCAAGTATATTAGGAGTGACAACTAAGTGATCTAAGACTACCTAGAAGGTTTTAGAAGTTTACCTCGAAGACTTATCATGAGTGATTGAGCGAGATCTAAGTGATCTTAGCTCAAGGGGAATGAGGTGAAGACTATGTGTCTTCTGAGTTAAATCTCAAGTCTCTCCAATCAGACGTACAGTTGTCACAACAACTGGAACTGGTCGAACGAAATCTCTGTCTTCACCGAGCAGTCCCGGTTTAGTTATTCAACCCTTTACTTTCTGTAACATCATGTTGAAGACTTTGTCTCCCTCTCTCCGAATACTTTCATATTTCGTCAATGCTTTGTTGTATCTTCTGTTTCACTGTTCTCAAGTGCCTCTGTTTATATGTAAGATTTTTTTTAGAAAAGGAGGATGACCCCCTGTAGGATTATTCCGCTATCTTGTATGCATGCTTAGTTCTATTCTAGTGACTTTGTCGTCATTCTAGCTTGCATACTTAGCCCAGTTTACCTTCCGCTGAGTAATTTCTCGAACTATTATTGTTTTAAGAATTCACTTCAAAAAGAATTTGTTAAAATCTCTCGTTCACCCCTCTCTAGTTGATAACTTGCAATTTCGGCTATCCTTAAAACGGACACACTATCCGTCCATGGACTGTGTTCGGTCTGTGGACACAATACTGGAGTCAGTCATCCAACCCTATACCTTAAATTTCCATGCCAACAACTTTTCGCCAAATAGTTGGCACTTTCGGTCGCTAGTGCCTTCCGCCGAACATGCGTGTATGTATTAAAAAAATTATCGCACGGACTAGTGTAGGCACATAAGTGTAGCACTTGAAGAATTTTCGTTTTGAAACAATAGTGCTTCCGCCAAATGCTTGGAGCCTTGGAGCGTCCCGCCGTAGTGCACTTGAAAAAACTAGCACCTTCCACCATTTTTTAGCAGCGGCATTCTGCCATCTGGACGGAGAGAAGATACACGGTGACTATTGATTTGTCATGAAGATGTCCGGACTCTCCTACAACCCCATTATATGCTTTCGGTTTGGGGATTTCGGGACAGCCGTACTAATACGCGGGCATTTTCCAGCGAACTAGGAAAGGAGGACAAACCTAAAAAAGTACATGCACAGCACATAAAATCAACTACTCCTTCCGTCTCCAAATACATGGCGTATAAATCTAGTCAAAAAGTCATTTTTTTAGTTTGACCAAATATGTAGAAGAAAGTATCAGCAATTATAACATTGACTAAATAGATTATGAAAATATATCTAATGATGGACATATTAATATTGATTTGATAATGTGTATCTTAATATTTTTGTATATATACTTGGTCAAACTTAAAGATCATTGACTTTTTGACTAAATTTATATGTCCTCTATTTGGGAATGAAAGTAGTAGAAAAAAATCACGAATGTGGGATGGCCGTTTTAGCTCTGGGGTGCATGTGCTCTTGGGTGAATAGTAATTCAAAATAAATAATAAATAATATTTTAAAAATATGTTTTTGTTGTGTAGATGTTCTTGTTAGTGTAAGGGTATCTTCAACAGCAACCCGCAAAAATCCTCCTGCATCCGTCCCTGGACCGGGGGGGGGGGGCAGGGGACCAACCCATGGATGTGGGAGGTAGCCATCCAACGCTAGCCGCATACATTTAGGCTTCCTTATTTTTTTAAGTCCGCACGATCAAATAGCCACATGCAGCACTAGTTCAAATTTTTAAAAAGTTCAAATATTCCCAACATTGTTGTCCCCTTCACCGCCCACTAATGCTCAATCAGATCTTCCTTTAGCTGCTCGTGAGTTGGTCGATGCCGAATTTGTTGATGCATTTGAAGAAACTCATCAAATGTGGCCCGATTCTCGTCCAAAAGTTGGATAGGATCACCCATGTTCTCAAATTCCAGAGCTGCGGCAACATCGTCACCCTCATCCTCAACGATGATGTTGTGAATGATCACACAACATGTCATCACCTCCCACAAGGTTTCCGGTTCCCATTGTTTAGCAGGCCCATGAACAACTGCAAAACGGGCCTGTAGAATTCCAAATGCCCTCTCCACATCCTTTCTAGCTGCTTCTTGTCTTTTGGAAAAGTGAGCCTTTTTCTGGATAACTATATAGGCTTGAGATGGTGCTCACGAAGGTAGCCCATGCAGGATAGATACCGTCAACCAGATAGTAGCTCATGTTGTACTCATGTCCAATGACAGTATAATGGTAAGGAGGAGCTTTTCCTTCAGTCAGCCTCGCAAATAATGGCGATCGTTGCAGCACATTGATGTCATCGTGAGACCTGGACATGCCAAATAAAGCATGTCAAATCCAAAGATCTTGTGATGCAATTGTTTGAAGAATGACGATGGGCTTCTTAACATGACCCTGATATTGCCTTGTAAAGCCTTCAGACAGTTCTTCCATTTCCAATACGTGCAGTCAAGCGATCCAAGCAAACCTGACCAACCTCTTACTTCTGAGATTGCCAAGAGCCTCTCGGTATATGCCACTTGGTTCTCTCAGGTACTGAGGTCTGAACACCTCGACCACGACAGTTGCAAACCTGACCATGGCATCTCCGCATGTCCTCTTAGACATCCGTAAGTACTCGTCCCACGGATTAGTGGTTGTGCCAGATGCAAGCATCCGGAGTGCGGTCGTGCACTTCTGGTAACCAGAGAAACCAAATCGTTCCCACGGCGTCATTCTTCAGGATGAAATAGTCATCGTAGGACCGGATCGAAAACAATCTTGCGCATCGGAAAACACCAGCGAAAATGGTCAACAAATAGTGCATCGGGGGCAAAGTAGTTGGCCATCAGTGTCAAATGCCTGCGCGCCTTGTTGCGGTTGAGCACTTAGTGACCCTTGATCGAGCCCTTGAAATTGAGAACGCAACATACTGATCCTCCGCACGCTCTGCTCTGCGTCTTCAAGGACCGCGTGCATAATCGCCGTCTCATTGGAGTACTCCTCCTCGTCCAACAAGCCGTCGGACGACTCAACATACTGATCGTATATGTACTTCAAATCGGAGTCCATTGCTACAAAGAAGAAGGGGCAACTTTTTTCAGCTCCGGCGATTCATCAAACATTTGTCGTGCATGGTGAGCAGAGCAGTAGCGAATGGTACTTGGCGGGGCGGTCAGAGGACAAGGTTTGAACGAAGACGGAGGAGAAGCTGTGAGGAGCCCTGCTGGAGCGCCGGAGGTGACGAAGACGCAAAGTTTCGGTAGGGGTGTTGCGTGGTGGTGGAGCGGGGGCTAAGGCAAGAGAGAAAGAAAGGAGTCGTGGGGTTTGGGAAGGGTTTTGGGTGGGCCGGGGCTGTCGGGAAGCGACGTTTCGGGTGTCCGGACTCCTGCAAATCTCCCCCACTTTTGTCTCCAGTTTGCGGGAGAAATCACGTCTGGACCGCCCCGCGGACCGATACAGACTCGCGTAGGTTGGCTTCCGCGGTCCGGACGGATGCGGGCGGTTTGCGGGTCCACCTTGAAGATGCCCTAACAAGGGTATTTGACAATTTTCATGCGAAACGGGATGGCAATATTTCATCGGTGAGAAAAATAATTAACATTATAAAGGATGAAGGGGTACCTAGACAAGAGGAAGGTGGCCACGTCGCCTTTAAATCGCGAATGCCACCGCGTGTAAATTCCGTGCCCCGCAGGGGGTATTTTAGTCATTTCACCTTTGGTATAAATCCCAGCAGCTCCCGTGCAATGTAGAACCCCATCTGCCGCCCGCCCGACCCGCTCACCCCGCCGTCCCCGCCGTCCCGCCGCCCCTTCCCAGCCGTTCGCCCGCCCATCCGCTTCGCCGTGGGGCGCCGCCTCCGTCCCTCGCCTCCTCCTCCTCGTCGCCCCCTCCTTCTCCTCCCATCGCCGCCCTCCTCGTGCCGCCTCCTCTCCTCCTCCCCAATCTGCCGTCTCCTCCCCAATCCGCATCGACGTGCTCGGGAGGAGCCCTCGATCTGGGGTGGTTGCACACGGAGCGGAGGTTGCTGCTCCCGCAGCTGCTCGTCCCTCTCTTCCTCGGAGTCGGCGGCTCATGGCGGTGCGGATCCGTGTCGGGGCCAAGGGCGCGCAGGATCTGGGCGAGGCGACACGCTGGTCGGGCGGCGTCCATGGATGAGCTCGAGGCGGCGGTTGTCGCCACCCAAGGAGCAATGGATGCGGACCGAGGCCTCCTCCTACACTCCCCTCGCGCGGCGCCCGTTGGCCAGCTCGCTTCCTGCGTATGATGCCTACTCCGTGCATCCTCTCCTCCCTGTGCCTCTGCTCGCTCGGGACCTCCTTCAGCGAGCTCTACAAGGTCCATCTTCTACTCCCGGTCTCTCTCTCTCTCTCTCTAATCCACATCGCTCGCATCTGGTCTGCTCTTCACTTGTGGATGTGCAGGGTGTGCAGGGAAAAGGCCACACGGGACTCCCCATGGGTTGATGCATGCTCCAGTACGCGCCACTCCACCTCGTCGGATACCAAGGCATTGCGGTGAGTTCTCAGACATTTTGGTGGCTGATTTCAGAGGAATTCTGTACTTGTGCTATGCCAAACTCTGTATGTTTGTTACTATATTTGGGTACTTATTTTCTGATGTTCTTTAGGTTCTCTGTATAACATGGTAAAGTTGCTGGTATGATTTTGGAAGCAACACTGATTTTTTTCTGTCGACTTTGTGGACAGGCTAACAGTGAAAATTTTATTTGTAAAATATGGCGATCCCTATAGTGGTAATTCTGAAGCTTCGCTATGCTTGCTTTCCCACCAACAAGCAGTAATCCAATCACTGGTGCATCAGGTACTATATCATGTGAGAAAATCGAACTGCTCATTAATAAGACAGGATTTTCGCTCTCATTTATCATGCTTCGCCAATCACAAATAAATACTTGGGCAATTGCTCTGTTTTATATTGTGAGCCTTAATTTGCAGTGGTTGTAGCATTGTTTCCGTTTATTTGAAAACCAGCACTGAATCACCATTATGCCTTACAGTTATAGTGGCTCTTTTTTATATTATGCTTGCTGTTAATATGGTATCTTCTAAACTATGTTACAGAATTTTCAGTTGTGTTTATACTACATTCTTTTATAAATTTACATTACAGTATCTTCTAGCAAATATACCGAATCGCTATTATGCCTTACATGCATGGTTTGGTAAAAAGAATTGAGTTGAAGTCTTTAACGTCTGCTACTTTTTACTCTTTAGTTATGTTCTGCACTTTTGTGGCTACCTAACCACCAATTGATAAATTAGTAATACTTGGAAACTGGTTCTTACAATGATATTTAGTAGAGTAGATGAACAAGTTGTACCAGCATTGCCGTTCTGTGTACACCGCATGAGTTTTGTTAGTTACATATTTTTTTATGCTAACGTTAGGAATTCCAATGATGACAATATTCCCCTTAACACGATCATCTTTACAGATATCTGAATAGAACAATATTTTTATCGGCACGGAAAAGAAAAGGTTGATTTCTGCTGTCAGCTAGCTTCTTTTTGTGAAGTTCCTTACCCATGCTTCATACGGCTCACTATTTGCTTTCCGTTTTTGGATAGACCATCAACCAAGTTCAAATAAACAAAAACATGTGCAATGCGTTGATGAAACTGATATTCACCTTTGTTGCTGTAGGCATTCAAGACCTGGCAGGGCTGGGTCAACCGGCTCTTCCTGTTCAAGACCCGGCTCTGATGAGCCTTGACAGCCGTGCTACCTGCTTGGCATATTCATCTTGAGCTGTGTCCGGAACCAGACCAGTAGGGGCACCCTGAGCAAGCACTCGAGGCATGCTGTCAAGTTGGACGAGTGCAACCAGGCCAGCTGCCGTGTGTGTCCACGGTTCATACAACAAGGTGTTCGCTCATCTTTAGCCAGAACGAGCACTACAAGAGGAACCCCCCCCACACACACACATATTTTTCATTCCTTGATAGATGGTTACATTGTTGTATGGTTGGTTAAAGACAATGTTTTTCTTCTCGAATTATGAAACCTCAAACAACAGTAAGACATAACCGTTTTGTTTGTTTTGCAAACAAAGCTTCCATCGAATAATGTTTTAGAATTGTGCTCCGTCTTATTCATAAAGTGTGGCTACTTTGTAGATTCATACAAGATACGGCTTTGTGTGCATTGAAATAGCAACAAGTTGGCCTCTCGGTCTCATTTCTGTATACATTTGATTCATACACGCAGCCAGCGTGTCCATGTGATCTAGATGAATTTCTCTATCCTGTTTTATGTTGTGATGTCTTTGATTTTTGTCTCTTCCAGATTTACATATAGATGCCTCCTACGACCCACGCGACTCCCATCGCCAGGGCCGCCGCCCCGCCACCGGACCACCCCGAGAAGCCCCAAAGGTCACGTCTTGGACAAGATCCATGAGCCCAACCACCTCAGAACCGCCGGCGACCACTGCCTCAAGGGGACCCGAGCCCAGATGGCCGGGGGAAGGGGGAGGAGGAGGAGTGGCCTATGGCCCAGATCCGCAAGAGAGCGCCGGCCAACGCCCACGCCGAGGAGGAGGGCGACGGATCCGCCGAGCTGCATCCATGAGAGGCCACCGGGAGGCCTTCTGCGCTGAAGCGCCGCCGTCCACCGCGAGGGCCCGGCTGGACAAGGGCCGCCACCTCCACCGCTGCCGCCGCCGCCTCCACCGAGAGCCACGGCGAGAAGGGCTGCCGCGACCAGCGGCGCCAGACGAGCGCGCGCGGCCTTCTTTGCTGCAGCCGCCGCCGCCACCACCCGCCGCTCGCACCACCACCATGTCGCTTTGTCGCCGACGCCACGCCGCCGCCGGCCTACTCCGGGCGCCACCGCACCGCTACGCCCGCACGAAGCGCAGATCCCCACCGGCGAGATCCGCCCGCGCCGCACTTCACGCAAGGAGATTTAGATGGCCCGCCGCCGCCGCAACAACGACGAGCTTCGCCGCTCGTGCCTTTGGCGGCGTGAGGAGGAGAGAGAGAAGGGGAGGGTGGCGGCGGCGGCGCTAGGGTTGCCCCCCGACGCCCGCGGGAGCGTCGCGGGAGGGGAGGGGAGGGGGGTACAACATTCATCCGGTATGCAAACATTTTCAACACAAACATGGTTTTAAACGGGTCTTTGCGCCATTTGGCGCAACTGGTCATCTAGTAAGTGTAATAGTTGAAGGTACGTTTGTCGTTTGACTTGTTTTTTTTACACAAGTCAAAATGCTTAACCTTTCCTCCACAAAATTGCAGGTAGCATTTAAGTGTGGCAATGAACGCATTTAATTTTTTTCTTTACTTTTTTGACATTTGCAATAAACTTTTTTGATGCACAGAGCAATAGAGCATACACTCTGATGGTCCGAATTGAATTTTCGCGTGTGTGGATGTTTGCATGTGACAAGTACATAGAGTGCGCGGCGGTAAAAGAAAATTCACAAGTAAAAAAGGGAATGAGAAAGCGGAGTTTGTTTGGAACCGCATTCCGGCGGCTAAATTTCGTGTTTTGACCTTTTTTGATAGCTATTCGAGATCTGATCCTAATTTGAATTTTTTTTCAAGATTTGACCCTTTTGCTACCGTCAGGGTCCATGGCGATAGGGTATAACTGCCTACCGCCAAGGTCCCTGGCGGTAGGGTTGCATGCCCTACCGTGAAATTTTGCTAAGTATTGAACATAGTGCGTGCTCGTGCCTACCGCCAAACACCTTGACGATAGGGTTGTACATGCTACCGCCATTATGTTTGACGGTAGGGATGTTTCCTACCGCCAAGGTCCCTGGCGGTAGGCTGTTACACCCTACCGCCATGGACCTGGTGGTAGCAAAAGGGTCAGATCTTGATTTTTTTTTAAACTAGGGTCAGATCTCAAATAGATATCAGAAAAGGGTCAAAACGCGAAAATTTGCCCATTCCGACTGTGTACAGCTGTGCAGTGTCATAGTTTTTTCTTTCTGCTAATTGGTAGCAACCCAAAATCCGACCCCGAAAACTCCGATACTTGTCTTTTCGGAGCAGCGGCCGGCGGCACCGCCCACCACCGGAGGCAGCGGCTTCACCGGAGCAGGTATGTCCTGTTCCCCACCGCTACGAGGAGGCGGCGAGGTGGCGGCGGGAGCACACGCCCCTCGCACGTACATGGCGCGCACACCTAGCGAGGCTGCGAGGGGGTCGAGCGAGAGTACAGCGCGAGGGGATCGAGCGAGAGTACTGCGCGAGGGGATCGAGGAGATGGGCGCGAGCACGACGACCCTCGTCGGTGAGGTCGTCGCCGGTCGGCAATGGTCGGGGTCGAGTAGCTAGAGAGTATCGAGCCCGAGGTTGCGCCCCGCGCAAGATGGCGTAGCGACGGCTCGCCGGCTGGTCCGGCCCGGCCAGGCCCTGCACGACGCCACGCGCTGGAACGCCGTGGCGTCACGGGCGTCCCCGCGCGCACCATCTCCCCATCAAGCAGTGGCTTTTGCACCTGCGCATGTAGGATTTGCAACCGGAGCGCCCTTCGTTAGCGCGCCGGGCTGCTTGCGAGTGTGGAGCTATTTGCCTAATGTGTCGGGTTTAAGATACGCCATTGGAGATTGTTTTCATGTAAATCTTTTCTGCCCAATTGCAGGGATGGAGGACATGAGCACGCAGGTTGTATCTCCTGCAGCGGCTGGCGTGATGAGTGAAGTGGCTGTCCTAGTGAATGCGCTGTCTATTGTCATCGATCTTGGGCCACTGTGAGCCTTGTCTTGCATTCTCAGCAAATTCTTTGTAGGGTGAGGTTGTGATATTCTGAACAAGTTATTCTCATTGCAGCTTCGTCTTGCTTTTTCCAACTGACTGGAAGGAAGTGAGCAAGTTCTTCAGCCTCAAATCTTTCATACTTAGCGCCGTGATGAACTTCTTTCTGGCTTCACATGTGCTGTTCGAGATTGATGAGAAGGAAAAACATCGTGATGTCTTGTTTGTGTCTGTGGTGGGCTTTTGCACTGCTACAGTTTTCGCTTTCTTTCTTCTGGCCCATCGTGGTGTCATGAAAAACAGTCGCTGGGCACGGTGCTGGGTAAGAACTAAGAAGTACATTTTACACATATTAGGTTATGCTATTGAGTACTGGGTACAAATTGCTAAAGGGTCCTTATTTGCAGATGGCTTATATCCTGCTGTGCTTTGTTATCGCTTGCCTTGTGCTTCTGGGTGGCATTTTTGTAGAGTTTCAGGGTTATGGCCCAATCATAAGTCTGTTGGGTTTCTTAGTGGTGCTTGCATTGAATGCTGCTACTGTGGCCCCAGTTGTAAGTAATTTTTTGAATATCTACTAGAATATTTGTATGCAAAATTACCCAACTCTTAAAAATCCAGGAAATGTTATTTTTGCAGCTGATTTGCAAGCCCTTACCTGATGACGAAGTTACGGTCTACACTGTCTTCATGTCGTTCTTGAATGCCCTTGATTCCAGCTTTTTTGTGTTTTACGCCGTCTGCCTCGGAACGTTTGGCCGCTTTCTGTCGGTAAGTCCCCATTCCTCTAGAGGAAGTTTATCTCAAACTGCCGGCACTATCAAAATTATGTATGATGTTGCAATTACCAATTTAAAGAGTAGTTCCAGTGTTACCAGTGTAAGTAAATTGCTAGTAATATCTGCTCTGAGCTAGCCATTGAACCATGATGCAAGCAGCAAAACTTTACTAGGGTCGCCAAGCATTGGGTATTTGGGTTGTAGCTGCTCTTTCAGTGTATTAATGTCATCCCACCCGGTCAAAAATACAAGCACAGCACCATCTCTTTCCTTATGACTAATATGGCAGAATCTGCTTGTAGTACTTACTAAATGTGGAATTCCTTTGCAAGTTTCATTTAACTTAGAAAAGAGGAACTTCTATATTCACATGTGAACCGACAGGTGAGAGTTTGAGCTGACCGAGGAAATGATGGGTGATTATTCGTGTGATGTTTTTCTGAGTTGAAGTTGAAGTTTCTGATCCTACTGCCATGGTTATTGCTCCACCTGTGATTTAGAAGTTAACCCAATAATGCTTTATCTACTCTCTGGACATGCTTCTGCTGAGATTCACCAGAGAGATCAATCCATGTTATTTAACATATCAAATGTATAGAAAAAGATACATGGGCTAAGTAATCATGGACCTATATGTTGTATTGCTGTTCCATAAGGCCTGGCTATTGGAAGTTCAGCACTTGGACCACTATACTTGAGTGACATGCTGACACATTGGTTTTTGCACTTTGGAGTGTTAGTTCTGTTTCACTGAGTGCCAATATCTATGCTCTGGTATAATTCCGTTGTCTTTTTTTATGCAGCTAGTCAGTTTGATGAATGCTCTGGGTGCACTTATACTACTCCTTGGACTGATTGTGACTGCACTACTGAAAGGGCCACGTCGACTTCTCAACTTCATTTTCAGCTTTGGTGGCCACCACAGGAATGACTGAACTGGGACCAAGAGAGTTTGGCTGGATTATGAGAACTACTTTGCTGACGAAAACTAATACACTTGTCTGTGAAACAAAATTTTGTAATAATATGGCCACCCGACGATCAGGAGATGTCGCCCGTGTGCACTGTTTGCAGTTTTATTCGTACGCTTTATTTCTCACTTTTGTAGGAGATAAGTTAATAGTGCAACGGCAGAACCATATATGGGTCATACTTTCAGTGTTATATGCTGCAATTCTCTTCTATCTCTGCCAAAAAGTATATGTTTGGGGCTGCATTCTTTCGATAATTACGCCGGGATTTGACTTGTTTGCTTTTCTCTCTCCTGTTGCCTTGGTTGTTTGTTGGCAAGGTCTGATGGTTGTTGCAATCTCGATGCAGATGTGGCCTATCACTATTGCATCTGAATTTGGTTGACTTTGCCTTGTTTTGAAATGCATAATGTAGAAAGTGATATACCTTTCTATTAAAAAATAATGTAAAGCATGGGGAACAGCCGGCTGCTCGCTAGAGCTCCGGAGCGGCTGGCCCAAATAGATATTTTTGGGTCTCTAATCCATATAAGGAAATCATTTGTCTCCATAATTATAGTATAAGAAAAATTGTAATCTATATTAGAGAGAAAAGTAGCATGTAATCAGAAAAAAACACAAAAGCATATGTGAACAGGTGTGAACGTATTTAATTTGGAGTTCAAAAGTTTTAAAAAGTCATGACTTTTAAACCGTGCCTTAGAATTAAGATCCGTTTTCAACTTTTCATGGTTGGAACCCTTGCGACGTGCTCTTTGAAACAAGATCTCGCATGGGTATGTTTCGACGAATTTTCTTTTTATGCAACTTAATCCCCTTGATGCAACCGTTTAGGAGTCAATATGCAACTACATGACAGTCGATGTGCAACTTTTTTCCTACTTGTGGACATGCAGTTTTCGCTCATGCAAATATATGTGAAGGCATTTGATTCGGGTTTTCATTTTTTTTCATAACTTTTGAGTCGAACATCGGAATTAAGACCTGCTTTGATTGTTGGAACCTATGCGACATGCTCTTGGAAACTAGATCTTGTGTGAGTATGTTTCGACAAAATTTATTGTGTGCAACTTATCCCCGTCAGGTGCAATTGCCTAGTACTTGATGTGCAACTATATGGGAGTCGATGTGCAACTTTCTCCCTACTCATAGACGTGCAATTTTCACTGATGACACCTTCATCCCAATCTACCCCCTGACAGTGAGATGTGTAACTTTGTCTGTTGCTCAGGCAACTAATCCCTCTGTAAACTAATATAAGAGCATTTAGATCACTAAGTAGACCACTAACTTAGTGATCTAAACACTCTTATATTAGTTTACATAGGGAGTACATAATAGTTGATGTACAACTTCTCCCTGCCCGTGGATGTGTGGATTTCACTATTTGTCGCCTCGGCCAACCGTCTAACAGTGGATGTGCAAGTTTTGATGCTTCCCCAGCCAAATGTCTAATAATGATGTGCAATTTCCTTTGTATCCCGTGAATGTCTAGTTTTCCCTACTAAGGACCCCGTCTGTCGGTGGTAAACCGCACCTGTGGCCCGCCCCGAGGGGGGCAGGGCGGCCGCCCGCCCCCAAATCGAGGCCCCGCCGGTGCTGCATGCAGCTAGCCCATGATCACGGCCCGGTGCGCAGCCTCGTGGTAACAGGCTAACAGCCTTGATTTTGTGTATGCAAAATAATAAACAGGCAGGTTACGTACTTAGCAGCCCACAATAGTCAATCGCGAGAATCCCGTCTACTACTCCGTGACAATTGCCAATTTTGTTTTCTTTCCATCATGAGTCGCATATCTGGTTCTTTGCTACGATCCCTAAATGCCTACTACCCTAGTAAATTCGCTTGAGCCCCAATCGCGAGTTGCGGCCTCGCCGGCGATGGATGGTTTCCGCCAGGTCCATGACTGCTGCAGTACGCCAACAGTCTCCGCTCCACCGTCCCTAGGCGTTGAAGCACATCCACATCGTTGAGTGCGTCCCGCAGACGCCAGTACACATCGCACCATTGCCGCTCCGAGTGTTCGAGCAGCGTTCGCCGACACCGATCTGACCGATTTGAGGTATATCACGTAACCATTCCTATACGCATACTTTTAATTATGTACTCCAAGTTACATGATGCATACCTTACATTATTCAACCCTTCAATGAAAAAAAAAACCCTAGCCCTTTTGTTATCATGCCCTCTACGGAGTATGCTTCTGGTAGGAAAATTAATGGAAAGGGAACAACGTGCGGTGGTAGAATCACAGACATGAGCTATTGATTTATTTTCTCATAAGTAATATTGGATCATTGCCTTGCCTCATTGGTACTTCGACGAACCCAAATGATGATTGATGAGTTGGGTCTTGGGGATACTGACCGCGAAGGAAGAGGAGCCAACTAATGTGAATTTTGAATCCTAATAAGAAGGAAATATTGACATCAACACCGGCAAAACTGTGTATACATCAGTGATAAATTTATTTACTGGTAACATCATATCCATAGATTTTGTCTATTACTATAATGACTTTGTATTAGGGGGCCCCAAGTTTCAGTTTCGCCCCGGGCCCCTAAAATCTCAGGACCGGCCCTGGGCAGACCTCGGGGTAGGGGGTCCCGAGCTGTGGATCTCAGATCGATAGTAACGGGGACGAATGAGACAATGTTTACCTAGGTTCGAGCCCTCTTGAAGAGGTAATACCATACGTCCTGCTTTGATTATAATGATGATGATGATGTATCGAGTACAAACTTAATCTACCTCGAGATCGTAACGAGAGACTAACTCTAGGGCTAGGTGAACGTAATTGTGATTCGGTCCCCTCTACGGGCCAAACCCTCTGGCTTATATACACACCAGGTAGGGCATCTAGGGTTAGATGGTCGATATCCAGGTTACGCATGGAGGCGGCAAGAGATGTCACTACAAAAAAAAAGACACATCCATGACATTTTGGGCCGAACGAATTTTTTTCATATCATGTTGAGGACACTTCTATGACGATAATTGTGACAAAACCAGGTATCATCATAGATGTGGTGGGATCCTACTTCTATGACAAAAAATCATGACATAAAATGGGCTTTTCGTCCTGGGCGGGCCGGAGACGCAGCTGCATGACATTCTTTGGGCCGTCCATGACGAAAAAAACCGTGGTAGAAGCGAGGGCGAGGAAAATATCGGCGAGTTCCTGGTTACGGTGGGTGGTCGCAGCCGAGCGATGCACAGAGGTTTGCACGTTTCTCTCGTACACGTAGCGTGTGTGTGTGCAAGGCGTTACACTCTAACTGAACCCGAGCGAGGTGTTGGGCTCTAACTGAACTCGAGTGATTGCACTAGCTACATTACTGAACCCCGACCGATCTCTTCCTGTTAACTAAACCCGAGTGATTCCTTCGCTACTGCTACAAACTGAAGCCGATCGATGCTGCCTCTTGATGAACAGTGATCGTTGTTGGGGGGAGGGGGTTGGATGAACAGTTCCCGGTGGGGGGTGGATGAACAGGACCCCGTGGTAGTAGAGCCCGTTGCCGCCGGATGAACAAGACGCTGATTTAGCCGGTTGGGGGTGGATGAACAGGACCCCATGGAGGGCTGGATGAATAGGACCCCGTGGAGGGCTGGTTGAACAGTAGCCGGTGGAGGACTAGATGAACAGTAGCCCGTGGAGGGGTGGTTGAATAGGACCCCGTGGAGAGGGCTGGCTGAACAGTAGCCGGTGGAGGAGTGGTGGAGGCTAGATGAACAAGAGCCCGTGGAAGAATAGTCGCAGGTGGAGGCTGTTGGGGAACGTAGCAGAAATTCAAAATTTTCCTACGTATCACCAAGATCTATCTATGGAGAAACCAGCAACGAGGGGAAGGAGAGTGCATCTACATACCCTTGTAGATCGCTAAGCGGAAGCGTTCATGAGAACGGGGTTGAAGGAGTCGTACTCGTCGTGATCCAAATCACCGGAGATCCTAGTGCGAACGGACGGCACCTCCGCGCTCAACACACGACAGCAGCCGGACGCCTCCCACGCCTTGATCCAGCAAGGAGAGAGGGAGAGGTTGAAGAAGACTCCATCCAGCAGCAGCACAACGGCGTGGTGGTGATGGAGGAGCGTGGTAGTCCAGCAGGGCTTCGCCAAGCACCGCGAGATATGAGGAGAAGGGAGAGAGGTAAGGCTGCACCAAGAGGAGAAGTTCTCGTGTGTTGGGCAGCCCCCAATCCTCTAGTATTTATAGGAGAAGGGGAGGGGGTTGCGCCCCCTCTAGGGTTCCCTCCCCAGGGGTGGCGGCAACCCCCAGATCCCATCTGGGTGGCGGCCAGAAGGGGAGAGGGGGGAGGCGCACCCAGGGTGGACCTTAGGGCCCATCTGCCCTAGGGTTTTCCCCCCTTCCCCACTTCCTGCGCCTTGGACCCCTTGTGGGGGGCGGACCAGCCCACCTGGGGCTGGTTCCCTCCCACACATGGCCCATGCAGCCCTCCGGGGTAGGTGGACCCACTTGGTGGTCCCTCGGGACCCTCCCGGTGGTCCCGGTACGTTACCGATCAAACCCGAAACTTTTCCGGTGACCAAAACAGGACTTCCCATATATAAATCTTTACCTCCGGACCATTCCAGAACTCCTAGTGACGTCCGGGATCTCATCTGGGACTCCGAACAACATTCGGTAACCACATACAAACTTCCTTTATAACCCTAGCGTCATCGAACCTTAAGTGTGTAGACCCTACGGGTTCGGGAGACATGTAGACATGACCGAGACGCGTTCTCCGGTCAATAACCAACAGCGGATCTGGATACCCATGTTGGCTCCTACATGTTCCACGATGATCTCATCGGATGAACCACGATGTCAAGGACTCAACGATCCCGTATACAATTCCCTTTGTCTAGCGGTATTTTACTTGCCCGAGATTCGATCGTCGGTATACCGATACCTTGTTCAATCTCGTTACGGCAAGTCTATTTACTCGCTCGCAACACATCATCCCGTGATCAACCCCTTGGTCACATTGTGCACATTATGATGATGTCCTACCGAGTGGGCCCAGAGATACCTCTCCGCTTACACGGAGTGACAAATCCCATCCTCGATCCGTGTCAACCCAATGACACTTTCGGAGATACCGTAGTGCACCTTTATAGTCACCCGATTCGTTGTGACGCTTGATACACCCAAAGCACTCCTACGGTATCCGGGAGTTACACGATCTAATGGTCTAAGGAAGAGATACTTGACATTAGAAAAGCTCTAGCAAACGAACTACACGATCTTTGTGCTATGCTTAGGATTGGGTCTTGTCCATCACATCATTCTCCTAATGATGTGATTCCGTTATCAACGACATCCAATGTCCATAGTCAGAAACCATGACTATCTGCTGATCACAACGAGCTAGTCAACTAGAGGCTCACTAGGGACATATTGTGGTCTATGTATTCACACGTGTATTACGATTTCCGGATAATACAGTTATAGCATGAATAAAAGACAATTATCATGAACAAGGAAATATAATAATACTTTTATTATTGCCTCTAGGGCATATTTCCAACACTCTCCCACTTGCACTAGAGTCAATAATCTAGTTCACATGGCCATGTGATTAACATTGACAGGTCACATCGCCATGTGACCAACATCCAAAGAGTTCACTAGTGTCACTAAACTAGTTCACATCATCATGTGATTAAGACTCAATGAGTTCTGGGGTTTGATCATGTTTTGCTTGTGAGAGAGGTTTTAGTCAACGGGTCTGCAACATTCAGATCCGTATGTACTTCGCAAATCTCTAGGTCATATTGTAATGCTGCTTCCAGGCTCCACTTGGAACTATTCCAATTGATCGCTCCACTATACGTATCCGGTTTGCTACTCAGAGTCACTCGGATAGGTGTTAAAGCTTGCATCAACCTTTACGCCGAACTCTTTATCACCTCCATAATCGAGAAACATGTCCTTATTTACACCAAGGACAATTTTGACCGCTGTCCAATGATCCATTCCTGGATCATTCTTGTACCCCTTGACTGACTCATGGCAAGGCACACTTCCGGTGCGGTACACAGCATAGCATACTATAGAGCCTACGTCTGAAGTATAGGGGACGACCTTCGTCCTTTCTCTCTCTTCTGCCGTGGTCGAGCTTTTAAGTCTTAACTTCATACCTTACATCTCGTGCAAGAACTCCTTCTTTGATGATCCATCTTGAACACCTTCAAGATCATGTCAAGGCACGTGCTCATTTGAAAGTACTATTAAGCATTTTGATCTATCTTATAGATCTTGATGCTTATTCAAGTAGCCTAATCCAGGTTTTCCATTGAAAACACTTTTCAAATAACCCTATATGCTTTCGGAAATTCTACATCATTTCGATCAACAATATGTCAATAACATATACTCATCAGAAATTCTATAGTGCTCCCACTCACTTCTTTGGAAATACAAGTTTCTCATAAACTTTTGTATAAATCCAAAATCTTTGATCATCTCATCAAAACATACATTCCAACTCCGAGATGCTTACTCCAGTCCTTAGAAGGATTGCTGGAGCCAGCATACCTTTTAGCATCCTTAGGATCGACAAAAACTTTCGGATTGTATCACATACAACCTTTCCTTACGAAGACTAGTAAGGAAACTCGTTTTGACATCCATCTGCCAGATTTCATAAATGCAGCTAATGCTAACATAATTCCGACGGACTTAAGCATCGCTACGGATGAGAAAATCTCATCGTAGTCAACTCCTTGAACTTGTGAAAAACTCTTCGCCACAAGTCGAGCTTCATAGACGGTGACATCACCGTCCACGTCCGTCTTCTTCTTAAAGATCCATTTATCTCAATGGCTTGCCGATCATCGGGCAAGTCCACCGAAGTCCATGCTTTGTTCTGATACATGGATCCTATCTCGGATTTCATGGCTTCTAACCATTTGTCGGAATTTAGGCCCACCATTGCTTCTCCATAGCTCGTAGGTTCATTGTTGTCTAGCAACATGACCTTCAAGACAGGATTACTGTACCACTTTGAAGCGGTACGCATCCTTG
The DNA here is from genome assembly GCA_021437245.1 of Aegilops speltoides. Lineage (NCBI taxonomy): Eukaryota > Viridiplantae > Streptophyta > Magnoliopsida > Poales > Poaceae > Aegilops > Aegilops speltoides. The sequence goes on from CM038143.1 coordinate 466,248,192, forward strand.
TCACCCTACGAGGTACGGTAGTGACTTGATCCGAAGTTTCATGATCACTATCATAAGCTTCTACTTCAATTGGTGTAGGTGCCACAGGAACAACTTCCTGTGCCCTGCTACACACTAGTTGTAGTGACGGTTCAATAACCATATCAAGTCTCCATCATCCTCCCACTCAACTTTTCGAGACAAACTTTTCCTCGAGAAAGGACCCGATTCAATAAACAATCCCTATTGCTTTCAGATCTGAATTAGGAGGTATACCCAACTATTTTGGGTGTCCTATGAAGATGCATTTTATCCGCTTTGGGTTCGAGCTTATCAACCTGAAACTTTTTCACATAAGTGTCGCAGCCCCAAACCTTTAAGAAATGACATCTTAGGTTTCTCTAAACCATAGTTCATACGGTGTCATCTCAACGGAATTACGTGGTGCCCTATTTAAAGTGAATGTGGTTGTCTCTAATGCCTAACCCATAAACGATAGTGGTAATTCGATAAGAGACATCATGGTACGCACCATATCCAATAGGGTGCAACTATGATGTTCGGACACACCATCAAGCTATGGTGTTCCAGGCGGTATTAATTGTGAAACAATTTCCACAATGTCTTAATTATGTGCAAAGCTCAGAACTCAGATACTCATCTCCATGATCATATCATAGACATTTCATCCTCTTGTCACGATGATCTTCAACTTCACCCTGAAATTACTTGAACCATTCAATAATTCAGACTTGTATTTCATCAAGTAAATATACTCTACATCTACTCGAATCATCTGTGAAGTAAGAACATAACGATATTCATCAGATCCTCAAAGACTCATTGGACTGCACACATCAAAATGTGTTACTTCCAACAAGTTGCTATCTTGTTCCATTTCTTCAAAAACGAGGCTTTTTAGTCATCTTGCCCATGTGGTATGATTTGCATATCTCAAGTGATTCAAAACAAGTGAGTCCAAACGATCCATCTGCATGGAGTTTCTTCATGCGTATACACCAATATACATGGTTCGTGATGTCTCAAACTTTTCAAAACGAGTGAGTCCAAAGATCCATCAACATGGAGCTTCTTCATGCTTTTACACCAATATGACTTACATGGCGATTGCCACAAGTAAGTGGTACTATCATTACTATCTTATATCTTTTGGCATGAAAATGTGTATCACTACGATAGAGATTCAATAAACCATTCGTTTCAGGTGCAAGACCATTGAAGGTATTATTCAAATAAATAGAGTAACCATTATTCTGCTTACATGAATAACCGTATTGCGATAGACATAATCCAATCATGTCTATGCTCAACGCAAACACCAAATCTCGATGGTAGAGGGAGCGTGTGATGCTTGATCACATCAACCTTGGAAACACTTCCAACACATATCGTCAGCTCACCTTTAGCTAGTCTCCGTTTATTCTGTAGCTTTTATTTCGAGTTACTAACACTTAGCAACCGAACCGGTATCTAATACCCTGGTGCTACTAGGAGTACTAGTAAAGTACACATTAACATAATGTATATCCAATATACTTCTATCGACCTTGCGAGCCTTCTCATCTACCAAGTATCTAGGGTAATTCCGCTCGATGGTTGTTCCCTTATCACGAAGCACTTAGTCTCGGGTTTGGGTTCAACCTTGGGTTTCTTCACCGGAGCAAAGAATGATTTGCCGCTTCATGAAGTATCCCTTCTTGCCCTTGCCCTTCTTGAAACTAGTGGTTTCACCAACCATCAACAATTGATGCTTCTTCTTGATTTCTACTTTCGCGTGTCAAACATCGTGAATACCTCAAGGATCATCATATCTATCCCGATATGTTATAGTTCATCACGAAGCTCTAGCAGCTTGGTGGCAATGACTTTGGAGAAACATCACTATCTCATCCGGAAGATCAACTCCCACTCGATTCAAGTGATTGTTGCACTCGGACAATCGAGCACAAGCTCAACGATTGAGCTTTTCTCCCTTAGTTTGCAGGCTAAGAAAATTGTCGGAGGTCTTATACCTCTTGACGTGGGCATGAGCCTGAAATCCCAATTTCAACCCTCGAAAACATCTCATATGTTCCGCGACGTTTCGAAAACGTCTTTGGTGCCTCATCTCTAAACCGTTTAACTGAACTATCACGTAGTTATCAAAACGTGTATGTCCGATGTTCGCAACATCCACAGACGACGTTTGGGGTTCAAAGACATCGAGCGTACATTAAGGACATAAGCTTTCTCTTGTCCGCATAATCGCCATCACAACTTTCAACTATATTTTCTCTAGGAACATATCTAAATAGTGGAACTAAAGCGCGAGCTTACGACATAATTTGCAAAGATCTTTTGACTATGTTCAGGATAATTAAGTTCATCTTATGAACTCCCACTCAGATAGACATCCCTCTGGTCATCTAAGTGATTACATGATTCGAGTCAACTAGGCCGTGTCCGATCATCACGTGAGACGGACTAGTCATCATCGGTGAACATCTTCATGTTGATCGTATCTACTATATGACTCATGCTCGACCTTTTGGTCTCTGTGTTCCGAGGCCATGTCTGTACATGCCAGGCTCGTCAAGTTAACCCCAAGTGTTTTCGCGTGCGTAAATCTGTCTTACACCCGTTGTATGTGAACGTAAGAATCCATCACACCCGATCATCACGTGGTGCTTAGAAGCGACGAACTGTAGCAACGGTGCACAGTTAGGGGAGAACACTTCTTGAAATTGTTGTAAGGGATCATCTTATTTACTACCGTCGTTCTAAGTAAACAAGATGCATAAACATGATAAACATCACATGCAATCAAAGAGTGACATGATATGGCCAATATCATTTTGCTCCTTTTGATCTCCATCTTCGGGGCTCCATGATCATCATCGTCACCGGCATGACACCATGATCTCCATCATCATGATTTCCATCATCGTGTCTCCATGAAGTCGTCTCGCCAACTTATTACTTCTACTACTATGGCTACCGGTTAGCAATAAAGTAAAGTAATTACATGGCGTTGTTCAATGACACGCAGGTCATACAATAAATTAAGACAACTCCTATGGCTCCTGCCGGTTGTCATACTCATCGACATGCAAGTTGTGAATCCTATTACAAGAACATGATCAATCTCATACATCACATATCATTCATCACATTCTTCTTGGCCATATCACATCACATAGCATACCCTGCAAAAACAAGTTAGGCGTCCTCTAATTTTTGTTGCATGTTTTACGTGGCTGCTATGGGTTTCTAGCAAGAACGTTTCTTACCAACGCAAAACCACAACGTGATATGCCAATTGCTATTTACCCTTCATAAGGACCCTTTTCATCGAATCCGTTCCGACTAAAGTGGGAGATCGACACCGCTAGCCACCTTATGCACCAAGTGCATGTCAATCGGTGGAACCCGCCTCACATAAGAGCGTGTAAGGTCGGTCCGGCCGCTTCATCCCACAATGCCGTCGAAACAAGATTGGACTAGTAACGATAAGCATATTGAACAAAATCAACGCCCACAACTACTTTGTGTTCTACTCGTGCAAAGAATCTACGCAATAGACCTAGCTCGATACCCTTTGTTGGGGAACGAGCGAAATTCAAAATTTTCCTCGTATCACCAAGATCTATCTATGGAGAAACCAGCAACGAGGGAAGGAGAGTGCATCTACATACCCTTGTAGATCGCTAAGCGGAAGCGTTCATGAGAACGGGGTTGAAGGAGTCGATTGTCGTGATCCAAATCACCGGAGATCCTAGTGCGAACGGACGGCACCTCCGCGCTCAACACACGTACAGCCGGTGACGCCTCCCACGCCTTGATCCAGCAAGGAGAGAGGAGAGGTTGAAGAAGACTCCATCCAGCAGCAGACAACGGGCGTGGTGGTGATGGAGGAGCGTGGTAGTCCAGCAGGGCTTCGCCAAGCACCACGAGATATGAGGAGAAGGGAGAGAGGTAAGGCTGCACCAAGAGGAGAAGTTCTCGTGTGTTGGGCAGCCCCCAATCCTCTAGTATTTATAGGGAAGGGAGGGGCTGCGCCTCTAGGGTTCCTCCCGGGGTGGCGGCAGCCCCTGATCCCATCTGGGTGGCGGCGAAGGGGAGAGGGGAGGCGCACCTGGGTGGGCCTTAGGGCCCATCTCGCCTAGGGTTTTCCCCTTCCCCACTTCTCGCGCTTTGGGCCCCTTGTAGGGGCGCACCAGCCCACCCGGGCTGGTTCCCTCCCACATGGCCCATGCAGCCCTCCGGGTAGGTGGCCCCACTTGGTGGTCCTCGACCCACCCGTGGTCCCAGACGTTACCGATAAAACCCAAACTTTTCCCATGACCAAAATAGGACTTCCCATATATAAATCTTTACCTCCGGACCATTCCGAACTCCTAGTGACGTCCGGGATCTCATCCGGATTCCAACAACATTCGTAACCACATACAAACTTCCTTTATAACCCTAGCGCCATCGAACCTTATGTGTAGACCCTACGGTTCGGAGACATGTAGACATGACCGAGACGTTCTCCGGTCAATAACCAACAGCGGATCTGGATACCCATGTTGGCTCCTACATGTTCCACGATGATCTCATCGGATGAACCACGATGTCAAGGACTCAGTCGATCCCGTATACAATTCCCTTTGTCTAGCGGTATTTTACTTGCCCGAGATTCGATCGTCGGTATACCGATACCTTGTTCAATCTTGTTACCGGCAAGTCTCTTTACTCGTTCCGCAACACATCATCCCGTGATCAACCCCTTGGTCACATTGTGCACATTATGATGATGTCCTACCGAGTGGGCCCAGAGATACCTCTCCGCTTACATGGAGTGACAAATCCCAGTCTCGATCCGTGTCAACCCAATAGACACTTTCGGAGATACCTGTAGTGCACCTTTATAGTCACCCAGTTACGTTGTGACATTTGATACACCCAAAGCACTCAGACGGTATCCGGGAGTTACACGATCTCATGGTCTAAGGAAGAGATACTTGACATTAGAAAAGCTCTAGCAAACGAACTACACGATCTTTGTGCTATGCTTAGGATTGGGTCTTGTCCATCACATCATTCTCCTAATGATGTGATCCCATTATCAACGACATCCAATGTCCATAGCCAGGAAACCATGACTATCTGTTGATCACAACGAGCTAGTCAACTAGAGGCTCACTAGGGACATATTGTGGTCTATGTATTCACACGTGTATTACGATATCCGGATAATACAGTTATAGCATGAATAAAAGACAATTATCATGAACAAGGAAATATAATAATACTTTTATTATTGCCTCTAGGGCATATTTCCAACAGAGGCTGGAGGAGGTGGACGGTGGATGAACAGTAGCCCGTGGAGGCTGGAGGAGGTCGACGGTGGAGATGAACAATATACTGTGGAGTCCCGTTTTGCGGTACGCCACACCCCTCTCGATGAACATGACTCTCGTTTCGACCGTAGCGCTCCAACACAAGTCCGTTTCCTCCATTTTGCGGTACGCCACACCCCTCCCGATCAATAGGACCCCATGTCGACCGTAGGAGGTCCAAGAGAAGTCTGTTTCCTCCGTTTTGCGGTACGCCATACCCCTCCCGATGAACAGGATCCCGTTTCGACCGTGGCCGGTCGAATACAAGGATGTTTCCTCCGTTCTGCGGTATGCCAGGCCTCGTTTCGATCAGTTGTTCCGTCCAAGCCAGTTGGCTCCCGATGAACACGACGACGACACAGTTTCTCCGTTCTGACCCAGCCATGTACACGAGCCCCGGCGCATTTTATGCGCGAAGTTTATGTTCGAGACCCCGCCAGATATACGTGTCGGCGCCAAGTTCAACAAGGATCATCTTTGCGGTGCATGTGAATCGGGAAGATGATGATATCAAAGCACCCATCGAAGACAATCATGACTACTACTCATCTCTTTGAGCTGCTTCACATGGATCTTTTTGGTCCAACTTATTCCACACTGACCCTAAATTCATTATATGGCTTTTGCCATTGTTTGATGATTTCTCATGTTACACCTGGTGTGCAATATCATCTTATACAAATTTGAAGTCCATCATGTCTTCAGATGCTTCGCCAAGTGGTCCTTCAACAACTATGACGTCAAGATCAAGTATATTAGGAGTGACAACTAAGTGATCTAAGACTACCTAGAAGGTTTTAGAAGTTTACCTCGAAGACTTATCATGAGTGATTGAGCGAGATCTAAGTGATCTTAGCTCAAGGGGAATGAGGTGAAGACTATGTGTCTTCTGAGTTAAATCTCAAGTCTCTCCAATCAGACGTCTGATTGTCACAACAAGCTGGAACTGGTCGAACGAAATCTCTGTCTTCACCGAGCAGTCCCGGTTTAGTTATTCAACCCTTTACTTTCTGTAACACCATGTTGAAGACTTTGTCTCCCTCTCTCCGAATACTTTCATATTTCGTCAATGCTTTGTTGTATCTTCTGTTTCACTGTTCTCAAGTGCCTCTGTTTATATGTAGGATTTTTTTTAGAAAAGGAGGATGACCCCCTGTAGGATTATTCCGCTATCTTGTATGCATGCTTAGTTCTATTCTAGTGACTTTGTCGTCATTCTAGCTTGCATACTTAGCCCAGTTTACCTTCCGCTGAGTAATTTCTCGAACTATTATTGTTTTAAGAATTCACTTCAAAAAGAATTTGTTAAAATCTCTCGTTCACCCCTCTCTAGTTGATAACTTGCAATTTCGGCTATCCTTAAAACGGACACACTATCCGTCCATGGACTGTGTTCGGTCTGTGGACACAATACTTGAGTCAGTCATCCAACCCTATACCTTAAATTTCCATGCCAACAACTTTTCACCAAATAGTTGGCACTCGGTCGCTAGTGCCTTCCGCCGAACATGCGTGTATGTATTAAAAAAATTATCGCACGGACTAGTGTAGGCACATAAGTGTAGCACTTGAAGAATTTTCGTTTTGAAACAATAGTGCTTCCGCCAAATGCTTGGAGCCTTGGAGCGTCCCACCGTAGTGCACTTGAAAAAACTAGCACCTTCCACCATTTTTTAGCAGCGGCATTCTGCCATCTGGACGGAGAGAAGATACACGGTGACTATTGATTTGTCATGAAGATGTCCGGACTCTCCTACAACCCCATTATATGCTTTCGGTTTGGGGATTTCGGGACAGCCGTACTAATACGCGGGCATTTTCCAGCGAACTAGGAAAGGAGGACAAACCTAAAAAAGTACATGCACAGCACATCACATCAACTACTCCTCCCGTCTCCAAATACATGGCGTATAAATCTAGTCAAAAAGTCATTTTTTTAGTTTGACCAAATATGTAGAAGAAAGTATCAGCAATTATAACATTGACTAAATAGATTATGAAAATATATCTAATGATGGACATATTAATATTGATTTGATAATGTGTATCTTAATATTTTTGTATATATACTTGGTCAAACTTAAAGATCATTGACTTTTTGACTAAATTTATATGTCCTCTATTTGGAAATGAAAGTAGTAGAAAAAAAGCACGAATGTGGGATGGCCGTTTTAGCTCTGGGGTGCATGTGCTCTTGGGTGAATAGTAATTCAAAATAAATAATAAATAATATTTTAAAAATATGTTTTTGTTGTGTAGATGTTCTTGTTAGTGTAAGGGTATCTTCAACAAAGAACCCGCAAAAATCCTCCCCTGATCCGTCTGTGGACCGCCGGGGGGCAGGGACCAACCCATGGATGTGGGAGGTAGCCATCCAACGCTAGCCGCATACATCTAGGCTTCCTTATTTTTTTAAGTCCGCACGATCAAATAGCCACATGCAGCACTAGTTCAAATTTTTAAAAAGTTCAAATATTCCCAACATTGTTGTCCCCTTCACCGCCCACTAATGCTCAATCAGATCTTCCTTTAGCTGCTCGTGAGTTGGTCGATGCCGAATTTGTTGATGCATTTGAAGAAACTCATCAAATGTGGCCCGATTCTCGTCCGAAAGTTGGATAGGATCACCCATGTTGTCAAATTCCAGAGCTGCGGCAACATCGTCACCCTCATCCTCAACGATGATGTTGTGAATGATCACACAACATGTCATCACCTCCCACAAGGTTTCCGGATCCCATTGTTTAGCAGGCCCATGAACAACTGCAAAACGGGCCTGTAGAACTCCAAATGCCCTCTCCACATCCTTTCTAGCTGCTTCTTGTCTTTTGGAAAAGTGAGCCTTTTTCTGGATAACTATATAGGCTTGAGATGGTGCTCACGAAGGTAGCCTATGCAGGATAGATACCGTCAACCAGATAGTAGCTCATGTTGTACTCATGTCCAATGACAGTATAATGGTAAGGAGGAGCTTTTCCTTCAGTCAGCCTCGCAAATAATGGCGATCGTTGTAGCACATTGATGTCATCATGAGACCTGGACATGCCAAATAAAGCATGTCAAATCCAAAGATCTCGTGATGCAACTACTTGAAGAATGATGGTGGGCTTCTTAACATGACCCTGACATTGCCCTTGTAAAGCCTTCGATAGTTCTTCCATTTTCAATACATGCAGTCAAGCGATCCAAGCAAACCTGACCAAAATCTTGCTTCTGAGATTGCCAAGAGCCTCTCGGTATATGCCACTTAGTTCTCTCAGGTACTGAGGTCTGAACACCTCGACCACGACAGTTGCAAACCTAACCATGGCATCTCCGCATGTCCTCTTAGACATCCGTAAGTACTCGTCCCACGGATTAGTGGTTGTGCCAGATGCAAGCATCCGGAGTGCGGTCGTGCACTTCTGGTAACCAGAGAAACCAAATCGTTCCCACGGCGTCATTCTTCAGGATGAAATAGTCATCGTAGGACCGGATCGAAAACAATCTTGCGCATCGGAAAACACCAGCGAAAATGGTCAACAAATAGTGCATCGAGGGCAAAGTAGTTGGCCATCAGTGTCAAATGCCTGCGCGCCCTGTTGCGGTTGAGCACTTAGTGACCCTTGACCGAGCCCTTGAAATTGAGAACGCAACATACTGATCCTCCGCACGCTCTGCTCTGCGTCTTCAAGGACCGCATGCATAATCGCCATCTCATTGGAGTACTCCTCCTCGTCCAACAAGCCGTCGGACGACTCAACATACTGATCGTATATGTACTTCAAATCGGAGTCCATTGCTACAAAGAAGGGGAACTTTTTTCAGCTCCGGCGATTCATCGAACATTTGTCGTGCATGGTGAGCAGAGCAGTAGCGAATGGTACTTGGCGCGGCGGTCAGAGGACAAGGTTTGAACGAAGACGGAGGAGAAGCTGCGAGGAGCCCTGCTGGAGCGCCGGAGGTGACGAAGACGCAAAGTTTCGGTAGGGGTGTTGCGTGGTGGTGGAGCGGGCGCTAAGGCAAGAGAGAAAGAAAGGAAGGAGAGAAATTGAGGAGGATGGAGTCGTGGGGTTTGGGAAGGGTTTTGGGTGGGCCCGGGCTGTCGGGAAGCGACGTTTCGGGTGTCCGGACTCCTGCAAACCTCCCCCACTTTTGTCTCCAGTTTGCGGGAGAAATCACGTCTGGACCGCCCCGCGGACCGATACAGACTCGCGTAGGATGGCTTCCGCGGTCCGGACGGATGCGGGCGGTTTGCGGGTCCACCTTGAAGATGCCCTAACAAGGGTATTTGACAATTTTCATGCGAAACGGGATGGCAATATTTCATCGGTGAGAAAAATAATAAGTGTAATAGTTGAAGGTACGTTTGTCGTTTGACTTGTTTTTTTTACACAAGTCAAAATGCTTAACCTTTCCTCCACAAAATTGCAGGTAGCATTTAAGTGTGGCAATGAACGCATTTAATTTTTTTCTTTACTTTTTTGACATTTGCAATAAACTTTTTTGATGCACAGAGCAATAGAGCATACACTCTGATGGTCCGAATTGAATTTTCGCGTGTGTGGATGTTTGCATGTGACAAGTACATAGAGTGCGCGGCGGTAAAAGAAAATTCACAAGTAAAAAAGGGAATGAGAAAGCGGAGTTTGTTTGGAACCGCATTCCGGCGGCTAAATTTCGTGTTTTGACCTTTTTTGTTAGCTATTCGAGATCTGATCCTAATTTGAATTTTTTTTCAAGATTTGACCCTTTTGCTACCGTCAGGGTCCATGGCGATAGGGTATAACTGCCTACCGCCAAGGTTCCTGGCGGTAGGGTTGCATGCCCTACCGTGAAATTTTGCTAAGTATTGAACATAGTGCGTGCTCGTGCCTACCGCCAAACAACTTGACGACAGGGTTGTACATGCTACCGCCATTATGTTTGACGGTAGGGATTTTTCCTACCGCCAAGGTCCCTGGCGGTAGGCTGTTATACCCTACCGCCATGGACCTGGTGGTAGCAAAAGGGTCAGATCTTGATTTTTTTTTAAACTAGGGTCAGATCTCAAATAGATATCAGAAAAGGGTTAAAACGCGAAAATTTGCCCATTCCGACTGTGTACAGCTGTGCAGTGTCATAGTTTTTTCTTTCTGCTAATTGGTAGCAACCCAAAATCCGACCCCGAAAACTCCGATACTTGTCTTTTCGGAGCAGCGGCCGGCGGCACCGCCCACCACCGGAGGCAGCGGCTTCACCGGAGCAGGTATGTCCTGTTCCCCACCGCTACGAGGAGGCGGCGAGGTGGCGGCGGGAGCACACGCCCCTCGCACGTACATGGCGCGCACACCTAGCGAGGCTGCGAGGGGTCGAGCGAGAGTACAGCGCGAGGGGATCGAGCGAGAGTACTGCGCGAGGGATCGAGGAGATGGGCGCGAGCACGACGACCCTCGTCGGTGAGGTCGTCGCCGGTCGGCAATGGTCGGGGTCGAGTAGCCAGAGAGTATCGAGCCCGAGGTTGCGCCCCGCGCAAGATGGCGTAGCGACGGCTCGCCGGCTGGTCCGGCCCGGCCAGGCCCTGCACGACGCCACGCGCTGGAACGCCGTGGCGTCACGGGCGTCCCCGCGCGCACCATCTCCCCATCAAGCAGTGGCTTTTGCACCTGCGCATGTAGGATTTGCAACCGGAGCGCCCTTCGTTAGCGCGCCGGGCTGCTTGCGAGTGTGGAGCTATTTGCCTAATGTGTCGGGTTTAAGATACGCCATTGGAGATTGTTTTCATGTAAATCTTTTCTGCCCAATTGCAGGGATGGAGGACATGAGCACGCAGGTTGTATCTCCTGCAGCGGCTGGCGTGATGAGTGAAGTGGCTGTCCTAGTGAATGCGCTGTCTATTGTCATCGATCTTGGGCCACTGTGAGCCTTGTCTTGCATTCTCAGCAAATTCTTTGTAGGGTGAGGTTGTGATATTCTGAACAAGTTATTCTCATTGCAGCTTCGTCTTGCTTTTTCCAACTGACTGGAAGGAAGTGAGCAAGTTCTTCAGCCTCAAATCTTTCATACTTAGCGCCGTGATGAACTTCTTTCTGGCTTCACATGTGCTGTTCGAGATTGATGAGAAGGAAAACATCGTGATGTCTTGTTTGTGTCTGTGGTGGGCTTTGCACTGCTACAGTTTTCGCTTTCTTTCTTCTGGCCCATCGTGGTGTCATGAAAACAGTCGCTGGGCACGGTGCTGGGTAAGAACTAAGAAGTACATTTTACACATATTAGGTTATGCTATTGAGTACTGGGTACAAATTGCTAAAGGGTCCTTATTTGCAGATGGCTTATATCCTGCTGTGCTTTGTTATCGCTTGCCTTGTGCTTCTGGGTGGCATTTTTGTAGAGTTTCAGGGTTATGGCCCAATCATAAGTCTGTTGGGTTTCTTAGTGGTGCTTGCATTGAATGCTGCTACTGTGGCCCCAGTTGTAAGTAATTTTTTGAATATCTACTAGAATATTTGTATGCAAAATTACCCAACTCTTAAAAATCCAGGAAATGTTATTTTTGCAGCTGATTTGCAAGCCCTTACCTGATGACGAAGTTACGGTCTACACTGTCTTCATGTCGTTCTTGAATGCCCTTGATTCCAGCTTTTTTGTGTTTTACGCCGTCTGCCTCGAACGTTTGGCCGCTTTCTGTCGGTAAGTCCCCATTCCTCTAGAGGAAGTTTATCTCAAACTGCCGGCACTATCAAAATTATGTATGATGTTGCAATTACCAATTTAAAGAGTAGTTCCAGTGTTACCAGTGTAAGTAAATTGCTAGTAATATCTGCTCTGAGCTAGCCATTGAACCATGATGCAAGCAGCAAAACTTTACTAGGGTCGCCAAGCATTGGGTATTTGGGTTGTAGCTGCTCTTTCAGTGTATTAATGTCATCCCACCCGGTCAAAAATACAAGCACAGCACCATCTCTTTCCTTATGACTAATATGGCAGAATCTGCTTGTAGTACTTACTAAATGTGGAATTCCTTTGCAAGTTTCATTTAACTTAGAAAAGAGGAACTTCTATATTCACATGTGAACCGACAGGTGAGAGTTTGAGCTGACCGAGGAAATGATGGGTGGTTATTCGTGTGATGTTTTTCTGAGTTGAAGTTGAAGTTTCTGATCCTATTGACATGGTTATTGCTCCACCTGTGATTTAGAAGTTAACCCAATAATGCTTTATCTACTCTCTGGACATGCTTCTGTTGAGATTCACCAGAGAGATCAATCCATGTTATTTAACATATCAAATGTATAAAAAATGATACATGGGCTAAGTAATCATGGACCTATATGCTGTATTGCTGTTCCATAAGGCCTGGCTATTGGAAGTTCAGCACTTGGACCACTATACTTGAGTGACATGCTGACACATTGGTTTTTGCACTTTGGAGTGTTAGTTCTGTTTCACTGAGTGCCAATATCTATGCTCTGGTATAATTCCGTTGTCTTTTTTATGCAGCTAGTCAGTTTGATGAATGCTTTGGGTGCACTTGTACTACTCCTTGGACTGATTGTGACTGCACTACTGAAAGGGCTACGTCGACTTCTCAACTTCATTTTCAGCTTTGGTGGCCACCACAGGAATGACTGAACTGGGACCAAGAGAGTTTGGCTGGACGAAAACTAATACACTTGTCCGTGAAACAAAATTTTGTAATAATATGGCCACCTGACGATCAGGAGATGTCGCCCGTGTGCACTGTTTGCAGTTTTATTCGTACGCTTTATTTCTCACTTTTGTAGGAGATAAGTTAATAGTGCAACGGCAGAACCATATATGGGTCATACTTTCAGTGTTATATGCTGCAATTCTCTTCTATCTCTGCCAAAAAGTATATGTTTGGGGCTGCATTATTTCGATAATTACGCCGGGATTTGACTTGTTTGCTTTTCTCTCTCCTGTTGCCTTGGTTGTTTGTTGGCAAGGTCTGATGGTTGTTGCAATCTCGATGCAGATGTGGCCTATCACTATTGCATCTGAATTTGGTTGACTTTGCCTTGTTTTGAAATGCATAATGTAGAAAGTGATCTACCTTTCTATTAAAAAATAATATAAAGCATGGGGAACAGCCGGCTGCTCGCTAGAGCTCCGGAGCGGCTGGCCCAAATAGATATTTTTGGGTCTCTAATCCATATAAGGAAATCATTTGTCTCCATAATTATAGCATAAGAAAAATTGTAATCTATATTAGAGAGAAAAGTAGCATGTAATCAGAAAAAAACACAAAAGCATATGTGAACAGGTGTGAACATATTTAATTCGGAGTTCAAAAGTTTTAAAAAGTCATGACTTTTAAACCGTGCCTTAGAATTAAGATCCGTTTTCAACTTTTCATGGTTGGAACCCTTGCGACGTGCTCTTTGAAACAAGATCTCGCATGGGTATGTTTCGATGAATTTTCTTTTTATGCAACTTAATCCCCTTGATGCAACCGTTTAGGAGTCAGTATGCAACTACATGACAGTCGATGTGCAACTTTTTTCCTACTTGTGGACATGCAGTTTTCGCTCATGCGAATATATGTGAAGGCATTTGATTCGGGTTTTCATTTTTTTCATAACTTTTGAGTCGAACATCGGAATTAAGACCCGCTTTGATTGTTGGAACCTATGCGACATGCTCTTGGAAACTAGATCTTGTGTGAGTATGTTTCGACAAAATTTATTGTGTGCAACTTATCCCCGTCAGGTGCAATTGTCTAGTACTTGATGTGCAACTATATGGGAGTCGATGTGCAACTTTCTCCCTACTCATAGACGTGCAATTTTCATCGATGACACCTTCATCCCAATCTACCCCGACAAAGGAGATGTGTAACTTTGTCTGTTGCCCAGGCAACTAATTCCTCTGTAAACTAATATAAGAGCATTTAGATCACTAAGTAGACCACTAACTTAGTGATCTAAACACTCTTATATTAGTTTACATAGGGAGTACATAATAGTTGATGTACAACTTCTCCCTGCCCGTGTATGTGTGGATTTCACTATTTGTCGCCTCGGCCAACCGTCTAACAGTGGATGTGCAACTTTTGATGCTTCCCCAGCCAAATGTCTAACAATGATGTGCAATTTCCTTTGTATCCCGTGAATGTCTAGTTTTCCCTACTAAGGACCCCGTCTGTCGGTGGTAAAACCGGCAGACCTCGGGGTAGTGGGTCCTGAGCTGTGGATCTCAGATCGATAGTAACGGGGACGAAGGAGACAATGTTTACCTAGGTTCGAGCCCTCTTGAAGAGGTAATACAATACGTCCTGCTTTGATTATATTGATGATGATGATGTATCGAGTACAAACTTAATCTACCTCGAGATCATAACGAGAGACTAACTCTAGGGCTAGGTGAATGTAATTGTGATTCGGTCCCCTCTACGGGCCAAACCCTCTGGCTTATATACACACCAGGTAGGGCATCTAGGGTTACATGGTCGATATCCAGGGTACGCATGAAGGCGGCAAGAGATGTCACTACAAAAAAAGACACATCCATGACATTTTGGGCCGAACGATTTTTTTTCCTATCATGCTTAGGACACTTCTATGACGATAATTGTGACAAAACCAGGTATCATCATAGATGTGGTGGCCTCCTACTTCTATGACAAAAAATCATGAGAGAAAATGGGCTTTTCGTCCTGGGCGGGCCGAAGACGCAGCTGCATGATCTTCTTTGGGCCGTCCATGACGGAAAAAACCGTGGTAGAAGCGAGGGCGAGGAAAATATCGGGGAGTTCCTGGTTACGGTGGGTGGTCGCGGCCGAGCGATGCACAGAGGTTTGCACGTTTCTCTCGTACACGTAAGCGCGTGTGTGTGCAAGGCATTACACTCTAACTGAACCCGAGCGAGGTGTTGGGCTCTAACTGAACTCGAGTTATTGCACTAGCTACATTACTGAACCCCGATCGATCTCTTCCTGTTAACTAAACCCAAGTGATTCTTCGCTCTCGCTATTAATCAAGCCGATCGATGCCTCTTGATGAACAAAGGATCGTTGTTGGGGGGAGGGGGTTGGATGAACAGTTCCCGGTGGGGGGTGGATGAACAGGACCCCGTGGTAGTAGAGCCCGTTGCCGCCGGATGAACAGGACCCTGATTGAGCCGGTTGGGGGTGGATGAACAGGACCCCGTGGAGGGCTGGATGAACAGGACCCCGTGGAGGGCTGGTTGAACAGTAGTCGGTGGAGGACTAGATGAACAGTAGCCCATGGAGGGGTGGTTGAATAGGACCCCGTGGAGAGGGCTAGCTGAACAGTAGCCGGTGGAGGAGCGGTGGAGGCTGGAGGAGGTGGACGGTGGATGAACAGGAGCCCGTGGAAGAACAGTCGCAGGTGGAGGCTGGAGGAGGTGGACGGTGGATGAACAGTAGCCCGTGGAGGCTGGAGGAGGTCGACGGTGGAGATGAACAATATACCGTGGAGTCTCGTTTTGCGGTACGCCACACCCTTCTCGATGAACAGGACTCTCGTTTCGACCGTAGCGCTCCAACACAAGTCCGTTTCCTCCGATTTGCGGTACGCCACACCCCTCCCGATCAATAGGACCCCATGTCGACCATAGGAGGTCCAAGAGAAGTCCGTTTTCTCCATTTTGCGGTACGCCATACCCCTCCCGATGAACAGATCCCGCCACCGTGTGGCGGTCGAATACAAGGACGCTTCTCCGCTCGTGGTATGCCAGCCTCATTTCGACCGGTTGTTCCGCCCAAGCCGCTTGGCTCGATGAACACGACGACGACCTATTACTCCCGCTTCGACCCAGCCATGTACACAAGCCCCGACCGTATTTATGCGCGAAGTTTATGCGTCGAGACCCGCCAGATGTATGTGACGCGGGTCAGATTTACTTTCTTGCACCCTGGCTGACGTACGTGTACACGATATTAACGGGACTGCGTAACATGCTACGTGCGCGCCTCTACTATGACACGTGTGCGCCTATACTACGACACGTGCCATTCCTTACACGGCCACGGTTCATCGCTGCAGCCTGCAGATAGACTGATCGTATGTACGTACATGTTCGCGACCAGAATGATAACGCCACGTACGCTTCGACCAGGTGGGTCCTGACTGTCTAGCACTTCCTTGCGTGCGAGGATGTAGCTGATGGGTCCCAGTAGTCAAGGGGAAACATTTTTTTCATGAAATACGGTGGCCCGTCCGATGGGTCCCTGCTGTCAGGTGGAGGAATCATTATTTTCCACGTAATAAGGAGGCACTTCCTTGTTGCGGCCATGGACCCAACAGTCAGCCCCTCCATGTACAATACACTTTCGATTGAAGTCGTTCATTGACCACATTGACCACGCCATGCCGAGAGCACCAAGGCGGTGGATGACAACGAGGCCTAGGAAGGGGACGACGCGGAGCCGGGGAAGACGCGGAAGTGGATGCCCACGCGGAGAGGAGTATGAGGGTTCACTGGTTCAGCTTCGGTGTGAGGCTGCCGTCACCGCAGAATAACAGGGGGTGTGGGTGAGTAGAAGGATGGACTGGCCAGCGGTGGGAGTAGTAGGGGGCGGTGAGGCCTCCGCGGCAGCAGAGCTGGCCACGGGAGGCAGGAGCAGGCAGCACGACCGACACTGGTTTGGGCGGCTGGAGCAAGAAGACTAGGGGTTGAAGAAGCACAACGGCCGTTGGATGGACATCGTACGGTCCCTGGAGCTAGAATCGTTCATATTGACTAAGTTGACAAAGCCCTCCGTCCGTGTCAACTTAGTAGGCCCACAAGTCAGCCTCCCGCTATGGTGGGTCCCAGCTTGCAGGGGGAGTATTCATTTTTTTGTGCGTAATAAGGAGGCACTTCCTTGCGTGCGAAGATATAATTGGTGGGTCCGACCTATCAATGGGGGGAACGATTTTTTCGCGAAATACAGAGGCCCTTCCGGTGGGTCCCAGCTGTCAGGTGGAGGAATCATTATTTTGCGGGTAATAAGGAGGCATTTCCTTGGGTGTGGCCATGGACCCAGCTGTCAGCCTCGCCACGTACAGTCCACTTCCGATGGATGTCGTTCATTGACCATGTTGACTAGGCCGCACCGAGCACATCCAAGGTGGTGGATGTCGGTGTTAAAACCGGCGAATCTCGGGTAGGGGGTAAGGGAGTCCTGGATTAGGGGGTATTCGGACAGCCAGACTATATACTTTGGCCGGACTGTTGGACCATGAAGATACAAGACTCAAGACTTCGTCCTGTGTCCGGATGGGACTCTCCTTTGCGTAAAAGACAAGCTTGGCGATCCGGATATTAGATTTCCTTCTTTATAACCAACTCTGTGTAAACCCTAGCCCCCTCCGGTGTCTATATAAACCGGAGGGTTTAGTCCATAGAAGGACAATCATAATCATCATAGGCTAGCTTCTAGGGTTTAGCCTCTACGATCTCGTGGTAGATCAACTCTTGTAATACTCATATCATCAAGACCCATCAAGCAGGAAGTAGGGTTTTACCTCCATCGAGAGGGCCCGAACGTGGGTAAAACATCGTGTCCCTTGCCTCCTGTTACCATTAGCCTTAGACGCACAGATCGGGACCCCCTACCCGAGATCCGCCGGTTTTGACACCGACATTGGTGCTTTCATTGAGAGTTCCTCCGTGCCGTTGCTGCAAGGCTTGATGGCTCCTTCAATCATCAACAACAACGCGGTCCAGGGTGAGACTTTTCTCCCCGGATAGATCTTCGTGTTCGGAGGCTTCGAACTACGGGCCAATTCGCTCGGCTATCTGGAGCAGATCGACAGCTACGCCCCTGGCCATCAGGTCAGGTTCGGAAACTTGAACTACACGGCCGATATCCGCGGAGACTTGATCTTCGACGGATTCGGGCCCACGCCAGGAGTACCGAACAGTCATGACGAGCACGGCTTAGGTCCGCTGTCGGACAATACTCGGGATATCGCACCTGCAGGAGCTCCGGACCTAAATCCGGGGCAGATCGCGTCGTCCAAGGACGGGTGGATGGACCCCACCCGCCGCACACTCATCAGCGGTAGAGCCAAACACAGACTCCACCCCAAGGAAGCCTGTGACACCGGACCCCCGGACTTGTGTCTGGTTGTAGATTCTAGTCCGCTCACCCCCGAGCCGGCCGAATCTAGTTGGGCTCCGGTAATGGAGTTCACCGCTGCGGATATCTTCCAGCACTCACCCTTTGGCGACATGTTGAACTCGTTAAAGTCTCTCTCTTTGTTAGGAGACTCTTGGCTGAACTATGTCCGGCTCGAGTGGGAAGCAGGCAACGAGGAAATTTGTTGCCCACCCACCACCCATTTCATTGCCACGGTCGATGATTTGACTAACGTGCTTGACTTCGACTCCGAAGGCATCGACGGTGTGGACGCCGATGTAGGAGATGAACAGGAACCACCGCCCATGGGGCGCTGGATAGCCACCTCCTCATATGATATATATATGGTGGACACTCCGAAAGAAACCAATGGCGATGAGGCAATTGAGGATAACCCCTCAAGGAAGAAGGCAAAGTATGAATGTCATCAGCGCCGCCCCAAGCCCCGCCACAACAATACCGGCACAGGAGTAAAAAACAATCTGGATGGTGCCGAAGATGAATACAATCCCGATCAGCCTGCCTTCGAGCAGGCCGGACAGGCGACAGACGGATACTTGGAGGAGGACAACTACATGCCCCCCTCCGAAGACGAGGTGAGCCTCGGCGATGATGAATTCGGCGTGCCTGAGGATCCCGCGGAACAAGTTCGCTTTAAGCGACGGCTTATGGCCACGGCGAAAAGCCTGCAAAAGAAGCAACAACAACTCAAAGCTGACCAAGATTTGGTCACAGAGAGATGGACCAAGGTCCTGGCAATCGAGGAATACAGACTCGACCGCCCCGCCAAAAGGTACACAAAGCACAATTTGCTACCTCAGCCCAAGAAGGAGGACCTAAAGCCCACACCCTGACGCCAATACACCATGGTCCGGGGCAATACGTAGGAAACACGAGGCACCATCCATAAACCTCGACGAAACAGACATAAGCGTCACAAAAATAATGATGACGATCAAGACAAGGGAGTTGGTGCCGAATTCCGCGACCCCCAGTCCGGTCAGCGGAAATAGAACAGCTCAGGCCCATCCGGCCCAAGCAGCATACTCGACCAACCATGTCAAATTCATGGTACCCCTAGAGTGGCGGGCAAGCATACCAATAGAGAATGCCGGATCCTTAAAACAAAACGGTCGGTCGGGCACCGGAAACAATGAAAGGAGGTCTCAAACAACAAGAAGCCCAGACTACCAAACATGGCGAGGTCAAAGGAAGATCCCCCGCAGTACAAAAATATGGTCGACCATCTCCGATCACATCGACCATCCGGACAATACCAACCATAGCAATTTAATTGCACTTACTATCAACCAAATAGTTTGTGGGTTCCATCCCACACGAGCCCCTATGGGCACAAACAGCAGCCCAAACTCGCTGCATTAGGAATTTTTTTGCCAAATAGGTATTGACCGTTCGAGGATCAAACCCATTAATAACATCTTCTAAAAGATGCCGTCCAAGGTGCAAAGGCCAAGTTTTACAGGCCCACCACCCTGGAGGTTGTCTTCGGATCACCCAACAAATACCATGCCAAAGAATAAGTCTTCGGCATTGTCCCCTTATACAGTAACTACCATATACTACCGGGACGAACCGCGTTGGCTAGACTCAACGCGGTACAACATCAGGCCAAATCCACGTGGCATGGTCACAATTATGGGCGAGGCCGCACTCCACCCTAAGAATGGAAATCACACTGCCGCTGATATAGCGAGTTGTGCCCGTTTATGGAACTTCGATTCGACAGCCAACCACCCGGACACCAATTGAGGAGTCCAAGCTACTTTACGGCACTATAACCTGGCTCGACCAGGCCCCAATCAGGCACCCACGGTTCAACCACCATATGGCATGCAACTGCCTCTAAGCATTTGTCTTCACAGACTGACTTTTCCGCAGAACAGGACTGGCGACATGGAATCAGCTCGGACGCACAAGGCGGGAACACATAAGTACCCCCCAAGGAGACATTCCGTATACACTTCGGATACACACACAACCTCCTCCAGTCCCGCCATGACAGGTTCCGCCAACACACCTCTTTTCATAAGCATAAACCGTACTCATATGCATAGACATGTCACTCTACTACAATACATAGACTTAAATAACACTTACCGGCTGTCGTTCCTCATTGACGCCTTTTTCGTCATAAACGGCACCCGTACCTCGTGTTATGCCCCACTATACGAGGGGCTTCATAGTACTCATAATATGGCAACAAAGTCCGGCCACCTTTTCGGTCGCTCGGCACCCCGAACTTATAGAACTATATGCATCAGCTCCGAATCATGTCTTGGGTCATTAGTTGGGTTTGCCCGGCTCCCATGTTTTGGTACCTTACGTTCCACTTTATCGGCTAAGGTAGCGCTGGGAGAACTACTGCGATTGTGTCCCGGTTCTTCCGGACGAGCACCTTAGTAGAGAAAGCCGAAAACTGGCTATCATGATACGGCGAGAGCTGGTCAGCTGTTCGAGAGGTTGTAAAATCTGTAAAGATTTATTCTGCACAATGCCATAATAAATGCAGAGTGCGACGGATCGGTTTTCTGATCAGGCGCCGTTAGAGCCCCTCGTACGGTCTTCCGAACACCAGGGGCTGCGCCTACCATACTCGAATTCCTATGGCTAAGTGAGAGTGATAAAGCCCTATAGTCTGATTGCCTGGTTCGTGGTGATGAACACCTCCTTAAAGGACCCAACGATGGGATAAAGAGTGTTCAGGTATGTCCCGAACACCCCCGTACTTTTTACGTGGGGGCATAAGCCGACGGTTGGCCAACTCTCAGGATTTATATACACTAAACGACCGCACAGGAAGAAAAAACTTTCATATAAGAGGCAATAAATAATAACAGTGCCATTATCCTGCATTACAAAGGACGGCATGACTGCCTTCAGGGAAATATCGTGTCTTTGGTACACTGTTCCGCCACAAGGCGAGCTCCTTTCAAGACACCCTCATAATACAATTCGGGCTTGCGATGCTCCTTACCCTCCGGTGGTCCCTCAGTCATCAGCTTTTCAGCATCAAGCTTCCCCTAGTGCACCTTCGCGCGGGCAAATGCCATGCATGCACCTTCTATACAGACCGACCACTTAATGACTTCGAGCCGAGGGCAAGCACCAACAATCCACTTCACGAGTCCGAAGTAACTGCTTGGAATCGGCTCAGCGGGCCACAGCCGGACAACTAAGTCCTTCATGGCTAGTTCGCCATTTAGTGCAGCTTCGACCACCGCTTCACCGATCGATAAAGGGCACCGGATAATTGAGCCAACATCGCGACTGAATGCTTCTCCGCAGACTTCTTCTCTTCAGTCCGTTAGAATTGGGCAGCATCAGATATGCTGCGCGGCAGGTCCGCAAACGCCCCTGGAAAAACAAGAATTTAGTTTGTTGCTTAGAGTTCCTCCTATTACTATGCCAAAAATGCTTTGAGTACCAAAAGCCTTACTAGCCGCAACCCTCCGTGCCTCCTGAATGTCCTTCAGAGCACATCGGGCTTCTTCCTGAGCATCATCTGCAGCTTGGAGAGCTTGGGCAAGTTCGGACTCTTTCCCTGCTAGACTCTGCTCTAAGGTCTCGCTCTTCTTCACGGCCTCCTGGAGCTCACACTCAGCTTCAATGACCCTGGCCTCGTGCTTCTCGCGAAGAGCCTTCTCTGCAGCGGCCTTCTTGTCGGCTTCGGGCACAGCCTTCTTCAGTGCCTCAATTTCGGCACTCTCTCCTAAAGCATACAATACAAATATTTTCATCAGGCACAACTACTCATTCGTGCTGAACTTAAGACAAGGTTTCGACATACCTTCCTTGTCCTCCAACTGCTTCTTCACGCGCCCAAGTTCTTCTTCGGCCCGTTCCAGACTCTACTTTAGTCCGGACACCTCTGCATTATGAGAGGCGGTCGTCGCTACAGATGCCTGTTTTCAAACAAAGGGATATATGTCATTTACCGAGTCTCCTTCGAAGCGGAAATTTGATCCCCTGTCCGGCTCTCTCTCTTTCACCGGACAGTGCATCAGGGGCTACTACTCATACTATGACAATCTTCAAAGGTTTCTAAAAACATACCTCAAAGCCTTTTATAAGGCTAAGGCAGGATTCATTCAGTCCGCTCTCAGCGGTCTGAATCTTTTCAATCACCGCACCCATGAGGGCGCGATTTTCATCGATGATGGACGCACTCTTTAGCGCTGTCGATAGGCTGCCAGACAACTCTGCTTGGACAGAGGTTGCTGGCGGAGCGGGCTGGCCTCCCTCCGTCAAGGGGGGCTGCTCGCCCGACCGTGGAGCTTTAAAGGTCTCTAGGACCGTGTCCGGCTGCGGGCTGAATCTAAGATTGCCCCCACCGTCGACGAGCATGGGAACTGCTGCTCCCGTGTATCCAGCCCCAGAGATATGCCCTCCCTGGTCCGGGTCCCACTGAAACGACACCTCGGTGTTGCGCCTAGGCTTCAGGGAAGGGGCCTTTGGAGGCGTCTCGCTCTCCAGGGCATCTGAGCTCAGCGAATCCTCCGATGAGGACTGTCCGGTGTGGGATCTCGCCGGGCTGCACAAAGTATGGCGACAGTTAAATTACTACATCCTAATGACCCCGGGCACGTAGGCGTGTTCGGATTTTGTGTACTCATGACTTTACCAGGGGCTTGGCCCTGGGATCCCACTCCGGGCTGCTTTTAGCAGCCGTGGTGGACGCCTCCGGGAGGGAACCTTTCCCCCTCTTTGGCGATTCGGCCCCCAGGGATGAGGAAGCCGTCCTTTTCTTCCCTCCCCCCGTGGAGGACTCATCTTCTTCCTCCTCCTCTTCGTCTTCGGAGGAGGGATGGGCGCGAGTCTTCGGATTTTGTGTCCGGCGCTATGGCGACGAAGGCCGCCCGGTCTCCTTGACCTTCTTGAGGCCTTTTCTTCGGCGCCAGAAGGCGCTGGGACCAGATCTTCGTCGAAGAGGTCCCGCCGTTCTTCGCAGCGGGCCGATAGTGTATCCGCCCACCTTGTTCGCCCATTCCTGAGATTATTGTAGAAAGCATGATAAAAGCGCCTCCTCGGGATATGCCGGCTAAACATAATAGTGACTTACCGGACTTGCGTGAAGGGACAGCTTGATACCATGGGTCTCGGTGGAGCCCGCCACGGTTTGCCGGACTTGAAGAGCACCTTCCAGATGTCCTTGTGGGAGGAGCCGAGAGCTCCCTGTGAGGGTCCGTGCTCGGCTGGGTCAGATTCCCACAAATTGCAGGCTCGATGCAGGCAAGGGAGAACCAGGTGAACTAACATCACCTGGACTATATTGACAAGTTTGACATCCTTATTGACCATGCTCTGGACGCGCGTTTGGAGCACTGACAGCTCGTCAGATGAGGACCAGCTCAGGCCCTTCTTGGGCCAGGACGTGAGCCGCAGTGGTGCTTCGGATCTGAATTCAGGAGCAGCGGCCCACTTTTTACCGCGTGGCTCGGTGATATAGAACCACTGCTACTGCCACTCCTTGACGGAATCATTGAAGGTGCCCATCGGCCATGTGACCTTGGGCATCTTGCTCACCATGGCACCACCGCACTCGACGTGCTCGCCATTCACCACCTTGGGTTTCACGTTGAGCCGAAGTGGGGCGAAATACGGAGAAAAGCCTCACACACGACGATAAATGTTGAGATGTTAAGGAAAGAATTAGGGGACAGATCATGAAAATCAATCCCGTAATAATACATGATGCCGCGAACAAATGGGTGTAGGGGAAACCCGAGCCCGCGGACAAAATGAGGAAGAAACACGACCCTCTCGTGGGGCACCGGAGTGGGGACGATCTGTCCCGCCGGCGGAAGACGGTGGCCGATTTTCTTGGCCAGGTACCCGGCCTCTCGGAGCTTTTTGATATCCCTCTCCAGGATGGTAGAGGCCATCCATTTGCCTCCTGTTCCGGATCCGGACATCTTCGGAGAACCTCTGTCCGATGGAGAAGAAGAGTGCTTGGGCGCTAGGGCTCGAGCAAAGGGGAATGGACGAGCGGAAGGGAAAGGCGTGAGTAAAGAGGGAGAGACCTTATCTCTTTATAGAGGCAGTAAAAGCTTTTGCGCCTCCCCACTTGCCTAGTGGAACCCGCTCGTTCCCCACTCGCCGCGATTAGCGGTGCAGTTAGGCTACCCGTGCCCATATTAATGAAAGCCCCGCGATAAGGGGAACACGATCTCTGCTTCGACGAGACGTGCCCAGGAAACCGCCTCGCAACATGTGCGGTGGTTGGTAGTAGAGAGACGGTTCAATAATGACTCGACCATAGTGTTGTGTCACGTTATCTAAAGTTGTCAGTGGATTATATTTGTATGATATCATTCTCTCTACGGTGGTATGTGAAAATTGCCTTGCAGAGCTGGACACGATTTAAGTGTTCGAGATTTACTTTGGAGTATTCAAAGATGGAACCCGCCTTGCAATGCCGAAGACAATCTATGCGCCGGACTCATCGTCATTGAAGCCTGGTTCAAGGGCTAGTGAGGGAGTCCTGGATTAGGGGGTATCCGGACAGCCGGACTATATACTTTGGCCGGACTGTTGGACCATGAAGATACAAGACTCAAGACTTCGTCCCGTGTTCGGATGGGACTCTCCGTTGCATTGAAGACAAGCTTGGCGATCCGGATATTAGATTTCCTTCTTTGTAACTGACTCTGTGTAAACCCTAGCCCCCTCCGGTGTCTATATAAACCGGAGGGTTTAGTCCATAGAAGGACAATCATAATCATCATAGGCTAGCTTCTAGGGTTTAGCCTCTCAGATCAACTCTTGTAATACTCATATCATCAAGATCAATCAAGCAGCAAGGTTTTACCTCCATCAGTGGGCGAACACTGGCAAAACATCGTGTCCTTGCCTCCTGTTACCATTAGCCTTAGACGCATGCATCGACCCCTACCCGAGATCCGCCGGTTTTGACAATCGGCTGGGGGTCCCGAATGTGCATCTAAGGTTGATGGTAATAGGAGACAGGGACACAATGTTTACCTGTGTTCAGCCCTCTATGGAGGTAATACCCTACTTCCTGCTTGATTGATCTTGATGAATATGAGTATTACAAGAGTTGATCTACCACGAGATCGTAATGGCTAAACCCTAGAAGTCTAGCCTGTATGACTATGATAATGAATGAATATCCCCCTCCGGAGTAAGTCCTCCGGCTTATATATACACCGGGGCGATCTAGAGTTACACAAGGTCAGTTACAAAGAAAGGAATCTATACATTTGGTCGCCAAGCTTGCCTTCCACGCCAAGGAGAGTCCCATCTGGACATGGGTGCAGCCTTCGGTCTTCGTATCCTCACGGCCCATCAGTCCGGCCCATGGCTAATAGGCGGACGCCCCAGGACCCCTTAGTCCAGGACTCCCTCAGTAGCCCCTGAACCTGGCTTCAATGACAAGGTATCCGGCGTGTAGATCTGTCTTCGGCATTGCAAGGCGGGTTCCTCCTTCCGAACTCCAAGATAGTCTTCGGACGTATTGAATGTGACCGGACCTGTAACACACGCACCACACACAACCATAGAGGGAATATGATATTCCACGAGTCCCATTTGCCGACAACTTTTTGCAGGATGACATCACATCTGTTCGGTCACTATATCGAGCCATTTTTTCCGCCATTCCGCGTTGCGAGATGCGGTTTCCATTGGGACGTCTTGTCAAAGCAGAGATCGTGTCCCCTTATTACGGGATTTTCATCAATTTGGGTGTGGGTAACTCAACCGTGCCCATTTACACAGCCCTTGGGAATAGGCAAGTTTTAAGGCGAGTGGGGAGGCGTTCGATATTCACTTGCCTTTATAAGGGGATAAGGATTCCCTCTTATTCTCCCACGCCTTCTCTCTTCCTCCGCCCTTCCACTCTTGAGCTCCAGCGCCCAAGTTCTCATCACCCCCACTCAAGCTAGCACTCAAACATGTCCAGATCCGAAGGCCAAGGCAAGTGGATGGTCTCCTCCATCAAGGAGAAGGACATTACTGAGCTTCGGGCGGCCAGGTACTTGGCGAAGAAAATCGCCCACCGTCTTCCGGCCCAGGGACAAGTTGAACGAAATATGACCTAGAGGCAATAATAAAGTTATTATTTATTTCCTTATATCATGATAAATGTTTATTATTCATGCTAGAATTGTATCAACCGGAAATATAATACATGTGTGAATACATAGACAAACATAGTGTCACTAGTATGCCTCTACTTGACTAGCTCGTTAATCAAAGATGATTAAGTTTCCTAACCATAGACATAAGTTGTCATTTGATTAACGGGATCACATCATTAGGAGAATGATGTGATTGACTTGACCCATTCCGTTAGCTTAGCACTTGATCGTTTATTATGTTGCTATTGCTTTCTTCATGACTTATACACGTTCCTATAACTATGAGATTATGCAACTCCCGTTTAACGGAGGAACACTTTGTGTGCTACCAAATGTCACAACGTAACTGGGTGATTATAAAGGTGCTCTACAGGTGTCTCCGAAGGTACTTGTTGGGTTGGCGTATTTCGAGATTAAGATTTGTCACTCCGATTGTCGGAGAGGTATCTTTGGGCCCACTCAGTAATGCACATCACTATAAGCCTTGCAAGCATTGTAACTAATGAGTTAGTTGCGGGATGATGTATTACAGAACAAGTAAAGAGACTTGCCGATAACGAGATTGAACTAGGTATTGAGATACCGACGATCGAATCTCGGGCAAGTAACATACCGATGACAAAGGGAACAATGTATGTTGTTATGCGGTTTGACCGATAAAGATCTTCGTAGAATATGTGGGAGCAAATATGAGCATCCAGGTTCCGCTATTGGTTATTGACCGGAGACGCATCTCGGTCATGTCTACATAGTTCTCAAACCCGTAAGGTCCGCAAGCTTAAGGTTTTGATGACAGTTTTATTATGAGTTTATGAGTTTTGATGTACCGAAGGAGTTCGGAGTCCCGGATGAGATCGGGGTCATGACGAGGAGTCTCGAAATGGTCGAGATGTAAACATCGGAAGGGTTCCGAGTGATTCGGGTATTTTGGAGGGTACCGGGGAGTTACGGGAATACGGGGAAGAAGCAATGGGCCTCATGGGCCAAGTGGTGGAAGAGAGGAGGCATGGCGCACGGCCCCCCTAGCCCAAACCGAATTGGACTAGGGGGCCGGCCCCCTTTCCTTCTCTTCCTCCCTCTCCTTCCTTCTCCTTCTCCTTCGCTTCCTTCCTCTCTCCTACTTGGACTAGGAAAGAGGGGGAATCCTACTTGGAGTAGGATTGCCCCCCTTGGGCGCGCCTCCTCCCCTTGGCCGGCCCTCTCCTCCTCCCCCCTTTATATACGGAGGAGGGGGGCACCCCATAGACACAACAATTGATCTCTTGATCTCTTAGTCGTGTGCGGTGCCCCCGTCCACCAAAGTCCTCGATAATATTGTAGCGGTGCTTAGGCGAAGCCCTGCGACGGTAGAACGTCAAGATCGTCACCACGCCGTCGTGCTGACGGAACTCTTCCCGGCACCCTGCTGGATCGGAGTCCGGGGATTGTCATCGAGCTGAACGTGTGCTAGAACTCGGAGGTGCCGTAGTTTCGGTCCTTGATCGATCGGGCCGTGAAGACGTACGACTACATCAACTGCGTTGTTCTAACGCTTCCGCTTTTAGTCTACGAGGGTACGTGGACAACACTCTCCCCTCTCATTGCTATGCATCACCATGATCTTGCGTGTGCGTAGGATTTTTTTTGAAATTACTACGTTCCCCAACAGTGGCATCCGAGCCTAGATTTTATGCGTTGATGTTATATGCACGAGTAGAACACAAGTGAGTTGTGGGCGATACAAGTCATACCGCTACCAAAGATGTCATACTTTGTTTCAACGGTATTGTTGGATGAAGCGCCCGCACCGACATTACGCCAGACGCTTACGCGAGACTGATTTTACCGCCGTGCTTTGCACACGTGACTAGCGGGTGTATGTTTCTCCAACTTTAGTTGAACTGAAAGTATACGCCCGTCCTTGCGAAGGTTAAAACAACACTAACTTGACGAACTATCGTTGTGGTTTTGATGCTAGGTAAGAACGGTTCTTGCTCAGCCCATAGCAGCCACGTAAAATTTGCAACAACAAAGTTGAGGACGTCTAACTTGTTTTTGCAGGGCATGTTGTGATGTGATATGGTCAAGACGTGATGCTATATTTTATTGTATGAGATGATCATGTTTTGTAACCGAGTTATCGGCAACTGGCAGGAGCCATATGGTTGTCGCTTTATTGTATGAAATGCAATCGCCCTGTAATTGCTTTACTTTATCACTAAGCAGTAGTGATAGTCGTGGAAGCAATAGTTGGCGAGACGACAACGATGCTACGATGGAGATCAAGGTGTTGCACCTGTGATGATGGTGGTCATGACGGTGCTTCGGAAATGGAGATCACAAGCACAAGATGATGATGGCCATATCATATCACTTATATTGATTGCATGTGATGTTTATCTTTTATGCATCTTATCTTGCTTTGATTGACGGTAGCATTATAAGATGATCTCTCACTAAATTTCAAGATAAAAGTGTTCTCCCTGAGTATGCACCGTTGCCAAAGTTCGTCGTGCCCAGACACCACGTGATGATCGGGTGTGATAAGTTCTACGTCCATCTACAACGGGTGCAAGCCAGTTTTGCACACGTAGAATACTCAGGTTAAACTTGACAAGCCTAGCATATGCAGATATGACCTCGGAACACTGAGACCAAAAGGTCGAGCGTGAATCATATAGTAGATATGATCAACATAGTGATGTTCACCATTGAAAACTACTCCATTTCACGTGATGATCGGTTATGGTTTAGTTGATTTGGATCACGTGATCACTTAGATGATTAGAGAGATGTCTATCTAAGTGGGAGTTCTATAGTAATATGATTAATTGAACTTAAATTTATCATGAACTTAGTCCTAGTAGTATTTTGCAAATTACGTTGTAGATCAATAGCTCGCGTTGTTGCTTTCATATGTTTATTTTGATATGTTCCTAGTGAAAACTGTGTTGAAAGATGTTAGTAGCAATGATGCGGATTGGGTCCATGATCTGAGGTTTATCCTCATTGCTGCATAGAAGAATTATGTCCTTAATGCACCGCTAGGTGACAGACCTATTGCAGGAGTAGATGCAGACGTTATGAACATTTGGCTAGCTCAATATGATGACTACTTGATAGTTTAGTGCACCATGCTTAAACGACTTAGAATTGGGACTTCAAAGACGTTTTGAACGTCATGGACCATATGAGATGTTCCAGGAATTGAAGTTAATATTTCCAGCAAATACCCGTGTTGAGAGATATGAAGTCACCAACAAGTTCTATAGCTAAAAGATGGAGGAGAATCACTCAACTAGTGAGCATGTGCTCAGATTGTCTGGGTACTTCATTCGCTTGAATCAAGTGGGAGTTAATCTTCCAGATAAGATAGCGATTGACAGAATTCTCTAGTCACCATCACTAAGTTACTAGAACTTCATGATGAACTATAGTATGCAAGGGATGACGAAAAACAATTCCCGAGCTCTTCGTGATGTTGAAATCGACGAAGGTAGAAATCAAGAAAGAGCATCAAGTGTTGATGATTGACAAGACCACTAGTTTCAACAAAAGGTCAAAGGGAAAGAAAGGGAAACTTCAAGTAGAATGGCAAACAAGTTGTCACTCCCGTGAAGAAGACCAAAGCTGGACCAAAGCCTGAAACTGAGTGCTTACAATCGCAAAGGAAATGGTCACTGGAAGCGGAAATGCCCTGAATATTTGGTGGATAAGAAGGATGGCAAAGTGAACATGGGTATATTTGATATACAGGTTATTGATGTGTGCCTTACTAGTGTTTATAGTAGCCCCTGAGTATTTGATAATTGTCCGGTTGCTAAGATTAGTAACTCGAAACAGGAGTTACAGAATAAACAGAGACTAGTTGAAGGGAAGTGACGATGAGTGTTGGAAGTAGTTCCAAGATTGATATGATCATCATCACACACTCCCTATACTTTCGGGATTAGTGTTAAACATAAATAAATGTTATTTAGCATTTGCGTTGAGCATGAATATGATTTAATCATGTTTATTGCGATACGGTTATTCATTTGAAGTTAAAGAATAATTGTTATTCTGTTTACATGAATAAGACCTTCGATGGTTATACACCCAATGAAAATAGTTTGTTGGATCTCGATCATAGTGATACACATATTCATAATATTGATGCCAAAAGATGCAAAGTTAATAAAGATAGTGCAACTTATTTGTGGCACTGCCGTTTGGGTCATATCGCTGTAAAGCGCATGAAGAAACTTCATAAAGATGGATTTTCGGAATCACTTGGTTATGAATCATTTGATGCTTGCGAACCGTGCCTTTTGGGCAAGATGACCGACTTATTGGAAATAATACATACCGATGTATGTGATCCAATGAGTGTTGATGCTCGTGGCAAGTATCGTTATTATCTGACCTTCACAAGATGATTTGAGCAGATATGGGTATATCTACTTGATGAAACATAAGTCCGAAATAGTTGAAAGGTTCAAAGAATTTCAGAGTGAAGTGGAAAATCATCGTAACAAGAAAACAAAGTTTCTGTGATCTGATCGCGGAGACGAATATTTGAGTTACGAGTTTGGTCTTCAATTAAAACAATGTGGAATAGTTTCACAGCTCACGCCACCTGGAACACCACAACATTATGGTGTGTCCAAACGTCGTAACCGTACTTTATTGGATATGGTGCGGTCTATGATGTCTCTTACTGATTTACCACTATCGTTTTGGGGTTATGCATTAGAGATAGCTGCATTCACGTTAAAAGGGCACCATCCAAATCCGTTGAGACGACACCATATGAACTGTGGTTTAGCAAGAAACCCAAGTTGTCGTTTCTTAAAGTTTGGGGCGGCGATGCTTATGTGAAAAAGTTTCATCCTAATAAGCTCAAACCCAAATCGGAGAAGTGCATCTTCATAGAATACCCAAAGGAAACTGTTGGGTACACCTTCTATCATAGATCCGAAGGCAAGATATTCGTTGCTAAAAATGGATCCTTTCTAGGGAAGGAGTTTCTCTCGAAAGAAGTGAGTGGGAGGAAAGTAGAACTTGATAAGGTAACTGTACCTTCTCCCGAATTGGAAAGTAGTTCATCACAGAAATCAGTTCCAGTGATTCCTACACCAATTAGTGAGGAAGCTAATGATGATGATCATGAAACTTCAGATCAAGTTACTACAAAACCTCGTAGGTCTTCCAGAGTACGGTCCGCACCAGAGTGGTACGGTAATCCTGTTCTGAAAGTCATGTTACTAGACCATGATAGACCTACGAACTATGAGGAAGCGATGATGAGCCCAGATTCTGCGAAATGGCTGGAGGCCATGAAATCTGAGATAGGATCCATGTATGAGAACAAAGTGTGGACTTTGGTGGACTTGCCCGATGATCAGCAAGCCATATTGTATAAATGGATCTTCAAGAGGTAGACAGATGATGATAGTAGTGTTACTATCTACAAAGCTCGACTTGTCGCAAAAAGGTTTTCGACAAGTTCAAGGTGTTGACTACAATGAGATTTTCTCAACTGTAGCGATGCTTAAGTCTATCCGAATCATGTTAGCAATTGCCACATTTTATAAATCTGGCAAATGGATGTCAAAACTGCATTCCTTAATGGTTTTCTTAAAGAAGAGTTGTATATGATGCAACCAGAAGGTTTTGTCAATCCTAAAGGTGCTAACATAATGTGCAAGCTCCAATGATCCATCTATGGACTGCAAGCATCTCGAGTTGGAATATACTCTTTGATAAGTTGATCAAAGCATATAGTTTTATACAGACTTGCGTGAAGCCTGTATTTACAATAAAGTGAGTGGGAGACTACCGCTTTTCCGATAAATATATGCGAGTAACATATTGTTGATCGTAAATGATGTAGAATTTTTCTCGAAAGCATAAAGGAGTATTTGAAAGGAGTGCTTTAAAAGAAAGGCCTCAAGAAGCTACTTACATATTGAGCATCAAAATCTATTGAGATAGATCAAGACGCTTGATAAGTTTTTCAATAAGTACATACCTTGTCAAGATTTTGAAGTAGTTCAAAATGGAACAAATCAAAGAAAGAGTTGTTGCTCAGTGTTATGCGAAGGTGTGAAATTGAGTAAGACTCAAATCCCACCACGGCAGAAAATAGAAAAGAGAATGAAAATCATTCCCTATGCCTTAGTCATAGGTTCTATAAAAGTATGCCATGCTATGGACCAGACCTATTGTATACTCGCCTCGGTTTGGCAAGGAGTACAATAGTGATCTAGGAGTAGATCATCGACATTGGTCAAAATTATCCTTAGTGAATAAGGATATGTTTCTCGATTATGGAGGTGATAAA
The DNA here is from genome assembly GCA_021437245.1 of Aegilops speltoides. Classification (NCBI taxonomy): domain Eukaryota; kingdom Viridiplantae; phylum Streptophyta; class Magnoliopsida; order Poales; family Poaceae; genus Aegilops; species Aegilops speltoides. Next base: position 466,281,045 of record CM038143.1, read on the forward strand.
AGGTTCGCCGTAAAGGGTTACGCCGATACATGTTTTTAATCGATCCGTATGACTCTAAGTCTTAATCTGGATACATATTGAAAGTGGGAGCAATTAGAGTAGCTCCGCAAGAGCAATGTAGACATAGAATATTTGCAAAATACATACGGCTCTGAATGTGACAGACCCGGTGACTAAACTTCTCTTACGAGCAAAACATGATCATACCTTAGTACTCTTTGGTTGTTGATCAAATGATGATATGAACTATGGGTATTAATCACATACAGATGTGAATATTGGTGTTAAATCACATGGCGATGTGAACTAGATTATTGACTCTAGTGCAAGTGGGAGACTGAAGGAAATATGCCCTAGAGGCAATAATAAAGTTATTATTTATTTCCTTATATCATGATAAATGTTTATTATTCATGCTAGAATTGTATTAACCGGAAACATAATACATGTGTGAATACATAGACAAACATAGTGTCACTAGTATGCCTCTACTTGACTAGCTCGTTAATCAAAGATGGTTAAGTTTCCTAACCATAGACATGAGTTGTCATTTGATTAACGGATCACATCGTTAGGAGAATGATGTGATTGACTTGACCCATTCCGTTAGCTTAGCACTTGATCGCTTAGTATGTTGCTATTGCTTTCTTCATGACTTATACACGCTCCTATAACTATGAGATTATGCAACTGCCATCAAGGAACACTTTGTGTGCTACCAAACGTCACAACGAAACTGGGTGATTATAAAGGTGCTCTATAGGTGTCTCCGAAGGTACTTGTTGGGTTGGCGTATTTCGATATTAGGATTTGTCACTCCGATTGTCAGAGAGGTATCTCTGGGCCCACTCAGTAATGCACATCACTATAAGCCTTGCAAGCATTGTAACTAATGAGTTAGTTGCGGGATGATGCATTACGGAACGGGTAAAGAGACTTGCCAATAACGAGATTGAACTAGGTATTGAGATACCGACGATCCAATCTCGGGCAAGTAACATACCGATGACAAAGGGAACAACGTATGTTGTTATGCGGTTTGACCGATAAAGATCTTCGCAGAATATATGGGAACCAATATGAGCATTCAGGTTCTGCTATTGGTTATTGACCGGAGACGCGTCCCGGTCATGTCTACATAGTTCTTGAACCCGTAGGGTCCGCACGCTTAAGGTTTTGATGACAGTTTTATTATGAGTTTATGAGTTTTGATGTACCAAAGGAGTTTCGAGTCCCGGATGAGATCGGGGACATGACGAGGAGTCTCGAAATGGTCGATACGTAAAGATCGATATATTGGACGACTATATTTGGACATCAGTAGGGTTCCGAGTGTTTCGGGTATTTTCGAGGGTACCGGGGAGTTACGGGAATACAAGAAAGAAGCAATGGGCCTGATGGGCCAAGTGGTGGAAGAGAGGAGGCAGGGCGCGCGCCCCCCCTAGCCCAAACCGAATTGGACTTGGGGGCCGGCCCCCCTTTCCTTCTCTTCCTCCCTCTCCTTCCTTCTCCTTCTCCTTCCTTTCCTTCCCCCTCCTACTTGGACTAGGAAAGAGGGGGAATCCTACTTGTAGGATTGCCCCCCTTGGGCGCGCCTCCTCCCCTTGGCCGGCCCTCTCCTCCTCCCCCTTTATATACGGAGGAGGGGGGGCACCCCATAGACGCAACAATTGATCTCTTGATATCTTAGCCGTGTGCGGTGCCCCCCTCCACCAAAGTCCTCGATAATATTGTAGCAGTGCTTAGGTGAAGCCCTGCGACGGTAGAACATCAAGATCGTCACCACGCCGTCGTGCTGATGGAACTCTTCCCTGACACCCTGCTGGATCGGAGTCCAGGGATCGTCATCAAGCTGAACGTGTGCTAGAACTCGGAGGTGCCATAGTTTCGGTGCTTGATCGGTTGGGCCGTGAAGACGTACGACTACATCAACCGCGTTGTTCTAATGCTTCCGCTTTCGGTCTACGAGGGTACGTGGACAACACTCTCCCCTCTCGTTGCTAGGCTTCACCATGATCTTGCGTGTGCGTAGGATTTTTTTAAATTAGTACGTTCCCCAACACAAGTCGTCCCTACGCCAGAGCCCAATGAGAGGGTGGTATTCGTCCCTCATTTCCTCCGCAGGCTAGGGCTTCCACTCCACCCTTTCGTCCGCGGGCTGATGTACTATTACAGGATAGACTTCCATGATCTATCCCCGAACTCCTTCCTCAACATCTCAGCGTTCATCGTCGCGTGTGAGGCCTTCCTCCGCATCCAACCCACTTTGGGCTGTGGCTCAAAGACTTCAACGTGAAGCCGAAAGTGGTGGAGGGCTAGCACACGGAGTGCGGAGGAGCCATGGTGAGTAAGCTACCCAATGTCTCCTGGCCGAAAGGCACTTTCGTGGAGACTGTCAAGGAATGTTCTACGTTACAGAACCCCGCGGCACCAACTGGGCCGCAGCTGCCGAATTCAACCCCGGTGCTCCAATGCAGCTCACCACCTGGGTCGAGAAGAGCCCGAACTGGTGTTCGTCAGACGAGCTGATAGCGCTGCAGACGCGCGTTCAAAGCATGGTGGACAAGGATGTCAAGCTTGTCGATATAATCTAGGTGATGCTAGTTCGCCGGATTCTCCCGTGCCAAAGCCGAAGCCTCCCGTTATAGAAGTTCAATCCTAAGAAGCACCGTACTTTGAAGAGGCTCTTCGGGACCACACACGAAGATGCCTGGAAGTTGCTCTTCAAGGGCAATGAGATACAACCAGCCACGGATTCGGACTGTGGACACGATATTAACCACCCCGCCAGCGAGGTAAGTTTTCAATGCGTCCTCGACTTGTTTGTTTCAAGGAGAAAATCTGAACCTTTACGGTCATTGCTTCTTCAGGAATGGATGGAGAGGACGAAGGAGATCTAGTGCCCGGCTCCGCTGCCTGAAGAACCAATCATCCCACGTTTAGCGAACATGCTGGTGTCGGCGCCGAGGCCACGAGGAAGGCCAAGGGGGTCCGGAATGGCCCCCGCCGCGAGGGCGCCTCGGACGCGACGTCCGCAGACAAGACCTCCGTCACCGAAGACGACGACGATGAGGAGGAGGAGGAGGAGAGCGACTCTTCCCCTGATGGGGAAAAAAGAAGAGGGCGGCCTCCACAATTCTGGAGGCGGAGGCGCCCAAGAAGGGGATAGTCCCACTCGCGGGTAGTTCCGCATGGGACATTGACAACAGTCCAGAGCGGCGCCCCCGCACTAAGCCTCACGCCGCATCATAAGTGCTAAGACTCGTCTATGCCCATAGATATAACCTCTCCTCTTTGTCGTATTGACATCGTTAATTATGCTATTGTAGTCCGGCCCATGACAGCTCCGAGCGATCCTCATCAAGAGGTTCATTGAACTCAAAGGAGATGGCCAGCGAGACACCGCCGACCGCTTACTCTCCCAAGGACAAGGGAGACGATGAGGTGCTCTCCCAACGGACCTTCCCAGGCCGGGGAGAGGCTCCGGATGCGCCCGAAGGCGAAGCCCCCATCGCTGAACACCTTGGGGAGCCAATCCCCATGGAGACTGGGGATGGAGGCCGTATTCAGTTCGGCCCTCAACCGGACTCGATTCCGGAGACTAGTACGACTCCGGAATCCGGCACACAATCTCCTTCAAAAGAAGGGGTATGCCTATTCCGCCATTGACCTGAAGGAAATATGCCCTAGAGGCAATAATAAAGTTATTATTTATTTCCTTATTTCATGATAAATGTTTATCATTCATGCCATAATTGTATTAACCGGAAACATGATACATGTGTGAATGCATAGACAAAACAATATGTCACTAGTATGCCTCTACTAGACTAGCTTGTTAATCAAAGATGGTTATGTTTCCTGACCATGAACAAAGAGTTGTTATTTGATTAACGAGGTCACATCATTAGTAGAATGATCTGATTGACATGACCCATTCCATTAGCTTAGCACACGATCGCTTAGTATGTTGCTACCGCTTTTATCCATGACATATACATGTTCCTCGTAACTATGAGATTATGCAACTCCGCTTACGGAGGAACACTTTGGTGCTACCAAACGTCACAACGTAATCGGGTGATTATAAAGGAGTACTACAGTGTCTCCAAAGGCGATGTTGGGTTGGCGATTTCGAGATTAGGTTTTGTCACTCCGATTGTCGGAGAGGTATCTCTGGCCCTCTCGGTAATACACATCACCAAGCCTTGCAAGCACTACAACTAATGAGTTAGTTGTGAGATGATGTATTACGGAACGAGTAAAGAGACTTGCCGGTAACGAGATTGAACTAGGTATTAGATACCGACGATCGAATCTCGGCAAGTAACATACCGATGACAAAGGAACAATGTATGTTGTTATGCGGTCCGACCGATAAAGATCTTCGAGAATATGTAGGAACCAATATGGGCATCCAGGTCCCGCTATTGGTTATTGACCAAGACGGTCTCGGTCATGTCTACATTTTTCTCGAACCGTAGGGTCCGCACGCTAATGTTTCGATGATGCTTATTATGAGTTTATGTATTTTGATGTACCAAGAAGTTCGAGTCCCGGATGTGATCACGACATGACGAGGAGTCTCGAATGGTCGAGACATAAATATTGATATATTGGACGGCTATATTCGGACACCGAAAGGTTCCTAAGTTTCCGGAGAAAACCGGAGTGCCGGAGGGGTTACCGGAACCCCGGGGAAGTTATGGGCCTTAGTGGGCCAAGAGGGAGAGAGAGGGCCGCACCAGAGGTGGCGCGCCTGTGGGAGTCCGAATAGGACAAGGAGGGGGGGGCGCCCCTTTCCCTCTCTCTCTCCTCTCTTTCCTTCCCCTTCTCCTTCCTAGTTGGATTAGGAAAGGGAGTCCTACTCAACTAGGAGGAGGACTCCCCCTCCTGGCGCGCCTATAGGGCCGGCCGGCCTCCCCCTCCCTCCTTTATATACGGGGCAGGGGCACCCTAGGACACACAAGTTTGATCTACGGATCGCCCTTAGCCGTGTCGGTGCCCCCTCCACCATATTCCACCTCGGTTATACCGTCACAAGCTTAGGCGAAGCCCTGTGCCGTGAAACATCAAGATCGCCACCACGCCGTCGGCCGACGGAACTCTCCTCGACACTCGGCTGGATCGAGTAGGAGGGACGCCATCGAGCTGTACGTGTGTCAAGAACTCGGGCGCCAGAGTAACGGCGCCGGATCGGTCGGATCGCGAGGAGAACGACGACTACTTCCTCTACGCCAGATCGCTTCGCTTGGGTCTACGAGGGTACGAGATAACACTCTCCCTCGTCGCTATGCATCACCATGATCTTGCGTGTGCGTAGGAAATTTTTGAAATTACTACGCTCCCCAACAAAGGGCATCCGAGCCTAGGTTTTTTATGGTTTGATGTTTTGCACGAGTAGAACACAAGTGAGTTGTGGGCGATACAAGTCATACTACCTACCAGCATGTCATACTTTGGTTCAGCGGTATTGTGAGATGAAGCGCCCGCACCGACATTACGCCAGACGCTTACGCGAGACTGGTTTCACCGCCACGAGCACTCGTTGCTTAAAGGTGACCGTGGGTGCCTGTCTCTCTCACTTTAGTTGAACCGAGTGTGGCTACGCCCGTCCTTGAGAAGGTTAAACGGAGTCTATTTGACGAAGTATCGCTGTGGTTTTGATGCGAGGGTGAGACTGGTTCTTGCTTAAGCCCGTAGCAGCCACGTAAAATTTGCAACAACAAAGTAGAGGACGCCTAACTTGTTTTTGCAGGCATGTTGTGATGTGATATGGTCAAGACGTGATGCTATATTTTATTGTATGAGATGATCATGTTTTGTAACCGGTTATCGGCAATCGGCTGGAGCCATATGGTTGTCGCTTATTGTATGCAATGCATCGCTCGTAATGCTTTACTTTATCACTAAGCGGTAGAGATAGTCGAGAAGCATAAGATTGGCGAGACGACAACGATGCTACGATGAAGATCAAGGTGTCGCTACGGTGACGATGGTGATCATGGTGGTGCTGCGGAGATGAAGATCACGAAGCACAAGATGATGATGACCATATCATATCACTTATATTGATTTGCATGTGATGTTTATCCTTTATGCATCTTATCTTGCTTTGATTGACGGTAGCATTATAAGATGATCTCTCACTAAATTATCAAGAAGTGTTCTCCCGAGTATGCACCGCTGCCAAAGTTCGTCGTGCCTGCACACCACGTGATGATCGGGTGTGATAAGCTCTCACGTCCATCTACAACGGTGCAAGCCAGTTTTGCACACGCAGAATACTCGGGTTATACTTGACGAGCCTAGCATATGCAGATATGGCCTCGGAACACGGAGACCGAAAGGTCGAGCGTGAATCATATAGTAGATATGATCAACATAAGATGTTCACCATTGAAAACTACTCCATTTCACGTGATGATCGGTTATGGTTTAGTTGATTTGGATCACGTGATCACTTAGATGACTAGAGAGATGTTTTTCTAAGTGGGAGTTCTTAAGTAATATGATTAATTGAACTTAAATTTATCATGAACTTAGTACCGATAGTATCTTGCTTGTTTATGTTTGATTGTAGATAGATGGCTCGTCTGTTGTTCCGTTGAATTTTAATGCGCTCCTTGAGAAAGCAAAGTTGAAAGATGATGGTAGCAATTACACGGATCGGGTCCGTAACTCGAGGATTATCCTCATTGCTGCACGTAAGAGTTACGCCCCGATGCACCGCTGGGTGCCAGCCTGCCGCTGATGTAACCGACGACGCTAAGAACGTCTCGCGAGCAAAGCTGATGACTACTCTATAGTTCAAGTGCCATGCTTTACGGCTTAGAACCGACTTCAACGACGCTTTTGAACGCTATGGAGTATATGAGATGTTCCAGAGTTGAAGTTGATATTCCAAAGTAATGCCCGGATTGAGAGATATGAAGTCTCCAATAAGTTCTATAGCTGCAAGATGGAGGAGAATAGTTCATTAGTGATCACATACTCGTAATGTCCGGGTACTACAATCACTTGACACAATTGGGAGTTAATCTTCCGGATGATTGTGTCATTGATGTAATTCTTCAATCACCGCCACCAAGCTACAAAGGCTTCGTGATGAACTATAATATGCAAGGGTTAGTAAAGACTATACCGAGCTCTTCGCAATGCTAAAGGCTGCGGAGGTAGAAATCAAGAAGGAGCATCAAGTGTTGATGGTCAATAAGACCACTAGTTTCAAGAAGAAAGGCAAAGGGAAGAAGAAGGAACTTCAAGAAGAACAGCAAGCAAGTTGTCGCTCAGAGAAGAAACCCAAGTCTGGACCTAAGCCCTAAATCGAGTGCTTCTACTGCAAGCGATCGTCACCGAAGCGGAATTGCCCCAAGTATTTGGCGGATAAGAAGGATGGCAAGGTGAACAAAGGTATATGTGATATACATGTTATTGATGTGTACCTTACTAGAGCTCGCAGAGCACTGGTATTTGATACTCGGTTGCTTGCTAATATTTGCAACTCAAACAGGGACTACGGATTGCTTAACACCGCAAAGGACGAGGTGACGATGCGCGTGGGAAATGGTTCCAAAGTCGATGTGATCGCGGTCGGCACGCTACCTCTACATCTACCTTCGGATTAGTTTTAGACCTAAATAATTGTTATTTGGTGCTGCGCTGAGCATGAACATTATATCTGGATCTTGTTTGATGCGAGACGGTTATTCATTTAAATCAAAGAATAATGGTTGTTCTATTTATATGAGTAATATCTTTATGGTCATGCACCCTTGAGGAGTGGTCTATTTTGATGAATCTCAATAGTAGTGATACACATATTCATAATGTTGAAGCCAAAAGATGCAGAGTTGATAATGATAGTGCAACTTATTTGTGGCACCGCCGTTTAGGTCATATCGGTGTAAAGCGCATGAAGAAACTCCATACTGATGGACTTTTAGAGTCACTTGATTATGAATCACTTGGCACTTATGAACCGTGCCTCATGGGCAAGATGACTAAAACCCGCTTCTCCGTACTATGGAGAGAGCAACAGATTTGTTGGAAATCATACATACAGATGTATGTGGTCCGATGAATGTTGAGGCTCGTGGCGGATATCGTTATTTTCTCACCTTCACAGATGACTTAAGCAGATATGGGTATATCTACTTAATGAAACATAAGTCTGAAACATTTGAAAAGTTCAAAGAATTTCAGAGTGAAGTTGAAAATCATCGTAACAAGAAAATTAAATTTCTACGATCCGATCGTGGAGGTGAATATTTGAGTTACGAGTTTGGTCTACATTTGAAACAATGCGAATAGTTTCACAACTCACGCCACCCGAACACCACAACGTAATGGTGTGTCCGAACGTCAGAATCGTACTTTACTAGATATGGTGCGATCTATGATGTCTCTTACAGATTTATCGCTATCGCTTTTGGGGTTATGCTCTAGAGACGGCCGCATTCACACTGAATAGAACACCGTCGAACCGCTGAGACGACACCTTATGAACTATGGTTTGGCAAGAAACCAAAGTTGTCGCTTTCTTAAAGTTTGGGGATGCGATGCTTATGTGAAAAACTTCAACCCGACAAGCTCGAACCCAAATCGGAGAAATGTGTCTTCATAGGATACCCAAAGGAGACAGTTGGGTACACCTTCTATCACAGATCCGAAGGCAAGACATTCGTTGCTAGGAATGGATCCTTTCTATAGAAGGAGTTTCTCTGAAAGAAGTGAGTGGGAGGAAAGTGGAACTTGATGAGGTAATAGTACCTTCTCCCTTACTTGAAAGTAGTTCGTCGCAGTAAACCGGTTTCGAGACATCTACACCAAGTAGTGAGGAAGTTGATGATGTTGATCATGAAACTTCAGATCAAGTTACCGCAGAACCTCATAGATCAACCAGAGTAAGATCCGCACCGTGAGTGGTACGGTAATCCTGTTCGGAAGTCATGCTACTAGATCATGATGAACCTACGAACTATGAAGAAGCGATGGTGAGCCCAGATTCGCAAAATGGCTTGAGGCCATGAAATCTGAGATGGGATCCATGTATGAAAACAAAGTATGGACTTTGGTTGACTTGCCCGAGGGTAGGCAAGCAATAGAAAACAAGTGGATCTTCAAGAAGAAGACCGACGACGACGGTAATGTTATCGTTTATAAAGCTCGACTTGTCGCAAAAGGTTTTCGCAAGTTCAAGGGATTGACTACGATGAGACCTTCTCACCAGAAGCGATGCTTAAGTCCGTCCGAATCATGTTAGCAATTGCCGCATTTTATGATTATGAAATTTGGCAAATGGATGTAAAGACGCATTCCTGAATGGATTTACGGAAGAAGAGTTGTATATGATGCAACCGAAGGTTTTATCGATCCAAAGGAGCTAACAAAGTGTGCAAGCTCCAACGATCCATCTATGGACCGGTGAAAGCATCTCGAGTTAGAATAAACGCTTTGATAGTGTGATCAAAGCATTTGGGTTTGTACAGACTTTTGGAGAAGCCTCAGATTTACAAGAAAGTGAGTGGGAGCTCAGAGCATTTCGATATTATATGTAGATGACATATTGCTGATCGGAAATGATATAGAATTTCGGATAGCATAAAGGGATACTTGAATAAGAGTTTTTCAATGAAATACCTCGGTGAGGCTGCTTACATATTGGGCATTAAGATCTATAGAGATAGATCAAGACGCTTAATTGGACTTTCACAAAGCACATACCTTGACAAAATTTTGAAGAAGTTCAAGATGGATCAAGCAAAGAAAGGGTTCTTGCCTGTGTTACAAGGTGTGAAGTTGAGTAAGACTCAATGCCCGACCACCGCAGAAGATAGAGAGAAAATGAAAGATGTTCCTATGCTTCAGCCATAGGCTCTATCATGTATGCAATGCTGTGTACCGACCTGATGTGTGCCTTGCTATAAGTTTAGCAGGAGGTACCAAAGTAATCCAGAGCGGATCATCGACAGCGGTCAAGAACATCCTGAAGTACCGAAAAGGATTAAGGATATGTTTCTCGATATGGAGGTGACAAAGAGCTCATCGTAAACGGTTATGTTGATGCAAGCTTTGACACCGATCCGGACGATTCTAAATCGCAGACCGGATACGATTTACACTAAACGGAGGAGCTGTCGCTGATGTAGTTCTAAACAAAGCGTCAGAAGGGATCTACATGTGAAGCGGAGTACATAGCAGCTTCGAAGCAGCTAATGAAGGAATCTGGATGAAGGAGTTCATATCCGATCTAGGTGTCATACCTAGTGCATCGGGTCCAATGAAAATCTTCGTGACAATATCGAGCAATTGCCTTAGCGGGAATCCAGATTTCACAAGAGGACCAAGCACATCAAGAGACGCTTCAATTCCATCCGGACTTAGTCCGTGGGAGACATAGAGATTTGCAAGATACATACGGATCTAAATGTTGCGCACCGCTGACTAAGCCTCTTCCACGAGCAAAACATGATCAGCACCAAGACTCCATGGGTGTTAGAATCATTACTATGTAATCTAGATTATTGACTCTAGTGCAAGTGGGAGATCAAGGAAATATGCCCTAGAGGCAATAATAAAGTTATTATTTATTTCCTTATTTCATGATAAATGTTTATCATTCATGCTATAATTGTATTAACCGGAAACATGATACATGTGTGAATGCATAGACAAAACAATATGTCACTAGTATGCCTCTACTAGACTAGCTTGTTAATCAAAGATGGTTATGTTTCCACCATGAACAAAGAGTTGTTATTTGATTAACGAGGTCACATCATTAGTAGAATGATCTGATTGACATGACCCATTCCATTAGCTTAGCACACGATCGCTTAGTATGTTGCTACCGCTTTTATCCATGACATATACATGTTCCTGTAACTATGAGATTATGCAACTCCGCTTACGGAGGAACACTTTGGTGCTACCAAACGCCACAACGTGAATCGGGTGATTATAAAGGAGTACTACAGTGTCTCCAAAGGCGTATGTTGGGTTGGCGTATTTCGAGATTAGGTTTTGTCACTCCGATTGTCGGAGAGGTATCTCTGGCCCTCTCGGTAATACACATCACCGAAGCCTTGCAAGCACTACAACTAATGAGTTAGTTGTGAGATGATGTATTACGAACGAGTAAAGAGACTTGCGGTAACGAGATTGAACTAGGTATTAGATACCGACGATCGAATCTCGCAAGTAACATACCGATGACAAAGGAACAACGATGTTGTTATGCGGTCTCGACCGATAAAGATCTTCGTAGAATATGTAGGAACCAATATGGGCATCCAGGTCCCGCTATTGGTTATTGACCAAGACGGTCTCGGTCATGTCTACATTGTTCTCGAACCGTAGGGTCCGCACGCTTAAGGTTTCGATGATGCTTATTATGAGTTTATGTATTTTGATGTACCGAAGAAGTTCGAGTCCCTGATGTGATCACGGACATGACGAGGAGTCTCGAATGGTCGAGACATAAAGATTGATATATTGGATGGCTATATTCGACACCGGAAAGGTTCCGAAGTTTCGGAGAAAACCGAGTGCCGGAGGGGTTACCGAACCCCCGGGAAGTTATGGGCCTTAGTGGGCCAAGAGGGAGAGAGAGGGGCCGCACCAGAGGTGGCACGCCTCCCAGGGGAGTCCGAATAGGACAAGGAGGGTGGCGCGCCCCTTCCCTCTCCTCTCCTCTCTTCCTTCCCCTTCTCCTTCCTAGTTGGACTAGGAAAGGGAGTCCTACTCCAACTAGGAGGAGGACTCCCCTCCTTGGCGCGCCTATAGGGGCGGCCGGCCTCCCCCCCCTCCTTTATATACGGGGCAGGGGGCACCCTAGGACACACAAGTTTGATCTACGGATCGCTCCTTAGCCGTGTGCGGTGCCCCTCCACCATATTCCACCTCGGTCATACCGTCGCTGAAGCTTAGGCGAAGCCTCTTGCCGGTGAAACATCAAGATCGCCACCACGCCGTCAGGTCGACGGAACTCTCCCTCGACACTCGGCTGGATCGAGTACGAGGGACGCCATCGAGCTGTACGTGTCAAGAACTCGGGGCGCCAGAGTAACGGCGCCGGGATCGGTCGGATCGCGAGGAGAACGTCGACTACTTCCTCTACGCCAGACCGCTTCGCCGGGTCTACGAGGGTACGTAGATAACACTCTCCCCTCTCGTTGCTATGCATCACCATGATCTTGCGTGTGCGTAGGAAATTTTTTGAAATTACTACGTTCCCCAACATGACCCCCATACAACCAGGGGCACCCGATAATCTGCTGGAGACGCTGCGAGGTGCTTCCATTGTGGATGAGCACCATTTTCTTATGGGCACGGTGATTGAAAGGATTTAGTCTGCCAAGAGCGGACTAACCGAAGCCCGCAGCAACCTGCTGACAGGTTTTGAGGTAAGCGACGCAAGAAGAGAAAATCCCAATATAGACAGTAGCCCCTGAGATACTGTCCGGTGTCCGAAAAGGATAAACCGGATGGAGGATCAATCCCTTAAGGCAGGAAGCTAATTAAACTTGTCTGAAATGAATACGCAGGCGTCACTGTTGGCCGCGGCCTCACATATTGCCGAAGTCTCCAGACTGAAGCAGAGACTGTAGAGGGCCGAGGAGGAGCTCGGCCAGGTGAGGAGGCAGCTCCAAGAAAAACAGGGTATGTGATAACCCATTTTATATTAAAAATGTAAAATGATATGCATTGGCTGAAGTGTCAAGATATATATAGAAGCGACGATCGAGGTCGAGGCCCTGAAGAAGGCCCTGGTCGAAGCCGAGCGGAAAGCTGTCCAGGAGCAGGCCGCTTGCAAGAAGCTGAAGGCCCGGCTGAACGAGGTCCAGCAAGAGCTCCAGGACGCGATGAAGAAGTATGAGACCCTGGAGGGCGATGTTTCGTCTCAAGAGACCGAACTCTCCAAGGCTCGTCAAAGCGTGGAAGCGGCCCGGGTTGAAGCCCAGGGTGCCCTCGAGGAGATCCAAGAGGCCAGGAAGATCGCGGCGGGTAAGGTGTTTAGTATGCAAAGTAAGTATATGAAGAAGAAGTATTTCTTACTAACCCAGATTCGGAGTTCTCCAGAAGCCTTCGCAGATCTGGCGTGCAGTGTGTCCGACGCCGCAGAGTTCTTCCTCGCCGAAGAAGGGAGCTCCACGGAAAAATTGTTCTGGTCGCAGTATCTTGCGCTGGAGCATCCCGTGCCCTTCACCGATCAGCTGAAACAGCTTGTGGAGCTGCATAGGATGGTCGAACTAGCCATGAAGGATTTGATAATCCGGCTATGGCATGCCGAAGCTATACCCGGCAGCTACTTCGGACTCGTGAAGCGGCTGGTGAACGCCTCTCCTTGGCTGGACGTCGTCAAGTGGTCGGCCTGTATTGAAGGTGCACGCATGGCCTTCGCCCATTGCAAGATGTGGTGGGCGAAGATGGACGCCGTCGAGCTGACCAGGGGGCCGCTCGAGGGCAAGGAGCACCGCACACCTGAGTGTTATTTTGCTGATGTCCTAGAGGGGTCTCGCATTGTAGCAGCTCAGACTGGGCAAGACATTATTTTCGAATGAATACATTCATATTTCCCTTGCCTTCTATGATGAAACAAAGTCATTTTATAATATAATGCTTGTTATGTTTTAATTTTTTCCTCCTGTGCGGCCGTGCTGTATGAAATCTGAGGGTTGGCCAGTCGTCGGCTTCTGCCCCCATGTAGGTAGTACGGAGGTGTTCGGGATGGACTATAAACAATCTTGATCCAATTATATGGTCCTTGAAGGAGTTATTTAGCACAACGAACTAGGCAATCAGACTATGCGGCTTGAACGTCCTCACTTAGCCATAGGAGTTTTATAATAAAACATGGGCGCATCCCCTAGTACCCGGACCAGAGTGCTATGAGCGTCTGATCGGGAAGTACCGATCCTTCACGTAATGCGGGAGAAATCTCCAACGATTTGCTACCTCCGAACAGCTGACCGGCTCTTGCCGTATCATGACAGTCAGTTTTCGGCTTTCTCTACTGAGGTGCTCCTTTGGATAAACTAGGGCACAATCGCAGTAGTTCTGCCTTTACTACCTTAGCCGATATAGCGGAACGTAAGGTAGCAAACACAGGAGCCGGGCAACCCAACTATTGACCAAAGACATGATTCGGAGCCAATGCATATAATGCTAAATTTGGGGTGCCGAACAATACTGTAAAAGTGTTCGTACTTTTGTTGCCATGGTGTGGGGCGCTATGAAGCCCCTGGCGAATATGAGACGTACCAAGGTGTACGGGTGCAATTGATAAAAACTACAAATACAAAGAAAAAAATCAAGTAATGAGCTGATATCACAAATTATTTTCCATTGTAATTTTATTAATACGTCGAGACGCAATTGTACAAATAATGCGATAAGCAAATAAGGCTATTTGACATGCCATGACCAAGAGCGAGCTGCGTGTAGGTATGTAAGACAGGTGTAGCGATCGCTAGCAGAGACCACCTGGGGATTCCCTTGTACGTCAAAGCTCCTTGCCTCCTTGGTGTATCCGTCCCGTGATGGGTCCGATGATCAGGTTATCGAAAAAGCCTCAAGAAGAGAAATACCTGAAAGAGAGAGAAAAAGCAAAGGTATGCAGATCCGGGGGCGGTTGAGCCGCATTGTGGAACGTGGTCTAGCTGTGCCTCCGTTCGTGCCCATGGTATTTTAAGTGCATAGTTATGTACGCGCGGCTCAAATTTCACCGCTTGATTGGGACTGGGACGGAGGCCGAATTGCTAGTCGAGCTCTGGACGAGCTGGACGGTCTTGCTGCAGAGTAGTCCGGACTCGCTTGACGGTGTCTGGGGGCTTTACTGCCAAATTGAGGTTCTGCCTGAAAAGGCTACTCTGTACTTCTGCTGCAAGGGCCGTGGTGTGCTCCTCGGTACGGAGGGAGCGCTCCGTATTTCCATTGACTATAACACCACGTGGTCCGGGAATCTTGAGCTTGAGGTAGGCATAGTGTGGCACCACATTGAATCGAGCAAATGCGGTTCATCCGAGTAGTGCGTGATAACCACTACGGAAAGGGACGATATCGAAGATCAACTCTTCGCTTCGGAAACTATCCGGGGATCCGAAGACTACTTCTAGTGTGATTGAGCCCGTATAGCGGGCCTCTACACCCGGTATGACACCTTTAAAGGTGGCTTTTGTGGGCTTGATCCTTGATGGATCGACACCCATTTTGTGCATTGTATCCTGATAGAGCAGGTTCAGGCTGGTGCCACCGTCCATAAGGACTCGCGTTAGGTGGAATCCTTCAATGATTGGGTCTAGGACTAGTGCGGCTAATCCGCAGTGATGGATACTAGTCGGATGATCCCGATGATCAAAAGTGATCGGGCACGATGACCATGGATTAAATTTTGGGGTGACTGGCTCGATTGCGTAGACGTCCCTTAATGCGCGCTTGCGTTCCCTTTTAGGGATGTGTGTAGCATATATCATATTTACTGTTTTGACTTGGGGGGGGGGGGAATTCTTCTGTCCCCTTGTGTTTGGTTGCCGGGGCTCCTCGTCATCGTCCTTGCTGTGTGATCCCTTTTCCCTGTTCTTGGCGTTTAATTTGCCAGCCTATTTAAAAACCCAACAATCTCTGTTGGTATGATTAGCTAGTTTGTCTAGGGTGTCGTGTGTCTGGCATGGGTGATCAAGTATGCGGTCCATGCTGGATGGTTCCTGGTTGTTTCTTTTGTACGTTTCTTCCACTGGTTGGACTTGGAGCCGCTGAATCCGGCGTTGACTATAGTGTCATCGGTATTATCACCATTGCTTCGACATTTGTGTGTATTATGTTGGAGCTTGCCATTGCTGTTCTTAACCTTAGAGGGGCCTGCCTTGCTAGCTGTGTTTTTGCTGCGAGCCAACCAACTATCCTCACCCGCGCAAAAACGGGTCATGAGTGCCATGAGGGCTGCCATAGATTTTGGTTTTTCTTGGCCGAGGTGGCGGGCGAGCCGTTCGTCGCGGATGCTATGTTTAAGGGCCGCTGGGCTTCGGCATCCGGACAGTCGACGATCGGGTTCTTTTTAGTTAGGAACCTAGTCCAGAACTTCCTGGCTGACTCCCCAGGCTGTTGAACTATGTGGCTTAAGTCATCGGCGTCTGGTGGTCGAACATATGTAACTTGGAAGTTATCAAGGAATGCCTTGTCCAAGTCCTCCCAGTTGCCAATAGAATTTTCAGGCAAGCTGTTTAACCAGTGCAGAGCTGGCCCTTTGAGCTTTAGTGGGAGGTATTTAATAGCATGGAGGTCATCTCTGCGGGCCATGTGGATATGGAGAATGAAATCCTCGATCCATACCGCAGGGTCGGTAGTTCCGTCGTATGATTCAATGTTAACGGGTTTGAACCCTTCAGGGAATTCATGATCCATTACTTCATCGGTGAAGCAAAGAGGGTGTGCGGCGCCTCTATATCGGGCCGCGTCGCGATGTAGCTCCGATGGAGTCCGTCTGCGGTAATCAGCTCGGGTGTGACTAGGTTTGTCATGTCCGAATAGGTAGCCATCATCACGTGTCGAGGAACGTCCCCATGATCCGTAAATCGATCGGGTATATCCTGCTCTACTATCCAGGGTCTGCCGGAGGTCGTATGTATGACCCCAAGCTGTTCTGTCTCTGTTTTTTCGTGGCGTCGGGGCGGGCTACCGTTCGGCTTGAGTTGCCGCTTTATCTCGACCATGAGATGGTCGGTCCGCCGAACTGTTCCGACCGTGTACTGTTCGGTCGGCCGCATTATGCGAGGGAAGTATGGGCTCCGACGCCTCTTCATCGAACTGAGGTAGCAACCTTTTCTTCGGGTAACTCTTGGCTGGACGTCGGAGGCCGTATTCTTCGGCTGCCAGCACATCAGTCCACCTGTCGATGAGCAGATCTTGGTCAGCTTGGAGCTGCAGCTGCTGCTTTTTCAGGCTCCTTGCAGTGGCTATTAGCTAGCGCTTGAAGCGCTCCTGCTCGAGAGGTTCCTCAGGCATGATGAAATCTTCGTTGCCGAGGCTTTCCTCATCCTCGGAGGGCGGACGATAACTACTGTCCTCCAAGTCGTTGGGCCTGGCTTGTTCGTCGGGACTAGCTTGCCCATTTTCTTGCTCCTCCTGTTCGGATGTTACCTCAGCAAGGTCTTCATTGTTTTCGGCATCGTCCGGAGTATTATTTTCTTGGGTGCAAGCATTGCCATCTTTTGAACGACTTGACTTGGAGCGGCGCCGCGGACGCCGACGTTTTTGCTGTGTCTCAGGAGGTTTATTCTCAACTGGATTTTCTTTGTCATCATCGTTGGTTGTATTGGGTGTATCCATCATGTACACATCGTACGAAGAAGTGGTCGTCCAGCATCCAGTAAATGGCGGTTTTGCTCCTGCTCCTCGCCGGCATCGTCGTCCATACCGTCGTTGTCTTCGGAGCCGTAATCAAGCATGTCGGTTAAATCCTCGACCGTGGCTATGAAGTGGGTGGCGGGTGGGAAACAAAATTCTCCATCTTCGGCCCCTAGTTCGAACCGGACATAGTTTGGTTGTGGGTCCTCTGCCAAGGACAGGTTCTTTAATGAGTTCAGCACATCGCCCAAGGGCGAGTGCTGGAAGATGTCTGCGGTGCTGAATCCAAAGATTGATAAGCGATCAAGTTCGGCGTCCGCGGACTCACATGGTTCAGAACTTATGACCAGAGATGAGTCCAGAGTTCCGGTGACACAGATATTGTGTGAGGTTAAGTCCATGTGTGGCTCCAACGCCGGGGAATCTGTGGCCTCTGTGGGTGGGGTTGAACCTCCAGTCCTTAGATGGCGCTGTATGCTCCGGGTCTAAGGCCAGAGCATTTACAGGAGCTATCTCCTGAATGTGGTCCGATGACAGATTTAGGTCATTTTCATCAAGGTGTCCAGGAGCAACCGCCGCGGTCTCGAATCCAGCGAAGATCAAATCTCCAGGGATGTCCGCGACATAGTTCAAGCTCCCGAATCTGACCTGGTGGCCAGGGGTGTAGCTATCGATCTGCTCCAGATGGCCAAGCGAGTTGGCCCGCAGTGTGAAGCCGCTGAACACGAAGATCTGTCCGGGGAGGAAGGTCTCGCCTTGGACAACATCGTCGCTGATGATTAAAGGGGCTATCAAACCTTTAAGGGACGGCACAGTGGAACTCTCAATGAAAGCACCAATGTCGGTGTCAAAACCGGCGGATCTCGGGTAGGGGGTCCCGAACAGTTCGTCTAAGGTTGATGATAACAGGAGACAGGGGACACAATGTTTACCCAGGTTCAGGCCCTCTCTATGGAGGTAATACCCTACTTCCTGCTTGATTGATCTTGATGAATATGAGTATTACAAGAGTTGATCTACCACAAGATCGTAATGGCTAAACCCGAGAAGTCTAGCCTGTATGACTATGATAATGAATGAATATCCCCCTCCGGACTAAGTCCTCTGGTTTATATAGACACCGGGAGGATCTAGGGTTACACAAGGTCAGTTACAAAGAAACGAATCTATACATTTGGTCGCCAAGCTTGCCTTCCACGCCAAGGAGAGTCCCGTCCTTACACGGGTGTAGCCTTCGGTCTTTGTATCCTCACGGACCATCAGTCCGGCCCATGGCTAACAGGCCGGACGCCCGAGGACCCCTTAGTCCAGGACTCCCTCAGTGGACGACGACGAGGCCCCGAACAGCAACGAGCCGGAGATGGGAAGACGCGGGAGTGGAGTCGCAGATGTAGAGGTGTACGAGGGTTAACTGGTTCTGGTGCGGTGTGGTTTGGCAGTCGGTGAAGAAGAACATGAGGTGTGGAGGGTTGGAGCAATGGCCTAGCCCGCGGTGGGGTAGCGCTTCACAGCAAAGCATGCTAAGCAGAGCTGCTAGCAGCAGGAGGTGGGAGCAGGTGGTCCCGGCGGCGCTGGAGGAAGAAGGCGAGAGATTGAAGATGGTTGCCGGTCGTCCGATGTAAATCCAACGGTTAACGATGTTAGAATCATTTGTTGACTAAGTTGACAATGACTTGCATTGGCTTCGACTTATTGGCCCACATTTTAGCCTCCAAAAATATGGCACATATTCAACCCATTTTTTCAGAATGTACAGTCAATTTGATCCTTTTTTAGAATTACAGTCCATTTGCTGGGCTGGGTGAACAAATAATGTAGCGTCCAAGCGGTCCATTTATTTTTTCCTAAAAATTTATAGGCCATTTGCACTTTCTCGAAATACACAATTTTGCTGGGCTGATTCTAATTATAATGTTGGGTTGGGCGCGGCAATGTTATCAAAAAATAAATAGGGGCTGCACATTTTGTTATAAATATATTTAAATAATAAATGATTTATTATTACATTGGTCCTTAAATCTTACCAAACTTTTGTACATAATCATCAGGATTTTCGTTGTCAAAAAATTCAGGATTTTATTGTTAAGAAATTATTTTTATAAGTTAATAAGATGTGGGATATTGTTATCTTACATATGTAAGTATTCTGTTAAATATATGGTGACAATAAAAATAATATATAATAACATATAAAATAATTTAAAATATATATAATATAGTTAGAAGGGAAACATAAGTTGAACCAGGCGTTCCTTTTCTTATATAGAAAAATAAAATAGACCTCTGCGTTTTCTTCAAAAAAAAATACATAAGTTGGGCTGCCGATGTTTCAGGAAAAATAAAACCTCGGATGGGAGGTCCATAGGCCGGTCAATACATGATGGCCCTCAAGAAAATACAAACCAGCATATCGTGGGCTGCGCATGTTAAAAAAGAAAGCCTAGACGGCCAGCCCACAATCCAGCTGATATTTGCTACCCTAGTGATAATAAATGATACCTGCCAGCTCCCCGACTTCATTATAAATTTATCTCCTTTAGTAACTACGTTGAAGCACCTAAAAAATGTAACTATGTTGACAAACCCGTGGGCCCCAACGTCAGTATAACATTAGGAGGAAGAATTTTTTCAATGAGGCACTTGCTTGCGTACGGTCATAGACCTGGTGGGTCCCGACTGTCCGCCTCTCCATGTACAGTCCTCTCCAGATTCCTCTTGTTTGTTCAACATGTTCACAATGGCAGACAGCAGCGCCGCGGCGAGCAAACAAAGGCGCAGGACGAGATCGGACCACCTGAGGCAGTGCCTTATTTGTACCGAAACTACTGAACTAGCCTAGTGGCCAAGTGACACTACCCGACCGCTGTTCCGCCCGGGTTCGATTCCACCTGATGCAGGGAAAATATCTCCAAATTTTTTGCCTCTGCCATTATTAGCATGTGGGTCCCCATTGTCATCTACGCACACCACATCCAACACTTGCCAAAACGTCGCAGCTCGTTTTCTCTATTTTTCGCACATTCAACATTGTGTGGGCATTTTGAAAATAACATATCTTTTTGACTGTGCATCATATGAAGATGTGCTATGCATGAATGTTGATCAACGTGATGTTAACTAGTTGGTAGTTCCATTTTCGACCATGAATAAAACTTCTAACATGATGTTATCCCTGTTTGAAAAGGCCGTGTTAATATAAATGCTCTGCCTCTGAAAGTTGTAATTTCTTATCTGAAATTGAACTTGCAGTTTCTTATCTGAAACTGAATCTTGCAGTTTCTTCTCTGAGAATCACATTGTCTGCACTTTTTTACTCCTATGAAACTAGATTTTTGAAGTGCTAAAAATAGATCTCTAGAATTCATAAAATACTTCATATGCTCAATACTGCAAATCTGAAATTCAGAAGACATTCATATCTGAAAGTACTCTCAAAATACACAACACAAAACATAATTAAAACTTGCAAATACTGACAACCCTAAGCTCCTCCTAACAATTCACAACCTGCCCGACTATTGGGCCGGGGGGCAGTCCCCTCCTATTCCTCGATGGTAGACAGCCGCCCCATGAGATGATGTGAACGGTAAGGGAGTATGGCAGGGAAGCATTGTCAGGCCAATTGATTTTCTCCTCTTGCAGTTGGGTTCGGTCGACGAAGACTCCATCGGCTCGCTCTGGCACGGCACCCTCACAAACGGCACCCTGTAGATGCTCGATCCTTCAATCTCTAGTGGATGCTCCATCTAGGATCGATACTCCCACCACGCTGCCTCACGATCGGATTCGGTGAATCTGTTTGCTCCATGGCCCAGAGGAGCAACTCTATGTACTCCGGCATAGGTCCCTTCGGGAGTATCACCCCCTTTTCGCTCTGTTGCAGATATTTTGCCATGGATGTCGCCGTCGCCGCTAGTTGGTCCTTGTTGTCAAACCAAGATCAGATCTCCAACATCCTAGCTAGCTTCACAGGGTTCTTTGTCGGTGTCAAACCGGCGGATCTCGGTAGGGGTCCCGAACTGTGCGCGCTAGGTGGATGGTAACAGGAGACAAGGGACACGATGTTTTTACCCAGGATCGGGCCCTCGGATGGAGGTAAAACCCTACTCCCGCTTGATTGATATTGATGATATGGGTAGTACAAGAGTGGATCTACCACGAGATCAAGGAGGCTAAACCCTAGAAGCTAGCCTATGGTATGATTGTTGTAATGGTTGTGTGTCCTACGGACTAAAACCCTCCGGTTTATATAGACACCGGAGAGGGCTAGGGTTACACAGAGTCGTTTACAATGGTAGGAGATCTACATATCCGTATCGCCAAGCTTGCCTTCCACGCCAAGGAAAGTCCCATCCGGACACGGGACGAAGTCTTCAATCTTGTATCTTCATAGTCTTGGAGTCGGGCTGACGATGATAGTCCGGCTGTCCGGACACCCCCTAGTCCAGGACTCCCTCAGTAGCCCTCGAACCAGGCTTCAATGACGATAAGTCCAGTGCGTATATAGTCTTCGGCGTTGCAAGGCGGGTTCTCCTTTAAGTTCCATGTACCTGCCGAATAGTGTCCGGCTCTTTTGTAAACGTTGCGCTCCTTGGCGTCCACGCCCAATAATGGCCTTCTTCCACACGTCGCACGAATGCGAAAAGCCAGGGTATCTTTTATGTCTTACCCCCTAGCTGCTCAAATAATCTGCCTATAAGAGAGGCAAGAATCCAGATCCAAATCACACCATCTTCCTTCTGCGAGTACTCATCGGAGCGCCTTTGACCAAAAATCCATTCCATCATGGACCATCGACGCGGCTCCTCCTCTCGCGCTCCCAGCCCTCTGCCAGGAGATTGGAGGAGATGTTCTGTCCCGCACAACGAGCTAGTGACGCTCCAAGCGGAGGGATATCTTCCTCCGGCCTTTATGGTTCCGGTTCGAGCCGGGCTGGCCACCTACAAAGGTGGGAAGCAAGCGGAGGCCACCCCAAGTCCCAACAAAGGGGAGCGGGTATGCTTCGTCCCCTACCTGATAAGGGGGCTTGGATTTCCTGTACATCCGTTCCTCCGCGGGCTTCTGGAGTTCTACGGACTCCAGCTCCATCACCTCACGCCCGCCTCGATTCTGCATATTGCGGGCTTCGTAGCTCTTTGCGAGCTATTCCTGGGCATCGAGCCCCATTTCACGCTGTGGAAGAGGTTATTCTGCCTCGTACCCCGCTCTCACGAGGGGTCCATATATCAAGTGGGCGGTGCCGAAATATGGCGCATCGCCGGGACCGGATATCCATCCGGAACCCCTAAGAAGGCATCTGAAGACTGGCCTTCAGAATGGTTTTACGTAGAAGATGCTCCGCTGCCGGACCCTGTTCGGATCGGCCTCCCGGAGTTCAGCAATGCTCCTCTGAAGAAACGCCTGAGTTGGCGTCCGCGGAGCCCCCAGCTGGAGGAAGACAAGAGCGTCCATTATTTGATGGGACGGATAAGGTTACTGGCCCATTCCAGACTGACCATGATTGGAGTCATGGCCACGTGCATTATGCTGGGGGTGCAGCCGCTGCAATACAGGAGCCACCCCATGTGGTATTTCAACGGAGAGAATGATGCCACTCGTCATGGCCGCCAAGGCCCGGGATCGGCCGAAGATCTGGTGAAGATTCTGTCTGGCCTGTACAAGGGGGAGAAGGAGGACTTTCTCCAGACGAGCCCATTGAATGGGTCCTCCATGAACAACCCTTGAAGCTGGGTAAGCGGATGTTCATTTATCCGACACACGCTTTCAAAGTTAAGTACCTTACTTTATGGTTTTGACGCAGGATCCGCGCCGAACTGTCGGGAGCATACATAGCCCGGCTCCACAACCCGAGGATCCAGAAAGATCCCTTGATCCGGCTCCGAAGAGGATCCGGACATAAAGGTGGAGCTAAACGATGGGGTGTTCCATCAACTTAGAATGGACAATGCTCTAGTCGCCATTACGGCTAACTACCCCGGCCTATCTCTGGCTCCCCGGGTGATTGTGACCGAAGTCCTGACACCATTATTTCGTCCTTGCGCATTTCTGACCACCGTATACAATGGTGTCTCGCAGAGGTACCTTCAAGGCAGAAGCCGAACCAGCGGCGGCCGCCAACAAGGGTCGATCCGCCCAAAGAAAGAAAAGGAGTGCGGCGCGGATCGAAACGTCGCTGCAACGGTATAGCTCGCGGTTGTTATTTAGGACAAAGTTCCTAGGAAGTGTTTGAATGCCCATGAATTTTGCAGGAGAAAGAGTGCCTGCCGGACTGTGGGCGTAGAGATTGCCAACCAAGCCTCTGCCAGCCAGGCTCCAACACCTGGTCTGGAGGGGGAGGCGAGCGCAAGGCACGAGCCGGATACTCCTCCAACGGAGGATGCCGACAGACTGTCAGCCACCAGGTCTCCACGAGGTGGAGAGCACCATGAATCATAGGCGCCGCCGGACAGTTTTTCGGGACGCGTGCTTCTCCCCTAAGGCGTTGAATGCCTTTAACGCGGGGGACGCACACCTCCTTGCTGCTCAGGATGGTTTGACCAGAGCCGCGGAGCAGTATGTAAAGGACATACGGGTAAGAGATGTTAATAGTTGTATAGGCGAGTAGCCCCCGAGACTTAAAGTAGTTAGAGTAACTGATTTAAGGATCATTCGATATGCAGGATCTTACAGAGAAGAATACCCAGTTGTCCCAGGATCTAGAAGAGTGCAAGGCCCGACTCGAGGCCGCACTAGCTGCCGCAGGAGGAAACACAGAGACCCCTCCTGGTAACACATTATTTCAAAAAGATAAGCGGTATGCGGCGTGCGTGTAAGTCTGACAATGATATTGCAGAAGTTGCCGGACTGGATCCAGACAAGCAACAACTACTGCGCCACCAAGGTGAAGGCGAGGGTGCTGACGAAGGTGCAGCAGGAAAGGAACAAGCTCCAGGATGCCCACGCCCAGCTTGGAGAGGAGCTGAAAGGTGTTCGGGCCGAGCTGTCTGGCTCCGTGAAGGAGAATCAGCGGCTTGCCGCGGCATCTATAGTAAGTGCTTGAGCGAACTCTTTTGAAAAGAAGAGTTCGCGAGGAAGTCAATTGACAAAATATATATCAGAGGTGTGCTCACAGTCACCTGCGGAGGAGATGCCGATATCAATGGGTGATCAACTTCCGAGCTGGTGCAACTGCACGAACGAGTTCGGCAGCGCGATGGCGGCGCCGTCCGAGCTTTATGGCCGCCCCTCTCCCTTCCCGAGGGCCTTGGAGAGCTTGCGGAGAAGCTTGTGGAGCGACAGCTTCCGTTTATGGAAGATTTCGGCCTGCCGCCAAGGTGCCAGGAAGGCCTGGGCCATGGTGAAGACGCGGTACAAGAAAGCGGACCCCAACCACATGGCCGAGGTCGGACCTGGGAAGGAGATCCCTGTGAGTTTAGTGTACGGCCAGGTAGAGCTGGCCGCTAAATATTCCCAACGGGACTGTAAATTAGACAGCCTGTTAGACGGGATTGAGGAGGAATACAGTCAGTTGATTTTACAATGTATTTTAAAATGACATGTAAAATGCCTTCTAGCCGGATTGTAGATCGTTTGTCTTTGCCGACCTTTTCGCTTCAACCTCGGGACCCTAGAGTCCGGAGTTTG
This sequence comes from Aegilops speltoides, assembly GCA_021437245.1. Classification (NCBI taxonomy): domain Eukaryota; kingdom Viridiplantae; phylum Streptophyta; class Magnoliopsida; order Poales; family Poaceae; genus Aegilops; species Aegilops speltoides. The sequence continues at coordinate 466,306,014 of CM038143.1, forward strand.
TCCGAATACCTTCTCGGTTAAGAAACAACCGGGGCATGCATGGAGACAAGGCGTAGGGGTCATTAGTGCTTTATCAGACAAGTGCCCAACTAGTTATGTTATATTACATGGTTAGTAAGAAACATCTTCCAGGGAGAATAGTTCCGTTAAGGGTTCCTTTCTCGGAGGCATGCCCTAAAGTGCATGTCCGGATCTGCGAAAAGAGTAGGAAAACATCTGGGGCGATAAATAAATAGGTAAAAATCATCTTTCAAGTCACCGAATCGAATATTCCCTTAAGAACGCTGGCTTTTGGCTTCACCCGGTCGAGGTACACATCCGGTGACCCGGCAAGAATAATCGCAGAGGTGCTCCTTTACCTCCTAGCCGAACAATCGGGAACGTAGGGGTAAGCACAGAGCCAGGCAACCCAGCTTGGCCAAAACTTAAGTCATATCGATGCATATAGTGGTGAATAAAACGTACATGTGGAAGTTTGACACATGTGCTGGGCATAAAGCCCTTATAAGTAAGCTTCTGGTAAAGAAGCCCCCAGGTATAATGAGTGCGGATAGCACATCAAGTGTGTGCGAACAATGCGCAAGTAGGCCTTTAAGGGCTTTTATGAAAAGGGGTGAGAGAAAAAAGAGAAATAAAAGACAGCTGAAGTGTAAAAATTTGGACGGGGGACGGAGACGAACTCTTAGTCCGGCGCTAGGCGTAGAATCTTCGGAGGCGGGCTGCGTTCCATGGGTTCGGCTCGAGTCGGTTGTCCGACGCATTTCGCAGACAGTATGCTCCGCCGGTCAGGACTTGATCGATAATGAAGGGGCCTTTCCATTTGGGCTTGAGCTTGTCCTTTTTCTTGTCCGGCAGGCGTAGAACTAGTTCGCCAATATTGTAAGTCTTAGCCCGTACTTCTCTGCTTTGATATCTTTGAGCCTGCTGCTGATAGAATGCGGAACGAGCCTTGGCGACGTCGCGTTCTTCCTCCAATGCGTCCAAGCTGTCCTGCCGATCCAGCTCGGCTTCTCTTTCTTCGTACATGCGCACTCGAGGTGCGTCATGAATGATGTCGCAGGGCAAAACTGCCTCTGCGCCGTATACCATAAAAAATGGTGTGAATCCGGTAGTACGGTTGGGCGTTGTCTGCAGCCCCCAGAGTATGGAGTCGAGCTCCTCTACCCAGTGCGTGTCGATTTCGTAAGGGACCGCACTAGTCTGGGTTTGATGCCGCTCATTATTAGACCATTTGCTCGTTCCACTTGACCGTTGGTTTGAGGATGATAGACTGAAGCGTAATCGAGCTTAATGCCCATATTTTTGCACCATAATTTAACTTCGTCGGCCGTGAAGTTTGTGTCGTTATCGGTAATGATGCTATGGGGGACACCATAACGGTGTACTACCCCGGATATGAAGTCTATCACTGGTCCGGACTCTGCCGTTTTAACTAGCTTGGCCTCTATCCATTTGGTGAATTTGTCCACCATGACCAATAGGTAACTTTGGTTGTGGGTTCCCCCTTTAAGGGGTCCGACCATGTCAAGCCCCCAGACCGTGAACGACCAGGTAATGGGTATAGTTTTGAGGGCGGTGGGTGGCATATGGCTCTGATTAGCAAAGAGCTGACAACCGACACATCTTTGGACTAAGTCCTGAGCATCTGCCCGGGCCATCAGCCAATAAAATCCTGCACGGAATGCTTTTCCTACAAGGGCCCGAGCTGCGGCGTAATGTCTTCCTAGTCCGGCATGAATTTCAGCCAGAAGGTTTCACCCTTCCTTTTCGGAGATACACCGTTGAAGGAGTCCGGTTGTGCTTTTCTTATAGAGTTCTCCCTCGTGGACCTTGTAGGCTTTAGATCGCCGGGCTATGCAGCGGGCCTCATTTTGGTCTTCGGGAAGTTCCTGCCTGAGTAAGTAGGCTAGGAATGGCTCGGTCCACGGGGCGATTACTACCATTATTTCGTGGGCTGAAGGTGTTATTTCATCGGCTGAATCGCCGATTATGTCATATTGTTCTATATTGGGTGGTGCGGCTGCCTCCAGGTTGTTATTTCCGGACTCTTCTTCCCATAGTACGGATGTCTTAAAGAGCCGTTCCAGGAAGATGTTTGGAGGGACAGCGTCGCGTTTCGCGCTGATGCGTGCCAATACGTCGGCTGCTTGGTTATTATCTCGGGCTACGTGGTGGAATTCGAGTCCTTCGAACCGAGCCGACATTTTTAGGACAACGTTACGATAGGCTGCCATTTTCGGATCCTTGGCGTCAAAGTCCCCATTTACTTGGGATATTGCAAGGTTTGAATCCCCGCGCACCTCTAGGCATTGAATGCCCATGGAGATTGCCATCCGGAGGTCATGTAGGAGGGCCTTGTATTCGGTTGCGTTGTTGGAGTCCGTGTACATTATCTGAAGTACGTATTGGACTGTGTCCCCGGTTGGGGACGTTAATATGACGCCAGCCCCCAAGCCGGTCAACATTTTGGATCCGTCGAAATGCATAATCCAATTGGAGTATGCGCCGTACTCTTTAGGGAGTTTGGCTTCAGTCCATTCGGCGACAAAGTCATCCAACACTTGCGACTTTATATAGCTCGCCGAGGTTTATAAGTTATATCGAATGGTAGGAGCTCAATGGCCCATTTTGCAATCCTGCCCGTCGCGTCGCGGTTGTTTATGATGTCGTTGAGGGGCACTTCGGAGGCCACTGTTATCGAACACTCTTGAAAGTAGTGTCGGAGCTTCCGGGATGCCATGAACACCGCATAGGCTATCTTTTGATAGTGCGGGTAACGGGACTTGCAGGGAGTTAAGACAGTGGATACGTAGTACACTTGTTTTTGAAGAGGGAATTTGTGCCCTTCTGTTTCTCGTTCGAAGACGAGTACCGCGCTTACCACTTGATGTGTTGCCGCGATGTATAACAACATTGGTTCGCCCAGGTTAGGCGCAGCCAGGACCGGATTTGTTGCCAATATGGCTTTGATTTCTTCGAGTCCGGCAGTGGCATCATCCGTCCACTCGAAGTGTTCGGTGCGCTTGAGGAGGCGATAGAGGGCCAACGCCTTTTCTCCCAAACTGGAGATAAAGCGGCTTAGGGCCGCCACGCATCCGGTTAGTTTTTGTATTTGTTTGAGGTATTTTGGAATATCTAGCTGTGACAGAGCTCGGATCTTGGCTGGGTTTGCTTCAATTCCTCTACCGGATACAATGAAGCCTAGGAGCTTTCCGGCTGGTACGCCGAAAACGCATTTTTCCGGATTCAGCTTGATGTCATATGCTCGGAGGTTGTCGAATGTGAGCCTCAAATCGTCTACTAGAGTCTCGACGTGTTTGGTTTTGACGACTACGTCATCTACGTATGCTTCTACTGTTTTGCCGATCTAGGTAGCCAGACATGTCTGAATCATGCGCTGATATGTTGCGCCGGCGTTTTTGAGTCCGAAGGGCATCGTGTTGAAGCAGAATGGTCCACATGGAGTAATGAATGCCGTTGCGGCTTGGCCCACTTCCGCCATCTTGATTTGATGGTAACCGGAATATGTGTCAAGGAAGCACAATGAATCGTGCCCTGCAGTAGCATCGATTATTTGGTCGATGCGGGGGAGGGGGAAGGGATCCTTTTGGCAGGCCTTGTTGAGGTCTTTAAAATCGACACATAGGCGCCAGGATTTGTCCTTCTTTGGTACCATTACCAGGTTTGCTAGCCAGTCCGGATGTTTGATGTCTCTGATGAATCCGGCTTCCAGCAGTTTGGCTAGCTCTTCTCCCATTGCTTGTCTTTTGGGTTCGGAAAATCGCCGAAGAGCCTGTTTGACTGGCTTGAATCCTTTTAGGATGTTTAGGCTGTGTTCTGCCAATCTACGTGGGATTCCTGGCATATCTGAAGGGTGCCAGGCGAAGATGTCCCAATTTTCCCGAAGGAATTCTCGCAGTGCGGCATCTACATCAGGGTTCAACTATGCCCCAATGGAGGCCGTCTTTGTTGGGTCCGTTGGGTGGACCTGGAATTTGACTATTTCGTCCGCTGGTTTGAAAGAGGTGGACTTGGATCTCTTATCAAGTATCACATCGTCCCTATTCATCGTAGAGCGCAGCGCAGTGAGTTCTTCTGCTACTAGGGCTTCGGATAGTGCCTCCAGGGCTAATGCGGCTGTCTTGTTTTCGGCGCGGAGTGCTATGTCCGGATCACTAGTGAGAGTGATTGTTCCGCTGGGCCCAGGCATCCTAAGCTTCATGTACCCGTAATGGGGTATGGCTTGAAAAATTGTGAATGCCTCCCGTCCTAATATAGCGTGATATCCGCTGCTGAACGGGGCCACTTGGAACGTGACCTCTTCGGACCTATAATTGTCCGGCGAGCCGAACACCACATCAAGTGTGATTTTTCCTGTGCAGCGCGCTTCCCGGCTAGGGATTATTCCTCTAAAGGTTGTGCTGCTTCGCTCAATGCGGCTCCGGTCTATTTCCATTTTTTGAAGAGTTTCCTCGTAGATGAGGTTTAGTCCACTGCCGCCATCCATGAGTACCTTGGTAAGACGAAAGCCATCCACTATTGGACTGAGGACCATTGCGGCTGGTGCTCGGGCTGTTCGGAATTTAGGTTCGTCGCTAGCGTTGAAGGTGATGGCCGTGTCGCTCCATGGATTTGTTGTTGCTACTTGGTAGACTTCGGCGAGGCTGCAGATTGTTCGTTTTCGCATATTATTTGATGCGAAAGTCTCGAAGACTGCTGACACCGTCTTCGCATCTTTGTTGGAGTGGTTTTCCCGGGCTAGAAGCTCCTTGCCACTTTTGGCCACCTGCCGCAATATCCAACATGCTCGAAGGCTATGTGTTGGGGTGGCGCTATACATCTTGTGAATTTTACAGGTCCGCCGAGCCATCCCTCCAAAGACGGTTCCTTGCCCTTTATGGGGTTTTTGCTTTTTGGTTTTTGTACCTGGTGCCTGAGTGTGCTGCACCCTTTTGTTACGGACTAGGGTTGTATTCGGGGCCGGATTGTCCCAAAACTTAGTTTCGGTTTTTCGGAAACTCTCCATCGCACAGTACTTTTGTACTATGGACGCCAGGTCGGAGAAGCGTGTAATTTCATGGTGACTGACGGCGTTCAAGATTCCCTCGTCCGTGCAATTATTGCAGAAAATTGAAATTGTGTTTTCCTCTCGGCAGTCCTTTGTCCTATCCATAACCAGGAGGAATCTGGCCCAATAATGATGTACTATTTCAGCGGCCTCTTGCCGTATTTGAGATAGAAGGCATATGTCTGGGTGGGTGGGTGGAATTAAGTCTGGAATCCTACCCATCTCGAGGCTCAAGGACCGAGAAGTTTCCAAATTTGGAAGCTTGGATCATTGGGTGTTGTCCAATGAGTCCGGTCCGATGCCTGACTTTAGGTTCAGTGCTTGATCGAAGTCCGTCCTTCCGCGGGAATCCAGCATGGAGGGCTCGGAGGCCCAGACATGACTAGTTTTCAATATAGGAGAAGAGTCGCCGCATTGTTTATCTACCACCTCAACTTGGTGGGTAACCTGGGGAGAGTTAATCTCTCTCAGATCGGTTTTAAGCCCAATCTGGTTGTAGTCTGTATCGACTCCCAGGGCGGCGATGCGATCGAAGAGTTAGTTTACGGACGAGACCTCTGTTGGATCCAGCTGCTCGGCGAATTCCGAGTTTACGTGAAGATGGCTTTTTATGACCCGAGAGGTCATCGTCGAAGCGGTGGCCAAACAGGCGGTCATGAGAAAACCACCCAGCCGGATAGTTTGGCCGGCGGCCAAGGCTCCTTTGGCGAAGATACCGTCTTTGAAGACGGGAAGAGGCATCCTTCCTATCAGTGATAGCACAGAGGAACTCTCAATGAAAGCACCAATGTCGATGTCAAAACCGGCGGATCTCGGGTAGGGGGTCCCGAACTCTGCGTCTAGGCGGATGGTAACAGGAGACAAGGGACACGATGTTTTTACCCAGGTTCGGGCCCTCTCGATGGAGGTAAAACCCTACTCCTGCTTGATTGATATTGATGATATGGGTAGTACAAGAGTGGATCTACCACGAGATCAAGGAGGCTAAACCCTAGAAGCTAGCCTATGGTATGATTGTTGTAATGGTTGTGTGTCCTACAGACTAAAACCCTCCGGTTTATATAGACACCGGAGAGGGATAGGGTTACACAGAGTCGGTTACAATGGTAGGAGATCTACATATCCGTATCGCCAAGCTTGCCTTCCACGCCAAGTAAAGTCCCATCCGGACACGGGACGAAGTCTTCAATCTTGTATCTTCATAGTCTTGGAGTCCGGCTGTCCGGACACCCCCTAGTCTAGGACTCCCTCAGTTGCCGTCTGCGATCCTCACGTATCGGCTTTACTCCTCCATCGATCTACTTATCCACAACACCTTCACTCGCCAGCGGTGGTTTTTGAATGGAAGAGGAGAGGAGCGGTGCTGGTTTTGGATTAGGACGGGAGAGGAGCGGCGTTGGTTTTGGATTAGAACAGGAGAGGAGCAGCGCTGGATTTAGATTGGAAAAAGAGATGAGCGGCGGTGGTTTAAGAGGATAGGAGCCGCACTGGTCTTGGAAGTATTTTTTGTTTTGCGTATTTTGGGTCAAAATTTGACCACGTACTGTATTTGACAAGCAAAATGTGAATGCATGTCACCAAAAATTGTATCGTTTGATTCGTATCTGAATGTACTTTAAAATTATATTATTTTTGCAACGTATAACATATATTTTATTCGTGAAAATCATGGTCAATTATGACCTAGAATAAAAGGACGACTAGTTAATGTGGGGTCGCTTTCTTAGTTGAAGGGTAAATTGATTTTGATTTTGATCCAATCACAGCGCGCCGGTGATACGTCTCCAACGTATCTATAATTTTTGAGTGTTCCATGCTATTATATTATCCATCTAGGATGTTTTATATGCATTTATAAGCTACTTTATATGATTTTTGGGACTAACCTATTAACCTAAAGCCGAGTGCCAGTTTCTGTTTTTTCCTTATTTTTGAGTATCGCAGAAAAGGAATACCAAACGGAGTCCAATTGATGTGCCCATTTTTGATGATTTTTTATGGACCAAAAGAAGACCACGGAGCATTGGAGTTGGGCCAGAAGAGTCCCGGGCTGCCCACAAGGGTGGGGGCGCGCCCCTTGCCTCGTAGACAGCCCGGAGACCCCCCTGACTTGTTCCCGACGCCAAAAATTCCTATAAATACTGAAACCTCCATAAACAAACCTAGATCAGGAGTTCCGCTGCTGCAAGTTGTCGGATATCGGGTTCTGGCAAAACCCTTAAGGTCAAACTCCGGGGTGCGCACGAAGATCTTCTCCCTACCGAAACACGCCCAGAACCTTGCCGCGATTCTAAGCTAGCACCATGAACAACACAAGAGACATGAGGTTTATACTGGTCTGGGCTACCGTTGTGGTGTAATACGCTAATCCAGTGTGTGGTGTGGTGGATTGCCTCTTGGGCTGATGATGAACAGTACAGAGGAAGAACAACCTCGCGAGAGGTGTTCTTGTGGGGGGTGTGCTTGGAGAGGAGTCGATCCGTCTCTATTGGCTCTAGATGAGATTGCCTTCTACTGTGGTGGCTAGCCCTATTTATAGAGGCTCTGGTCCTCTTCCCAAATATTGAGCAGGAAGGGAGCCAACAACGACCATTTTGTAAGGGGACGACTAGTACAAGCTATCCTGACTAAAGGTGGTCTTCGACTGCCAAAGGCACTGGTGATGACGCCGTCTTGGGCTCCATGGTGACCTTCGTCCTGCCGTCCTGCTAGTCTTGGTCTCGTTGCACTGATATGGAAACCTTTGCTTGATGCCTCGGTACTCTGCGCCTGCACTTGCCCCCTTTGCACCAAAGAGGAAATGAGGACACTGCACAGGCTAGTGCCCGCCTGGTCTTGATCGTCATGGCTTGCGTCATGAGCACCTCGCGAGGTACCCCTCGCCTTGATCTCTCCGCCTACTCGCGAGCCTGCGTGGTGAGGCCGCCCCTGAGGAGGCCTTGTGTCGTCGGCCCCGCAAGGCTTGGCCCCTCGCAAGGCTTGGCCCCTTCCAGCGTGGCTCAGCTGTAATCGCCTCGTGGATCGAGCCTTTCTTGGCCTACCTAAATAGGCAGGAGCTCCCCGAGGACCAAAATGAAGCACTTTGTATTGTGCAGCGTTCAAAGGCCTACAAAGTCCATGAGGGAGAACCCTATAAGAAAAGTGCAACCGGATTGCTCCAAAGATTAATCTTCGAAGATGAAGGGCGGCGGCTCTTGGCTGAAATCCATGCCGGACTCGGCGGGTACCACGCTGCGGCTCGGGCACTTGTCAGCAAGGCCTTCCATATAGGTTTTTATTGGCCGACAGCCCGAGCAGATGCACAGGACCTTGTCCAACACTGCGTCGGTTGCCAGCTCTTTGCCAATCAAAGCCATATGCCCCCTACCGCTCTCCAAACAATCCCCATTACTTGGCCCTTCGCGGTCTGGGGGCTGGATATAGTCGGACCTCTTAAAGGGGGAAGCCATAAGAAAAAATACTTATTGGTCATGGTGGACAAGTTCACCAAATGGATAGAAGCCAAACCAGTTAAAACGGCCGAATCCGGACCAGTGATAGACTTCATATCAGGGGTTGTACACTGTTACGGCGTCCCCCACAGCATCATCACTGACAATGGCTCAAACTTCAAAGTTGATGAAGTGAAAACTTGGTGCGGCAACATGGGCATTAAGCTCGATTACACCTCCGCCTACCATCCCCAAACAAACGGCCAGGTCGAACGTGCAAATAGTCTCATTATGAGCGGCATCAAACCCAGACTAGTGCAGTCCTTGACAAAATCGGACATGCACTGGGTCGAGGAGCTCGATTCCGTACTCTGGGGGCTGCGGACCACGCCGAATCACACCACCCGATACACACCATTTTTTATGGTGTACGACGCAGAAGCAGTACTACCCTGCGACATAATACACGAATCACCTCGCGTGCGCCTGTACGAAGAGAAGGAAGCCGAGTTAGATCGGCAGGACAACTTAGATGCCCTAGAGGAGGAGCGCGACGTCGCCAAAGACCTTTCCTCATTCTATCAGCAATAGGCTCGACGGTATCAAAGTAGAGAAGTGTGGGCCAAAACTTATAATATTGGCGAGCTCATTCTACGCCTACCGGAGAAGAAGAAGGACAAGCTCAAACCTAAGTGGGAGGGTCCCTTCATTATTGATAAAGTTCTCACCGGAGGAGCGTACCGCCTGCGTAACGCATCCAATAACAGACTCGAGCCGAACCCATGGAACGCGGCCAGACTCCGGAGATTCTACACCTAGTGCCGAACTCTGTGTTCGTCTCCGTACCCCCGCCCCTTTTAATTATGTTCCTCCCCCTTTTTTCTTTCTCGCCTTTTTCCTTCTTCACACAAAGTATCCAATATAGTGCGGATGCTCGGATCACTCCGGCCGCACCATGTGTGTAAACCATACCTGGGGGCTTCCTATACGGAAGCTAAATATAATTACCTTCATGGCGTCTTGCCTATCACATATGTGTTCTTTTTTCCATATGTGCCTTTTCTTCACCATTATATGCATCGATATGACTTAAAATGTGGCCATGCTTGGTTGCCTGGCTCTTGTGTTTATGCCCTACGTTCTCGTTAATTCGGCTAGGGCATAAGGGGAGCAGCTCTACGATAGTTATTGCCGGTTCAGCCGGATGTGTACCTCGGACTGGGTGAAGCCGAAAGCTAGCATTCTTAAGGGAATATTCGGTCGGTGGACAAAAGATGTTTCTTTCGTTTATTACAATGTGAACCCCCAGAAGTTTTGTATCCTGCGTTTCTATTCGCAGTCCAGACATGCACATCGATGCATGCGTACCCAGGGAAAGGAATCCCTAACGGAACTATTCTCCCTGGAAGATGTTTCTTACTACCCATGTAATATAACATAACTAGTTGGGTACTTGTCTGTTCAAGCACTTATGACCCCTACGCCTGGTTTCCACGCATACCCCGGTTCTGCATAACTCAGCGGGTATTCGGAAACACCCCGGGCTGTCGGATCCGAGGGCTGAAGCGAAAAGGTCCGCCATGACAAATGATTTTTAATCCGGCTAGGGACTACATATGTATATTGAATTACATAGTCACTTGGACTGACTATATTCTTCCTCTATACCGTCCAACAAGCTATCTAGCTTGCAATCCTGTTGGGAATACTTTGCGGCTAATGCTACCTGGTCATACACGAGACTCACGAGAATTTCTTGCCCATCTTGCCCCGCCGGTCCGACTTTGGCCATATGGTTCAGGTCAAGCTTGGTGTAGCGCGTCTTCACCATGGCCCAGACTTCCCTTGCACCTTGTCGGCTGGCTGAAATGTTCCACAAACGGAAGTGCCGCCGTGCTCCTTGGAGCATATCCATGAGCTCCCCCATGCCTCTTGGCAAGGAAGTGGATGGCCACAAGGCCTAGGCAATACCCTGCATCACCTGTCGAACTCGTTCATGCAGTTGTGAGAGGTCCTGCAGTAAATCACCCGTGGACCCGGGCATCTCCTCTTCAGGACGGCCCGTCAACATACCTACAAATATGAAAATCTTTCAATATGCTTCCTCGCCGAGCTGTACTACAGTTCGTTTAAGCACTTACCATAAATGCTACGATGAAGCCTTCTGTTCTCCTTCACGGAGTCTGCCAGCTGAGTTCGAACATCTGATAATTCGATGCCCAGCCGGACATTGGCATCTTGGAGATTGTTTTTCTCCTGCCTAACCTGCGTAAGCACACGCTCGCCAGCCTTCAGCTGTCTTTGGAGATATGACTCGCTATCTCTTACGATTTCCAGATTCGTCCCGAGATTGTCTGCAGAATTTTCTGTTGGACTTATGAAGCAAGCCAATTGCTAACTGGTATATTCCTTCAAGAATTCTCTATTGAGAAAAATGTTACCAGATGAGGCCTTCTAGGATTCCTCTAGTTTGGCAACCGCTGCCCTCAGCTGGGTCTTGCACTTCTCCAGCTCTTGAGACAATTGGATAATCTTCTCCACAAGAACCTGTGCATAAAATGATCCTTAAATCAGTTGTTCCAACCGTTTCAAGTCTCAGGGGCTACTGCTATACTTCCTTATCAAATTTCCTTACCCGTATATCTTTTGCATACTGGTCCGTCGCTCGGGCGAGCCCGCCTTGAGCAGCTCGGATGTATGCATCCCCCGAATTGAAAGCATTAAATGCCTCTTCGGAAAAGATGCTATTCCGAAGTACGGCCCATCGGCGCCGGTGATTCATGGCACTCTCTACTTCGGAATTTGTGGCGGAGAGCATATCCGCATCCTCTGTCGAAGGACAATTCGCCATCGGCGCCGCATCAGCCTCCTCCCTCGAAGCCGGTTCTGGAATCCGGCTGGTAGAGGCGTGATAACCCACAAGTATAGGGGATCGCAACAGCTTTCGAGGGTAGAGTATTCAACCCAAATTAATTGATTCGACACAAGGGGAGCCAAAGAATATTCTTGAGTATTAGCAGTTGAGTTGTCAATTCAACCACACCTGGATAACTTAGTATCTGCAGCAAAGTATTTAGTACCAAAAGTGGTATGATAATAATAGTAGCGGTAGCAAAAGTAAAGATAAATGTTTTTGGGTTTTTGTAGTAGTTGTAACAGTAGCAACGTGAAAGTAAATAAGCGAAGAACAATATGTGAAAAGCTCGTAGGCAATGGATCAGTGATGGATAATTATGCCGGATGTGATTCCTCATGCAATAGTTATAACATAGGGTGATATAGAACTAGCTCCAATTCATCAATGCAATGTAGGCATGTATTCCGTAAATAGTCAGACGTGCTTATGGAAAAGAACTTGTATGACATCTTTTGTCCTACCCTCCCATGTTCAGTGGGGTCCTTATGGAAACTAAGGGATATTAAGGCCTCCTTTTAATAGAGAACCGGAACAAAGCATTAACACATAGTGAATACATGAACTCCTCAAACTACGGTCATCACCGAGAAGTGTCCCGAATATTGTCACTTCGGGGTTGTCGGATCATAACACATAATAGGTGACTATAGACTTGCAAGATAGGATCAAGAACACACATATATTCATGAAAACATAATAGGTTCAGATCTGAAATCATGGCACTCGGGCCCTAGTGACAAGCATTAAGCATAGCAAAGTCATAGCAACATCAATCTCAGAACATAGTGGATACTAGGGATCAAACCCTAACAAAACTAACTTGATTACATGGTAAATCTCATCCAACCCATCATCGTCCAGCAAGCCTACGATGGAATTACTCACGCACGGCGGTGAGCATCATGAAATTGGTGATGGAGGATGGTTGATGATTACAACGGCGACGAATCGCCCTCTTCGGAGCCCTGAACGGACTCCAGATCAGCCCTCCCGAGAGAGATTAGGGCTTGGCGGCGGCTCCGTGTCGTGAAACGCGATGAAACTTTCTCCTTGATTTTTTTTCTCCCCGGGACGGTATATATGGAGTTGGAGTTGAGGTCGGAGGGTGTCCAGGGGGCCCACGAGATAGGGGGCCGCGCCCTAGGGGGGGAGGGGGGCGCCCCCCTTTCTCGTGGATAGGCCATGGGCCCCCTGGCACTAATTCTTTTGCCAAAAAATCTTATTAAATCTGAAAAGTGCCTCCGTGGATTTCCAGGACATTCCGAGAACTTTTTTTTTCTACACATAAAACAACATCATGGAAGTTCTGCTGAAAACAGCGTCAGTCCGGGTTAGTTTCATTCAAATCATGCAAGTTAGAGTCCAAAACAAGGGCAAAAGTGTTTGGAAAAGTAGATACGTTGGAGACATATCAACTCCCCCAAGCTTAAACCTTTGCTTGTCCTCAAGCAATTTAGCTGATAAACTGAAAGTGATAAAGAAAAACTTTTACAAACTCTGTTGCTCTTGTTGTTGTAACATGAAAAGCCAGCATTCAAGTTTCAGCAAATATTACGAACTAACCATACTCAAAATAACACATAGGTCTCACAATTACTCATATCAATAGCATAATCTGCTAGCGAGCCATAATCATAAAACTCGGATGACAACACTTTCTCAAAATAATCATAACATGATATAACAAAATGGTAGCTCGCTAGCCCTTTCTGATACCGCAAAACATAAATGCAGAGCACCTTTAAAGATCAAGGACTGACTAAACATTGTAATTCATGGTAAAAGAGATCCAGTCAAGTCATACCCAATATAAACCAATAATAATGAATGCGAATGACAAGGTGTTCTCTCAGTGGTGCTTTTTAATAAGAAGGATGATGACTCAACATAAAAGTAAATAGATAGGCCCTTCGTAGAGGGAAGCAGGGATTTGTAGAGGTGCTAGAGCTCAATGTTAAAATAGAGATTGAATAACATTTTGAGCGGCATACTTTCGCTGTCAACGCAACAACTATGAGATGGCTGTATCTTCCATACTACATGCATTATAGGCAGTTCCCAAACAGAATGGTAAAGGTTTATACTCCCCCAACCACCAACAAGCATCAATCCATGGCTTGCTCGAAACAACAAGTGCCTCCAACATACAACAACCCTAGGGGAGTTTTTTTTAATTTTTTTGATTTGCTTTGATCATTTTGGATCATGGGACTGGGCACCCCGGATACCGGCCCCTTCTCGTGAATGAGGAGCGGAGTCCACTCCTCGTGAGAATAACCCACCTAGCATGGAAGATACAGGCAGCCCTAGTTAAAACATGAGCTGCTCGAGCATACAAAACAGAATTTCATTTGAAGGTTTGGAGTTTGGCACATACAAATTTACTTGGAACGGCAGGTAAATACCGCATATAGGAAGGTATAGTGGACTCATATGGAACAACTTTGGGTTTAAGGAGTTTGGATGCACAAGCAGTATTCCCGCTTAGTACAGGTGAAGGCTAGCAAAAGGCTGGGAAGCGACCAACTGAGAGAGCGACAACAGTCGTAAACATGCATTAAAATTAATTCACACCGAATACAAGCATGAGTAAGATATAATCCACCATGAACATAAATCAATCATGAAGGCTATGTTGATTTGATTCAACTACATGTGTGCACATGTGCCAAGTCGAGTCACTCAATACATTCAAAGGAGGATACCATCCCATCATACCACATCACAATCATTCTAATAGCATGTTGGCACGCAAGGTAAACCATTATAACACATAGCTAATCAAGCATGGCACAAGTAACTATAATCTCTAAATGTCACTGTAAATATGTTTACTTCATTGTAGCTGACTCAGGAATGATGGATCATCATATTTACAAAAACAAGAGAGGTCGAGTTCATACCAGCATTTCTCATCCCAATAAGTCCATCATATATCATCATTATTGCCTTTCACTTGCACGACTGAATGATGTGTATAATAATAAGAGTGCACGTGCATTGGACTAAGCTGGAATCTGCAAGCATTCAACTCAAGAGAGAAGACAAGTAATATGGGCTCTGAATTAAATAAACAATCATGCATGTAAGAGCCACTAAGCATTTTCAATATGGTCTTCTCGACCCCCAAAAGAAAGAAAAGAAAATAAAGCTATTTACACGGGAAAGCTCCCAACAAGTAAAAGAAGAACGAGAAATCTTTTTGGGTTTTCATTTTAATTTCTACTACAAGCATGGAAATTAAACTAACTAATTTTTTGGTTTTTTTCTTAAGGTTTATCAAACACACAATAAGAAAACTAGAAAAAGAAATTTAAACTAACATGGATAATACAATGAAAGAGTATGAGCACCGACGACTAGTGTGTGAACATTAATGTAAAGTCGGTGAGACATACGTACTCCCCCAAGCTTAGGCTTTTGGCCTAAGTTGGTTTAATACCAGTGACCGCTTGGCTGGTATCCATAAGTGAAACTGGGGTAGTATTGAGATGTAGAGGCAACCGCTTCCTTAGCAGCAGTGTGTTGGCGAGCTGCCTCCATTCCCCTCTCATATTCAGCTGCTTCTTTCCTAGTGACAACATATCTTCCTTTTGTCTGATAATAAAAAAGGTAGGGGGCAGGAAGAGTAACAGGGACGACGTTGCGTCTGTTATAGGTTAGTCAATAATGTAGGAATTGTTCATTCCTCTCAAGAAAATGATGATCAAACATAGCTTCTTTATCCAAATAAACATGAGGTACAATCATGTCCCCCTCTCGTGGAGCTATATTAAGAAAATTAGCCACACAAGTTGCATAAATTCCTCCAAAGAAATCTCCCCTTTTACTATTATTATGCAACCTACGTGCAACTATTGCCCCCAAGTTGTAACCTTTATAATCTGACACTGCACTCTTGAGGACACAAAGATCAGGGGCACACATGTGACATACTTCGTCCTTACCGTTAATGCATCTACCAATAAATAGAGCAAAGTAATGTATAGCAGGAAAATGAATGCTCCCTATGGTAGCTTGTGTTACGTCCCTAGATTCTCCCACAGTAATACTAGCAAGAAAATCTCTAACTTCAGATTTGGGAGGATCATTAACATTACCCCACTGCGGGAGTTTGCAAGCAGTTGTGAAATCCTCTAAATCCATGGTATAAGATGTATCATAAATATCAAACATAGCACTAGGAGAATTACGAGAAGAAATATATTCGAACCTCCGCACAAAGGAATCAGTCAATTGATAATACTGAGGACACTTATCTTGTAAGAAGTCCTCCAGCTCGGCATTACGCACATACACGTCAAATTCCCCCTTTAAGCCTGCTTCGACCATAAAATCATCGGATGGCCACTCGCAAGCCTGTACATTTGCGTCCCTTGGCAAATTAATACCTTGTTCACGTATAGCAATCCTTGGCCCTTTCTTTGCCGAGGAACCACCATGGTACATTCTTCTAAGCATATTTCTTTTTTTGAAAATTTCTGAAATTTTAGTAACTTCAAAATAAAAGTGAATAAAACTAAACAAGGTTGATAGCAACTACTCCTACAAGTGCCTTGAGCCTATATCATGCATTGGAATTGCTTGGGACCTCAAAAAATTTAACATGCAAGCTCAAGAACATGGTCACCAAGCAACAATCTCCCAAAGCGGTTTTGTGAATGGAGCTTTGAGCTAAGAGATCGAAAATCGAAGCAAAACGAGCTAGAACTCCGGCTTGAGCTGGATGGGGATTTTTTTGGGTAGAAGATGAAGTGTGTGGGTGCTGGCATAAGTGGAGGGGAGCCACCAGGGGCCCACGAGACAGGGGGGCGTGCCCTATAGGGGGGGGGGGCGCCCTCCTCTCTCGTGGCCTGGTGCTTGCCCCTCTTGCAGTGTTTTCAGTGCCTAAAATCCTCAAATATTCCAGAAAAAATCATACTAAATTTGCAGGGCATTAGGAGCACTTTTATTTTTGGACTATTTTTGAATGCACGGATAATTCCGAAAACAGACAGATAATACTATTTTTGCTTTATTTATTATAAATAACAGAAAGTAAAAAGAGGGTACATAAGGTTGTGCCTTCTAGTTTCATCCATCTCGTGATCATCAAAATGAATCCACAAACAAGGTTGATCAAGTCTTGTTAACAAACTCATTCCGAATAACACGGAACCGGAGAAATTTCGAATAACACTAAGTTACCTCAACAGGGATATGAAAATCGCCAACAATAAGAATATCATACTTTTTCTTGACAGTAGGGAGAGGAAATTCAAAACCTCCAAAAATGATAGTTGGAACCTTTTCAATAGAATTGATGCTATGAACTTGAGATTGTTTCCTTGGAAAGTGTACCGTATGCTCATTACCATTAACATGAAAAGTGACATTGCCTTTGTTGCAATCAATAACAACCCCTGCAGTATTAAGAAAAGGTCTACCAAGGATAATAGACATGCTATCGTCCTCGGGAATATCAAGAATAACAAAGTCCGTTAAGATAGTGACATTTGCAACCACAACAGCACATCCTCACAAATACCGACAAGTATAGCAGTTGATTTATCGGCCATTTGCAAATATATTTCAGTAGGTGTCAACTTATTCAATTCAAGTCTACGATATAAAGAGAGAGGCATAACACTAACACTGGCTCCAAGATCACATAAAGCAGTTCTAACATAATTTCTTTTAATAGAGCATGGTATAGTTGGAACACCCGGATCTCCAAGTTTCTTTGGTATTCCACCTTTAAAAGTGTAATTAGCAAACATGGTGGAAATTTCAGCTTCCGGTATCTTTCTTTTATTTGTGATGATATCCTTCATATACTTAGCATAAGGATTTACTTTAAGCATATCAGTTAAGCGCATACGTAAGAAAATGGGTCTAATCATTTCAGCAAAGCGCTCAAAATCCTCATCATCCTTTGACTTGGATGGTTTAGGAGGAAAGGGCATGGGTTTCTAAACCCATGATTCTCTTTCTTTACCGTTCTTCCTAGCAACAAAATCTCTGTTATCATAACATTGATTCTTTGATTGTGGGTTATCAAGATCAACAACAGGTTCAATCTCTACATCATTGTCTTTGCTAGGTTGAGCATCAACATGAACATTATCATTAACATTATCACTAGGTTCATGTTCATCACCTGATTGTGTTTCAGCATCAGAAATAGAAATATCATTGGGATTTTCAGGTGTGTCTACAGTAGTTTCACTACAAGTATGCAAAGTTCTATCGTTTTTCTTCTTGTTCTTTTTAGAAGAACTAGGTGCCTCTAAATTATTTCTCTGAGAATCTTGCTCGATTCTCTTAGGGTGGCCTTCAGGATACAAAGGTTCCTGAGTCATTCTACTAGTTCTAGTAGCCACTCTAACGGCAAAGTCATTTTTATTATTCAATTTATCAAGCAAATCATTTTGAGCTTTAAGTACTTGCTCAGCTTGAGTAGCAACCATAGAAGCATATTTGCTAACGCGGCGAAGTTCATCTTTAATTCTAGCCAGATTATCACCTACGCGTCCTATCTCGAAAGCATTATTCTTTAACTCTCTACCAACATAAGCATTAAAACTTTCTTGTCTAGCCATAAAGTCATCAAATTCATCTAAGCATGGGCTATGAAATTTAGTAGAGGGTACTTCAACTTTATCATATCTATAGAGAGAATTTACCTTTACTACCCGTGTCGGGTTATCAAGACAATGTGGTTCTTCAGGCGGTAAATTAAGACCATACATTTCTTCAATAGGAGGTAAATTCTTAACATCTTCAGCTTTAATACCTTTTTCTTTCATTGATTTCTTTGCCTCTTGCATATCTTCAGGACTGAGAAATAAAACACCTCTCTTCTTCGGAGTGGGTTTAGGAATAGGCTCAGGAGTTGGCTCAATTGGTTCAGGATTTACTTCAGGAATTGGCTTGGGGAGAGTCCAATTATTTTCATTAGTCAACATATTATTCAATAATATTTCAGCTTTGTCGACTGTTCTTTCCCTGAAAACACAACCAACACAACTATCCAAGTAGTCCTTGGAAGCATCGGTTAGTCTATTATAAAAGATATCAAGTATTTCATTTTTCTTAAGAGGATGATCAGGCAAAGCATTCAGTAATCGGAGAAGCCCCCCAAGCTTGTGGGAGACTCTCTTCTTTGATTTGCACAAAATTATATATTTCCCGCAAGGCAGCTTGTTTCTTATGAGCAGGAAAATATTTAGCAGAGAAGTAATAAATCATATCCTGGGGACTACGCACACAACCAGGAGCAAGAGAATTATACCAAGTCCTAGCATCACCTTTAATGAGAACGGAAATATCTTAAGGATATATAAATAGTGAGACTTCTCATCATGAGTAAACAGGGTGGCTATATCATTCAACTTGGTAAGATGTGCCACAACAGTTTCAGATTAAAGGCCATAAAAAGGATCAGACTCAACTAAAGTAATAATATCAGGATCAACAAAGAATTCATAATCCTTATCAGTAAGACAGATAGGTGAAGTAGCAAAAGCAGGATCGGGTTTCATTCTAGCATTAAGAGACTGCTGCTTCCATTTAGCTAATAATTTCTTAAGATCATTTCTATCATTGCAAGCAAGAATTTCCATAGCATTTTTTTCATTCATAACATAACCCTTAGAAACAACAGGTAAAACATAATCATTGGGGGGACCTTCATCATCACTATCATCAGAAATAGGATCTTCAGTAATATAATTCCCCCTAAACCTAGCAAGTTGTTCATCTAGAAATTCACCTAATGGCACAGTAGTATCACGCACAGAAGTAATTTCATCATGCATAGCACAAGTGGCATCATCAATAACATGCGACATATCAGAATTCATAGCAGTAGCAGGTTTAGGTGTCGCAAGCTTACTAATAATGGAAGGAGAATCTAGTGCAAGGCTAGATGGCAATTCCTTATTTCCCCACGTAGTTGAGGGCAAAATAGTAGTTCGATCGTCTTTCAAGTTCTTCATAGTGATCAACAGATATAAATCCCAAGTGACTCAGAGAATAGAGCTATGCTCCCTGGCAACGGCGCCAGAAATTAGTCTTGATAACCCACAAGTATAGGGGATCGCAACAACTTTCCAGGGTAGAGTATTCAACCCAAATTTATTGATTCGACACAAGGGGAGCCAAAGAATATTCTTGAGTATTAGCAGTTGAGTTGTAAATTCAACCACACCTAGATAACTTAGTATCTGCAGCAAAGTATTTAGTAGCAAAAGTGGTATGATAATAATAGTAGCGGTAGCAAAAGTAAAGATAAATGTTTTTGGGTTTTTGTAGTAGTTGTAACTGAAAGTGCGTTATATCGACTAGAGGGGGGGTGAATAGGCGATTTTTATGAAATTCTTCACTAAGGAATTTGCCGGTGAGGAAATTCCTTAGCGAAGAACTATTTACAGAGGAATATGTACTCAGAAGTAAACATAACAGGTTGCACACATAGTCAGCATGATGAAATGAAGACTAGAACAGAGTACGGGAAGCATAAACACAGGATAACAAGATGAAGACAAACAGACTGAAGAAATTGGACTGGGGAATTTGTGAAAGTCTTCAGTCAAAGTCTTCAAGCACAGATATGAACAACATGCAACATGAATGAGGAAATGAATGAGTTGAGGAAATAGAACCACCGGTTGGTGAAGACAATGATTTGGTAGACCAGTTCAACTACTGTCTCTCAGTTATACGTCTGTTGGAGCGGCCGAGTATTTAAACTCGAGGACACACAGTCCGGACACCCGATCTCGAGCCGCAACTCAGACACCCAGTCCTCACAAGATTCTCCTTGAACTAAGACCACGCAGCCTCGTCCCAATCACTCGTGGTAAGTCTTGGTGACTTCCAAACCTTCACAGACTTGGTCACTCGGCGATCCACAATTCCTCTTGGATGCTCTAGACCTTGACGCCTAACCGTCTGGAAGAAGCACAGTCTTCAAAGGTAACAAGCGTCGGATCCGCGCAGGATCAATTTCTTCAGTGATGCTCAATCACTTGGGATTTGTGTGAGTTTGGTTTTGGGATTTTCCTCAGTTGATGATTTTCGCTCAAAGTCCTCGGAGGATGGGTTGCTCTCAAATGACAAGTGTCAAGTTCTCTCGGAGCAGCCAGCCAACTAGTGGTTGTAGGGGGCGGCTATTTATAGCCTAGGGAGCAGCACGACATGATAAGACATAAATGCCCTTCAATGATATGACCGTTAGGTGGATAAGATATTTTGGTCCGCCGCCAAAGACACAAGAACGGTCGGAAATTTGACTCTCAAAGTCCTCGGGGCTATCGTGTTCCTCACTGTAGGCAATTTGCCTTTGGCGAATTCCTAACTCCTCGGTCGAGCAAAGTCATCGATGACCGTAAGAACTGCGTCTCATCACATCAAGAACTTGACTGAACTGTATGAGATTTCAATGGCTTCACTCGAAGGGATTGGTAGGTGTAGGATTTGAGTTGAGCATCACATGGAAATTTTTCCTTAGTATTTCCTCGACCCCTTTAACGATGACGGTGTTTCCTATGACTCAAGAAAAAGAAAATGAAACTACGAAAACAAAAGTCTTCACGCTTCATATTCCTCGAATGAATATCAAGTCTTCAAGGTCACACCAATTTCTTCACTTTCAAAGTCTTCAGAATATCAAAGTCTTCAGTTGAAGAACTTCATTTTTAGGGGTCAACTTTCTCTATAAATATCAAACTCCTCATAGACTTATAGACCTGTGTACACTCACAAACGCATCAGTTACTTAACCTATAAGTCTTCAATGCACCAAAATCACTAAGGGGCACTAGATGCACTTACAATCTCCCCCATTTTGGTGATTGATGACAACATAGGTTAAGTTTTCAACGGGGATAAACATATGAAGTGTAAATACTGATATTGAGGAATTTGATTGCAAGATATAGAAGAATTCCCCCTGAATGTGTGCATAATGAGGAATTTGCTTTTGAGGCAATGCACATTTGAAGAATTTAATCATGGAGATCTCCCCCTACATCTTGTAATTCATACACGCATTTGATATATATACTATGAAGAATTTGAAATGCATGATGAAATATGGTGCCTGATGAGATTTAGCATGCGTGCAATGATATTAACGAGGAATAAGCATGCAGAATAACACATCAAAAGTATCAGAGCACAGTGCAAAGTCAGCACAATGCACCGTTCAAAAGTGTCAAGGCACCATCGGACTTAAGATTACAACTCGATCCAATAAAAGTTTCGAAGAACGAGAGTCGTAACTTAATAAAAACGCCCACAAGATAAACCCGCTGAAGACTAACTCAGATTTCTCCCCTTTGTCATCAAATGACCAAAAGGATCAAACCGAGGACTAACGCCTCAAGATTTTCAAGTTGATGGAGGAGCGCCAGTTGTCGGGTTGTTTGTTGAAGTAGGGCTTGCCGCAGTGTCGTCCAAATCTTCATATTCATCAGTTTCACGCGATGAAGAATAAGAACTGGCCACCAAATCAGGAACTTTGACTCTCTTGAATTTCTTCGGAGGTGGTGCAGACGAGTCAAATGCTTCCTGAAGACCCATAGTTTTCAATTCTTCCGCGGAATAGACATGATTAAGAACAGCCCAGGTGCGGTTGAGGGTTTCATGAAGGTAGTACTGATTTTTCTTCACTGCATTATGCGTTGAGGTCATGTTGTGAAGAATTGCGGCAAATTGGCGCTTCACCCATTTCGATTATGTTCAACCTTCCGATGAAGACCGAGGAGTAACTCACGATCGGTCATCACCACAGGTGCGCTTGCTTGAGGCTGTTGCTTGGTTGAGGTATTTGCGGCGGTGTCATGCGTTGCGAAATTGTCATTGGTGGAGTAAGATGCAGCCTTGCGAAATTGACCATCCAATGGACGAGTGCCTTCATCAATTACAGCTGCTGCCTTGCCCTTGTCATCAGATGATGAAACTGGTCGCTTGAGGACTTCAATGGGCGGCAAGTAGCTGCCATGGTTCAGTGTGTCAGCCTTGTATTTCAGTGAAGATCTTGCCCTTATGAATCTCATGATCCAAGGCGCATATGGCTTCAGCTCAAAAGGTGATATTGCAACATTGGCTAGAGTCCTCATGAAGAAATCATGGAAGTTTACAGGAACGTCATGAATGATATTGAAAAGCATGTTCTTCATGATGCCAACGACATCTTCTTCATTTGAGTCATGGCCTTTTATGGGACTCATTGTCTTCGTCAAGATTCTATAAATAGTCCGAGGCACATACAACAAATCCTTGACGAGGAATTTGGTTCGAGGGGCCTGTCCTGGCTTCAGCGGCTTCATGAGCACTTGCATAAAGTGATCAGATAGTTCACGGTCATTGTAGATGCAACGTGCAGATTCATGGGGAGGATCAATAGGAAGGACACGAAGCAATTCAGTTGCTAGTGCCTTGTAGTGAGTATTCTCTGTCATCCAATCCAGCACCCATGAATTGATGTCTTGAAAGATCTCCGTGATGTGCGGGTGGCATAGAATCAAGAATGAGTTCTTCATTCCATCCATATATATCGGTCAGAAAATTCAGCAGCCTCGCATCGTGAAGAACACGGAGTACTGGCTCGAAGCACGGTAGTGATTCCATATCCACATGAGGAATATGCTCGTGATCGAAGATCTTGTCCTTGTCAAATAGTACTGAGGAATAGAAGTTTGCTTGTGTTGGAGTCCAGAAGCGTCTTTTCCTCATACGAGCAGAGTCATAAGGATTATAAGCAGTGAAGAACACGTGCTCAGAAAAGAAGTCTTCAGCCTTGAATTTTTGCTTGCTTGAGTACGGATTCTTTGGCTTGGGCAGAGGAATATCTGTGATTTGCAGCACAACCTCAGGAATCGCGATCTCAGGCTCTTCAGGCTGAGGAATTTCTGGTTCCTCTCCTTGTGCAGTTTGAGGATCAAGATGGGTTCTTCAGCTAGTGGCTGGAATTTCTTCATTGATGCATCAAGTGGGATGAGTTTCTTCAGAGCCCATTTGAATAGTTGTAGCCGGGGACAGAGGAA
The DNA here is from genome assembly GCA_021437245.1 of Aegilops speltoides. NCBI lineage: Eukaryota > Viridiplantae > Streptophyta > Magnoliopsida > Poales > Poaceae > Aegilops > Aegilops speltoides. The sequence continues at coordinate 466,329,462 of CM038143.1, forward strand.
CTTGTTGAAGCGGAGTGAAGAGAGGAGTATTGGGATGCTGACTTTCCGAAAAGTCATCGTTCATCACTGGTGTAGTGCACCCAATATCCATGTCTTCATCTTCTTTTTCAATTTCCTCAACACCTGCCTCTTTAGCAGTGAACTGAGGCATGGGTGAGGAAACAACTGGAGTTGAAGGGAAAACTTCCACTTCAATTTCTTCATCAAGCTGTTCTGAGGTAGCAACAGATTGATTTTCTTCATCAGATCCGCTTGGGATCTTGTAATCTTCTCCATAAGGAACAATCTCCTTGGACGACATGGAGGAAATGGGAATGGCATCAATAGGATTTTCAATCGAGCTGGTCATTGGCTTCATTTTCTTCGCAAATAAGTGTTTGACACGGTGATGCCTTCCTTTTCTTCACGCAGCTCGTTCTGCAGCCTTTGTCTTCTTCACTTCATAGGCGTAAGGAAGAATTGGAGTTGGTGTTGGCGCAGGAGGAGCCGAGGATTGTGGTACAGTTTCTTTAGGCGAATCGTGCGATTGCCTGTTTCCTTCACATTCTTCAGCGCACCACTAGTGGATACCACGGGAATTTCTTCAATGGTGGAATGGAGTCATCAGCCCTCGAACTTGTGTTCTCATCAAGACGCTGAAAGTCAATAGCAATCTTGGCATGTTCTTCAAAGAGTGGCGAGTCTTCACTGAGGATTTTCTTGTTGCGATGGAGCTGCAACAGTTGACATTTTCTTCGTCAGATTGACGAATCTCACCTTGGCTCCTTGCCAATCAGCATTGTAAGCATCGAAATCCTTGCTGAGGGCTTGAATTTCAGATTGCGCTTTGAGAAGTTCTTCAGGAGTCAAGTTTATGATGTTCTTCCTCAGAAGCTTCTCCTTTCTGGCTTTTGTTCTCTTGATCTCACGAGCCTTTTCAAATTTCCATTTCTCTTCAGCGATGAAATGGTTCAGCATGTGACTTTGACCAGGAGTCAGTGGCAGATCCGGAATGGGAGTGTTTGGATCCTGATGCCACAGTCAATGAAGTCAAGGATCTTCTTGGATCCAAAAGCGAGCACACTTGTTCTTTTGGCTCTAGCGGCCTTGGTCGATCTGTCTCGATGATTTCTTCAAGTTCTTCATCGAGGCTTCATCATCGAGGGAACGTTGAATGCAACTGTTTCTTCTTTGGACTTGGCCGAGGACCGCGTCCCAAATGTTGCTTTGTCTTCAGCAGAGTGGGGCTGTTGAGGACATTGGTGCAGGTGAGGAACTTCTTGAGACACGAAGCAATTGAGAAACCCCGAGTCCTTTGACAAGTAGCGGATGCACAGGAGTTGAGGACTTGGAGGGAGCTGCTGAGGATTTTAAATGAGCAGCAGCAGTCTGAGGAATTTGCCGTGAGGGCGCGACTGAGGAACTGGGCCGTGAGGGCGCTGATGGTGAAGCACTTGGTTTGCGAGCAGGCTTCTTTGGCATTGATTTCCTCGGCTTGACCGAGGGCTCAGCAGCAGCAGCAGCAGCAGAATCCTCATTGAATTTCCTCACTGCCTCCTTGGCCTGTCTTGCCAATTTGGCTTGACGCCTGGACCATTCTTCAGGAAAGTCTTCACCACTCTTGATGCTAGTGGGATCAGCAACTTGGCCAGGTGCCAGTGGAGCTCTTGGGCATGGAGGGTTTAAAGCGAATTTTCTCATGTACTTGGGAGTGACATAGTGGTATTCCCTCCATTCTCGTGCCCATCTTCTTTCTATTCTTTGTATGCGCACTTTGCGCTGATTTTTGGTCTCCTTGCCAAACTTGGATTCATCAGGTGTGCAGTAGTCTTTGTATATTTCCTCAGGAATCTCAAAAGCAGTCATGACTTCCGGTTTCTTTCCTCCCTTCTGTGGTCTCTTGCCTTCTGCCATTTTCTTCAGGTGAGGAATTTGAACAATAGAGCACTCTGAAGAAGTATGCAGTTTTTCTTCGAGGAACGCTGCAAATGAGTTAAGTTGATGAGAACCTAGTGATTCAGCAGTGGACATGAGTACCTGTGAACAGAGTGTAGGTGCGAGGAATTTGGAGAGGTCATATCGTTCTCGTAAGATTTTTCAAAAGAAGCAAGTTTTGAGGAATTTGACCAGTTGAGCCTTGAGGAATTTCACTAAGCGTTTCGTCTTAGGTTCCAGAGTTGTACAGATTGAAAATCCGCACAATTGAGGAATCTTGAAGAAATGAATGCTTAGAGAGATAAATCAAGAGCATATAGTGTGTGAGGTGTTCATATGTGAAGATTTGAAGAACATAAACACCTTTGAAGATTTTCAGAAAGATTTGAGAATCAACGCGAGTGATAAAAGTGACTTTTAATTACCCGAACTGAAGAACACGACGAACAGGAGTGAACTGTAGTGAAGTTCATCACGTTAGATCTCCCACGCCCTAACTTGGCAGAGGGAGACGGCTACGGCGGCGGCGGAGTGAAGATTTCCGCGACCGGCGCGAGTACGACGGCGATGAGGTCGAGGCAGTGAAGCTTTTCCTCACCGGCGGCGATGGAGTAGCGGCGGCGCTAGGGTTTGAGGAGAGCTCGAGCGAGAGAGACAGCGATCGAGCGGAGTAAATGAAGTGATGAGGGTGGAGGGGTATTTATAGCCACGGTGAAAAACTGTTCGCCCGAAGATTTTGGGACGAACATGCCCCTGCCCTTTCTCCTTCACGCGACATGTGTCACCCATGTACTGTGAAGATGAGATCGTGTAAGATCGTGGGTGATTAAACTAATACATCGTGGGATGCGGAATGGTTTGAGCGGTAAAACCGAAAACTTGGATAAGATTTGTTTAAAAGTTTCGTTCGCAATTTCTTCAGCTGTCAAGGACTAGTGAAGACTTTGAACGAGTTTCAATCCGAACGCACATGAAGAATTTGTGAATAGATTGGATTGAGTATAGCATAGAGGGGAAGGGTCCGATCACATTCACTTAGTAGAAATAGCAACTTGAAGAATTAGCAATAAGTGAATGTTGTAGAGGACATAAACTCATATATATATCCAATGAAGAAAAAAAACGACAGAAATATTGAAGATTTTGCAAAGTTGAAGAATTTAAAAAACTGAGGAATTTCTGTCACGTCCCTAGTTCTGGTATGCTCTGAGCTAGCTAGTCATGTGTTGCATCATGTTTAATTTCTTTAAAACTTGAAATGGGGATGTTGAAACCCTAGCATCAAATGAATTCAACTAGGTTCAAACTTAAAACTTTTCAATGAACCCAAAATGCCCTTCATAAATGTTCACCATCTTTGGTCCTGGCTAAACTCTCTGACAAAAATGGTTTCATATTTTTGGAGGCTAATTTGGATTTTTGAATTAAATCATAAGTATTTGAATTTGGACATTTAAATTCTATAAATATTTTAAATGTCCAAATAATCTTGAAAGCAATTGAGGACTATTGGAAATAGTTTCAACAGTGCCGACAATTATTCTCAGGATTTTACAAAATGAATTAGTATTTCTACTAAGTCAAAACAGAGAAATAAAATAGAAAACAGAAATGAATAACGACGAGAGGGAGAGGCCCACCTAACTTACCTGGCTGACCCAGCTGGCCAGCCCACCTGGCAGCCCACTGCTGTGCTAGGCCCAGCCAGCCACCGCCCCGTCTTCAACCTCCTGCCAGTAGGCAGGAGGGCGTGTGCTCACGGCACGCCGGCCACCTCCTGCTTACCTGCTCGCCGCTGGAAGCACCCGAGGGCGCCACGCAGCTGCTCCCCTCGACCCGCTCCGCCGCCCTGGACCGCCTCGACCCTTCTGCATCTCTCCCCTCTCTCTCTGGACCCCTTTCCCCTTCCTCTGCTCTCTCCGCACCACCGAAACGCCTGGCCGCCGACGAGCACCACCGCGTCCAGCGCCTCCCCCCGACCCCTCGCCGTGCCTGCGAGCTCCGTCTCGACTTCCCCGACCTCCTCGACGATCCACGAGGCCCCGGACACGCTGCAACGCCGCCACCGCCGCCGTTTTCCTCGTCGGCCACCGAAGATCGTCGCCGACGATTCACCGCCTCCCGAGCTTCCCCGAGCACGCCGAGGCCACCTCCGCAACCGCTGTGAGCTCCGCCATCGTTTCCCCCCTCTCTCCGTGCTCTACCTCACTCTCTAGCTGCCGTCCGCAACGAGGCCGAGACCTCACCGCCGCCGGCCATGTCGCCGCCCTGCCCACAGCCACCGCAACTCCTAACCGAGCACACCCACGTGCTCACCGCGCCGCGCAGGTGTCGTAGGAGCCAAGCACGCCACCCCACGGCCACCGCAGCCTCGTTTCGGAGTATGCTCGAACTCCGGCGCCGCCGCGAGCTCCGTTCCGGCTATCTCCGGCCACCCTAGCTCCGTCCGTTGCCACCTCTGGGTGCGCGGCACCTTCAGCTCCCGTGAAGCGCAAACCACGCGCAAAATCGAGCCCGTAGCGCAGCTTTTCCGGCGAGTTTCCGCCGCGGTTTGAGGTCGTCGCCGGCAAGGCTCCGGCGACTGCCGACGTGGCCGTGATTAGGGCCTAATCACACCGCTAACCAACCCCCTGGGCCACTGACGCATGGGCCCCAGGCCCTAATTAATCCTAGTTTTGTTTCTGTTTAGGTTAGTTTAGAAACCCAATAGGACCCACATGCTGAGTTGATCCGTGACGACATGGTCACGATCGGGCCCACACGTCAGCGACCCTAACGAGCACCGTGACACTGACTAGTGGGACCCCCTGGTCAGGTTTGACCCGGGGCAGCCCTGTTGACTTGCTGATGCAAGCATGACGCAGTGTTGACGTCATAACTCATTTTCTGGATTAATTTTAATTCAGGAAATTTCAGAAAATAGTTAAAACTTCTAAAAATCATAGAAATTAATCTGTAACTCCAAATGAAATAAGTTATATATGAAAAATGATCAGAAAAATCCAATCTATCCATCTGCACTGGTTTCATGCATGTTTAAGCAACTTAAACCTGCTGTTTATATCAAAACATGATATTGCACTTTATTATGTCATAGTTTCAATTTGAACTTGAACCTTGGGTTCAAACTAACTCAAATTCATCTGATTATAGTTGCATTAGCCCAACAGACTCATTTTGCCATGTCTTGATCATGCATCATATTGTGCATTGCATTGATTGTGTTCTTTTCTGTGTTGCCGGTATTTGTCCCCTCTCAGTAGATGTTGTTCCGACGATGAATTCGATGACACTGATGAAGAACTATATTATCTTCAGAAGTGCCAGGCAAGCAAAACCCCCTTGTTCATTCCGATACAATCCTACTCTCTCGCTCCTGCTCTATTTTACTGCATTAGGACAACAACGATACAACTGTTACTTGCTGCGGTAGTTGAACCCTTTATCCTCTGCATGACTGTCATTGCCACGAGAAATAGATGAAACCCACTAGCATGAGTAGGAGTTGTTTGAGCCTGATGTGCCTACTCATTCATGCTTGTTTGTCATGCCTGCTATTGCTTAGAGTTGTGTCGGTCGATTCATCGTGGGATGAATCGAGGTGTGTCTTGAACATGTCCTACTGTATGTGAGCTAAGTGTGTGAACACGATTTGGTAAAGGTAGTGGTGAGAGGCCATGTAGGAGTACATGGTGGGTTGTCTCATTGCAGCCGTCCTTAGGAACTGAGTTCTGTGTTTGTGATCCATGAACAGCTACTACCACACATTGGGCTCCGGGCACTCCAAGCCCTCTCGGCTTCTTAATCACCCTTGTTCTCTGTCCAGGAGTTGCAACTAGTTTCTAGTGTTTGTAGGTAGTGCTATTTTTCTACCAAGTGGCACCCGGTAGGGTGGGCTTGGGACAGACTAGGCACAGTGGCTCGGTGTACCGAGTGGCACCGGATGGTGGGCTCGGGAACCCCGCACACATCGTTTGGGGCCGTGGCGACACCCCGGCGGATCTCCTTGCGGATGGAACCCGAATAGGCGATAAACACGGACGAGAGACTTGAGTGTTTAGGTAGGTCGTGGCCGACTCCCTCGCTGGCTTCGCTTGAAGGTTGCCGAGGTACATGACGTGTCTGAGGCGATAAGTGGCGAGAGCGTGTGTGAAGAAGTACACCCTGCAGGGTTATCATTATCTATTGAATAGCCGGATTCCTCGGATATGGAAGCTTGGACCCTTGCATAGTTCATAGACAAGTGAAAGTGGATACTCTAAAATACGCAAGATAAGCGTGAGTGCTATTAATGGCGTTCTCGTGGGGAGACGGAGCGGATCCATAGTGGTGTATTGATATGGTGAATATGTGGACTCGTGTGCGCCACCTCAAAAGAGTTACTTGCGATGTAGTTTAGGATAGCCACCGAGTCAAAGCTGGCTTGTCACTGTTAAACTCCACCACCCCTTTGTTGATAATGATGCATATGTAGTTAGTTCGATGTAAGTCTTGTGGGTACATTTGTACTCACGTTTGCCTATTTTACGTTTTTGCGAGAGACTTCGGTCTCGCTAGTAGTTCAGCGTGGACTTGACGTTTAGCTTGTTATCTCAGCTACGATCTTGTGCCCTCGGCGGATCTCGGTAGATAGTCGCTTCTCACCTTTTTCATTTGTAGATGTCGTACTCGGACATGTTAAGCTTCGCATGTGCTTTGATTTGTATGCTCTCAATGTTGGGTCATGAGACCCTGTTTGTAATATCTCGCTCTTCGAGCCTAATGAATAAATACTTGAGTCGAGAGTCATGTTGTGATGCCATGTTGTATTTGCACATATCGAGCATATTGTGTGTATGTTATTGAAATGCTTGGTATGTGTGGGATCGACTATCTAGTTGTTTATCTTTAGTAGCCTCTCTTACGGAAATGTCTCCTAGTGTTTCCACCGAGCCATGGTAGCTTGCTACTTGCTCCTAACACTTAGGCTGGCCGCATGTGTCCTTCTTCGTTCCAGTGTTTGTCCTTCGGGAAACGTCACGCGATGAATACCGGAGTCCTGTTAGCCCTACAGCCCGGTTCACCGGAGTCTGCTAGCCCGTGCTACAGCCTGGATTCACTCGCGATGACCGACACGTTCGATCTTTGGGTCATGGATGCTGTCCTGTAAGTTTGTGCCACTTTGGGCTTACGACTAGCCATGTCGGTCCGGGCTCCTTATCATATGGATGCTAGCGACACTATCATATCGTGTGCCAAAAGGCTAAGCGGTTCCGCAAAGGTAAGGCGACACCGTGGGGAATACCGTGCGTGAGGCCGCAAAGTGATATGAGGTGTTACATGCTAGATCGATGTGGCATTGAGTCGGGTCCCGACAGCTTTGGTATCGAGCTTGATTTGCTGTGGGATTACCAAGCCAAACTGGTCGGGTTGAGTCTAGAAATGCTTTAGTTATATGTAGGGGAATTGATTGTGGGATGGAACGTAAGGCTCTTTTTACTCCTTATACCTCATGGCCTTCTGATCTGAGTCAACCTCTTCTCTTCTACGGGTATTAAGAACTAGGCATTCTCATCTATCTATCAGGATGACGTGTTGCTAATTCATAGACTTATAGAATTGATAGTTTCAAGCCTCAGTTCAGTTTCTACTACTTTTAGTATGTTCTCAGTTGATCTCAGAACCTTGTTGTTATGATGTTGAGTGGTTATGCCACCATTTTGCAAGATGTCTTAAATAATTTTAAGCATTTGCAGCCGTTATGCTGTCCGAGTCATCCCAGGTTTCTAAACAATCTGATGCACTTGCAAATCCTTTCCCTCAGGTTTTTCTTATGTTCCTTTGGGCCAGGTTAATCACACTAGTTGCTGAGTTGAGGTATTCTATTGCCTCGACATATATGTTGGATTTATTATTATGACCCTAGGTGTCCTAGGGGATCATCTAGTAATCTAGTCATGCTTTGTGTTCCAAGTGTGATGATTCTGGCCACCGTCATTCTTGAAAGCATCCCGTGATGCCACTTAGTAGTAGGTATTCTACTTCTGGGTTTCTAAACCCGAGATTCACCCTACCTACTTCATGTTGATAGTGTTTGCTAGTTCCTTTAGGTTATTAGTAACCTTTGCATTAGTCCTCGAGGTCCGTGGTATTTCCTTCTTTGAAATACTATGAACCACATATGGCAGAAGTTTGTTGGATCAAAAGATCACAACCAGAGTACTCATGATGAGTCCTCCATTCTATATTGTGAATCTGCCAGTTCTACCTTTCTGCATGGGTTATCCGGAAGAAATGTTGAGCTTTGCTCGACATACTAATCTATGCATCCACAACTCAGAAAGATATATGTTCTTTTGAGTTGTCCCTCTTCAGTTGTAATCCGATCTTCGTCTATCAATTGATAACTAGGAGTAATTGTGCATTCGTGTTATCGATGCTTATTATTCTTGTGGTCCGTCAAGCCATTCTATTCATGATGACTAGGAGAAACAAACTCCAGTACCTTGTCCATTTCTAGGATTGGGTCGAAGCAGTTGTACTCCGCAGAACAAATTGCTAATCTAGCTTTTGCTTTGTTCTACCTTGGAGTATTACCATCTTTATATCAAGAATGTCATGGGAATTGCACACCATCCTATGAACTCTTGATACAGTGATACTTCCTGCCATCATCGTTCATTTCTCGGTTTCCGTGTTATTGTAACCGGAATGCCGACAAGTGAATCGTGGTGTGTGAAATCCATACTGCTAGCAACTCCGTTGCCTGGTAGTTAAACGGACAACAACTTCATTCTTAGCGTGCTGATTATTGAATCATCATCCTAGGATTGATCGTGCTACCTAGTCCACTTTCCCGGTGCACTCCTCGATTGATGAGTTAGGATTTTGTTAAGTCCTCGCACATTTGATCATATCGTCTTGCCCTGAAAAGCAAGGTTGTTCTCGAGCTTAGTAACATATCGGTGGTTCGTGATTTTCCGAATATCTTCTCGGAAGTATTACCAGGTTGTCACCTGACCGCTATGTTGAGTTCGTGATCAAGTTGGTTTCATATAAACCACCCCTTCTCCAAGAATCTGTGTTGCATACCCCTGAGCTAGTTGGTTAAGCTAAACAACAACTTGGAGAGTTGGAAGATAAAAGCTTGCCTGATTTAGTTCATGTTAAGGGATATCTTGTGTGTGTTGAAGAAAGATGATATCTTCATCAATTGATCCTCGAGACCAGTTGTTGGAGCTATTGCCTTGCTAAAAATTTGATTTGAGTGTGGGCTATTCTCAAACCAAATCAGAACCAATGATGTTCGTAATGTTGTCTTACTCGTGGATTTTCCTCGAGCATACACCATTATGTCTTTTGGGTCTGACCAATACTATCACCTAGTTCACATAGTTATGGAATTCCATCTCCATGGGAATCTGGATGAATTGTTGTTGAGCCCATCGACAACATCCTTATCTTCTCCATAATCTTGTTGAACATTAAGCTAGTATTGGAAACTTTTGAAAGCATTTCTTCATGCTAGCTCATGAAGCATATGTTCGGATAAAAGAAGAGACTCTCTCTAACTCATGTGCATTTGATGCAAGTTGCCGCCGTGGGTTCGAGAAAGTTAGTCTTTGCTTCCTCTGGAATCGTCCCAAGTTAATCACGCATGTGCGAAGTACTCTATGGTTTGACAGGTTGGCCGCCTCCATTCTATATGTGTTTCCTAGCACACCAAGCCACTGATTAACTTGTTCAAGGAAAAGAAGTTCCTTCTTAGGAGCATGCCTTATGCAAGGACTTCGATATCCTCGATGATGATTTCCCACCTGAACTCGGTAGCGTTTTGTTATAAGACTACCACGTGGTCATGCTTGTCTGAGACAGCGTGTTCACAGGTTTGTAGCAGAACCAGCTCATGTTTTGGAGCTTGCTATCGTAGTTCACTCCCCGAGAATCTTGCAATGTCATCTCGTCGACTTGTGTTGCAAACCTTCATTTTCTTTCTAGACTTGATGAGTCTGGAATATCCTGACACCAACCAGATCTGAATCTCAGGCAGATATGATGGTTGGAACACTTCCAACATTTGCATGTTGTTCCCAGCTTGCACCCCATCGTGCCAATTTCCATGGACTGCCCCTCTCAGTAATCGATGTCTAGGATCATCCTCAAAAGTGGACCCGCCATGAGTCCCATCCATTTCCAGTGATAAGCAAAAGTCATCCATTGCGTTGTCTTCAACAAGGTAGTCCACATCATCCATTCTAGTATGAGTATTTCTTTTATTCGAACTCTTTCAACCAATCGATTGTGATTTGCCTTAGGCTGGTATTAAGAGTTTCAATGATCTCTGCATCAAAAGTAATTCTTTTGCCACTTAAGGGAATAGTTCTACGAGTCACCTCCCCCAAGGTGCCACGTTATGGAATCATGGCAATCCTTTCTCGCTATTTTGAAACTCTCGTCAAATTGTTTCTTCCGTCTCTCCTGCTGCATGTTTTGCCTCTCAGCTCGAGAGATGTTTCAACGTCTCACTCGATGAGTGATCCTGAGTTGTTCGATCTTCTAGAAGATCGAATCCAGTAGAGTTTCCCCCTCTTCCCGTTGTTGTGTTGAGTGAAGATCTCGAAGGCAAAATGTCAAAACCAAGATGAAGGATTGAATCAACATCCTCGCGAAAGACAGTTGGATCTTGGAGTTCATGTTATTAGTTTGTGTCTCCTTGTCTTCTTACCTCACGTCTTGAATCTCGGGACGAGATTCTTGTTTAGTGGGGGTGAGTTGTCACGTCCCTAGTTCTGGTATGCTCTGAGCTAGCTAGTCATGTGTTGCATCATGTTTAATTTCTTTAAAACTTGAAATGGGGATGTTGAAACCCTAGCATCAAATGAATTCAACTAGGTTCAAACTTAAAACTTTTCAATGAACCCAAAATGCCCTTCATAAATGTTCACCATCTTTGGTCCTGGCTAAACTCTCTGACAAAAATGGTTTCATATTTTTTGGAGGCTAATTTGGATTTTTGAATTAAATCATAAGTATTTGAATTTGGACATTTAAATTCTATAAATATTTTAAATGTCCAAATAATCTTGAAAGCAATTGAGGACTATTGGAAATAGTTTCAACAGTGCCGACAATTATTCTCAGGATTTTACAAAATGAATTAGTATTTCTACTAATTCAAAACAGGGAAATAAAATAGAAAACAGAAATGAATAACGAAGAGAGGGAGAGGCCCACCTAACTTACCTGGCCGACCCAGCTGGCCAGCCCACTGCAGCCCATCACTGTGCTAGGCCCACCCACCACCGCCCGTCTTCAACCTCCCCGCCAAGAGGCAGGAGGGCGTAGCCCACGCACGCGCCGCCACCTCCTGCCACTCGCCACTGAAGCACCCGAGGGCGCCACGCAGCTACTCCCCTCGACCCGCTCCGCCGCCCTGGACCGCCTCGACCCTTCTGCATCTCTCCCCTCTCTCTCTGGACCCCTTTCCCCTTCCTCTGCTCTCTCCGCGCGGCACCACCGAAAACACCCGCAGCCGCCGACGAGCACCACCGCGTCCAGCGCCTCCCCCCCGATCCCTCGCCGTGCCTGCGAGCTCCGTCTCGACTTCCCCGACCTCCTCGACGATCCACGAGGCCCCGGACACGCTGCAACGCCGCCACCACCGCCGTTTTCCTCGTCGGCCACCGAAGATCGTCGCCGATGATTCACCGCCTCCCGAGCTTCCCCGAGCACGCCGAGGCCACCTCCGCAACCGCTGTGAGCTCCGATCGTTTCGCCCTCTCTCCGTGCTCTACCTTCCTCTCTAGCTGCCGTCCGCAACGAGGCCGAGACCTCACCGCCGCCGGCCATGTCGCCGCCGTGCCCACAGCCACCGCAACTCCTAACCGAGCACACCCACGTGCTCACCGCGCCGCGCAGGTGTCGTAGGAGCCAAGCACGCCACCCCACGGCCACCGCAGCCTCGTTTCGGAGTATGCCCGAACTCCGGCGCCGCCGCGAGCTCCGTTCCGGCTATCTCCGGCCACCCTAGCTCCGTCCGTCGCCACCTCTGGGTGCGCGGCACCTTCAGCTCCCCGTAGACACAAACCACGCGCAAAACCGAGCCCCGTAGCAGTTTTCCCATGAAGTTTCGCGCATGTTTGAGGTCGTCGCGGCAAGGCTCCGGCGATCGCCGACGTGGCCGTGATTAGGCCTAATCACACCGCTAACCAACCCCCGCCATCGGCGCATGGGCCCCGTGCCCTAATTAATCCTTGTTTTGTTTACATTTAGGTTAGTTTAGAAACCCGCCGGGACCCACATGCCCGAGTTGATCATGACGACATGGTCACGATCGGCCCACACGTCGGCGACCCTAACGAGCACCGTGACATCGATTAGTGGGACCCCTGGTCAGGTTTGACCGGGCAGCCCTGTTGACTTGTTGATGCAAGCATGACGAAGATCTTGACGTCATAACTCATTTTCTGGATTAGTTTTAATTCAGGAAATTTTAGAAAATAGTTAAAACTTCTAAAAATCATAGAAATTAATCTGTAACTCCAAATGAAATAAGTTATATATGAAAAATGATCAGAAAAATCCAATCTATCCATCTGCACTGGTTTCATGCATGTTTAAGCAACTTAAACCTGCTGTTTATATCAAAACATGATATTGCACTTTATTAAGTCATAGTTTCAATTTGAACTTGAACCTTGGGTTCAAACTAACTCAAATTCATCTGATTATAGTTGCATTAGCCCAACAGACTCATTTTGCCATGTCTTGATCATGCATCATATTGTGCATTGCATTGATTGTGTTCTTTTCTGTGTTGCCGGTATTTGTCCCCTCTCAGTAGACGTTGTTCCGGCGATGAATTCGATGACACCGATGAAGAACTATATTATCTTCGAAGTGCCGAGCAAGCAAAACCCCTTGTTCATTCCGATACAATCCTACTCTCTCGCTCCTGCTCTATTTTATCGCATTAGGACAACAACGATACAAGCTGTTACTTGCTGCGGTAGTTGAACCCCTTTATCCTCTGCATGACTGTCATTGCCACAGTAAATAGATGAAACCCACTAGCATGAGTAGGAGTTGTTTGAGCCCTGATGTGCCTACTCATTCATGCTTGTTTGTCATGCCTGCTATTGCTTAGAGTTGTGTCAGGTCTGATTCATCAGGGATGAATCAGAGGTGTGCGAACATGTCCTACTGTATGTGAGCTAAGTGTGTAAACACGATTTGGTAAAGGTAGCTGTGAGAGGCCATGTAGGAGTACATGGTGGGTTGTCTCATTGCAGCCGTCCTTAGGAACTGAGTTCTGTGTTTGTGATCCATGAACAGTTACTACCACACATTGGGCTCCGGGCACTCCAAGCCCTCTCGGCTTCTTAATCACCCTTGTTCTCTGTCCAGGAGTTGCAACTAGTTTCTGGTGTTTGTAGGTAGTGCTATTTTTCTACCAAGTGGCACCCGGCAGGGTGGGCTTGGGACAGACTAGGCACACGTGGCCTGGTGTACCGAGTGGCACCGGATGGTGGGCTCGGGAACCCCGCACACATCGTTTGGGGCCGTGGCGACACCCGCGGATCTCCTTGCGGATGGAACCCGAATAGGCGATAAACCTGGACGAGAGACTTGAGTGTTTAGGTAGGTCGTGGCCGACTCCTCGCTGGCTTCCGCTTGAAGGTTGCCGAGGTACATGACGTGTCTGAGGCGATAAGTGGCGAGAGCGTGTGTGAAGAAGTACACCCTGCGGGTTATCATTATCTATTGAATAGCCGGATTCCTCGGATATGGAAGCTTGGACCCTTGCATAGTTCATAGACAAGTGAAAGTGGATACTCTAAAATACGCAATATAAGCGTGAGTGCTATGGATGGCGTTCTCGTGGGGAGACGGGGCGGATCCATAGTGGTGTATTGATATGGTGAATATGTGGACTCGTGCGCCACCTCAAAAGAGTTACTTGCGATGTAGTTTAGGATAGCCACCGAGTCAAAGCTGGCTTGCTGTTTGTTAAACTCCACCACCCCTTTGTTGATAATGATGCATATGTAGTTAGTTCGATGTAAGTCTTGCTGGGTACATTTGTACTCACGTTTGCCTATTTTACGTTTTTGCGAGAGACTTGGTCTCGCTAGTAGTTCAGCGTGGACTTCCACGTTTATCTTGTTACCTCAGCTACGATCTTGTGCCCTCGGCAGATCTCGGTAGATAGTCGCTTTCTCGGCCTTTTTCATTTGTAGATGTCGTACTCGGACATGTTAAGCTTCCGCATGTGCTTTGATTTGTATGCTCTGAATGTTGGGTCATGAGACCCCTGTTTGTAATATCTCGCTCTTCGGAGCCTAATGAATAAATACTTGAGTCATAGAGTCATGTTGTGATGCCATGTTGTATTTGCACATATCGAGCATATTGTGTGTATGTTATTGAAATGCTTGGTATGTGTGGGATCTGACTATCTAGTTGTTTATCTTTAGTAGCCTCTCTTACCGGGAAATGTCTCCTAGTGTTTCCACCGAGCCATGGTAGCTTGCTACTGCTCCGGAACACTTAGGCTGGCCGGCATCTGTCCTTCTTCGTTCGATGTCTCGTCCTTCGGGAAGCGTCCGCGATGAATACCGAGTCATGTTAGCCCGCTACAGCCCGGTTCACCGAGTCTGCTAGCCCAATGCTACAGCTGGATTCACTCGCTGATGACCGACACGTTCGATGCTGGGTCATGGATACCTGTCCCTGTAAGTTTGTGCCACTTTGGGCTTACGACTAGCCATGTCAGTCCGGGCTCCTTATCATATGGATGCTAGCGACACTATCATATACGTGTGCCAAAAGGCGCAGACGGTTCCGGGCAAAGGTAAGGCGACACCCGTGGGGATACCGTGCGTGAGGCCGCAAAGTGATATGTTGTGTTACATGCTAGATCGATGTGGCATTGAGTCGGGGTCCTGACAATTTCACTGAGGAATTCTTCACTGAGGAATTTCAAAAATGAGGAAAAACTCAAATTGAAGATTTTCAACTTTTGTGGTGGCGTAGCCCACCGTATAAGAATGATGATTTCAGACACCGCGTACAATTGTCGTAGGGTTCTGAGAATCAAATTCTTCATTAATTTCTTCACACTTAGAGTGTTATTCTTCATTGATTGAAGAAAAACGCTTCTTCATGTGTTGCACATCTAAGTCATCAATTATGCATAAGGGTTTGGATGTGTGTCCTTTTCAAAGAACATTCGAAGATTCTAAGATATTTAGCTCACACCGCAACTTGCTAAATCTCTTCTCATCCAAGGGCTTAGTGAAGATATCAGCTAGCTATTCTTCAGTCTTCACATGCTCGATGGAGATATCGCCCTTCAGCACATGGTCACGAAGAAAATGATGATGAATCTGGATGTGCTTAGTCTTCGAGTGCTGAACTGGGTTGTGAGCAATCTTGATGGCACTCTCATTGTCGCAGAGGAGAGGCACATTCTTCACGTTGACACCATAGTCCTTGAGGGTTTGCTTCATCCAAAGCAGTTGAGCACAGATGAGCCAGCAGCAATGTATTCAGCTTCAAGCAGAGAGCGGTGATCTGCAGTTCTGCTTTCTTCGAGGACCAATGGACCAAAGATCGTCCGAGGAAATGACAAGTGCGGATGTTGACTTGCGGTCCACGATCACCAGCATAGTCAGAGTCAGAATATCCAATAAGATCAAAAGCAGAGCCCTTGGGGTACCATAGTCCTAGTGTTGGTGTGTGAGCTAGATATCGAAGAATATGCTTCAGAGCCTTACGGTGTGATTCCTTCGGTGCAGCTTGAAATCGGGCACACATGCAAACACTAAGCATTATATCTGGCCTAGATGCACATAAGTACAATAAAGAACCAATAATGGAGCGGTATACCTTGTGATCGAAGTCTATACCATTTTCATCAGTGCATAGATGGCCATTTGTGGGCATAGGAATTTTGACGCCTTTGCAATCTTGCATGCCGAATTTCCTCAGTACATCTTTGAGGTATTTCTCCGAGATATGAATATGCCATTCTTGCCGATTTAATTTGAAGACCTAAGAAGAATTTCAACTCTCCCATCATAGACATTTGATATTCTTCACTCATCATATAGGCAAATTCATCACTATATTGTTGGTTAGTACAACCAAAGATAATATCATCAACATATATTTGGCACACAAACAGTTCACCATCATATGATTTAGTAAATAGAGTAGGGTCAAGTGAACCGGGTGTGAAGCCATTCTTCACGAAGAATTCCTTCAATGTGTCATACCACGCCCGAGGGGCTTGCTTGAGGCCATAGAGGGCCTTATTGAGTCTGAAGACTTTGTCAGGATTCTTGGGATCTTCAAAACCTGGGGGTTGAGCAACATATACTTCTTCCTCAAGCTTACCATTGAGGAATGCACTTTTCACATCCATTTGATATAAAATGATATCATGATGGTTAGCATAGGCAAGTAAAATGCGAATAGCTTCAAGTCTAGCAACAGGTGCAAAAGTTTCATCGAAATCAATTCCTTCAACCTGTGTGTAGCCTTGAGCTACTAGTCGTGCCTTATTCCTCACCACAAGGCCATTTTCATCTTGCTTGTTGCGGTAGATCCACTTTGTGCCAATGATATTATGCTTGCGAGGATCCAGGCGATTGACCAATTCCTGACATTGTTCAACTCGAATCGATGTAATTCTTCTTGCATAGCCTGAATCCACTCCGCTCGTAAAAGCTTCATCTACCTTAGTGGTCTCGAGATAGACACAAAAGCATAGTGCCCACAAAAGTTAGATAAGTGTGAGGCTTTTGAGCGGGTGAGAGGACTGGTGCACTAATGTCATCGATGATCTTCTCCACTTGCACTTCTTTTGCAACGCGTGGATGAGTTGGTTGTCGCCGAGGATTTTGATCAGCATTTTCTTGACACCATTTTCCTCATCATGTTCTTGGTGCATCACTCGGCGTTCTTCATGAACAGGAATGAATTCTTCAGCAGATTCTTCAAGATGGGAATGACATCCTCGGTTGCCTTGAGCTTGATAGCATCCTCGGTGTTGGTTCATCTAACACGTAGGTAGGTGCTCTCTTTGCGAGCCATTAGTTTCATCGAACCGCACATCTACAAGGTCAACAATCTTGTGAAGAACAATGTTGAAGACTCAGAGGTGTCTGAGTCCTTCCGTAACCAAGCATAAAACCTTCATGTGCTTTCGGTGCAAATTTAGAATTGTGGTGAGGATCTCTAATCCAACATTTAGCACCAAAGACTTTGAAATAACTCACATTGGGTTTCTTGTCAGTGAGGAGTTCATAGGCAGTCTTCTTGAAGAATTTGTGAAGATATACTCTGTTGATGATGTGGCAAGCAGTATCAATTGCATCAATCCAAAAACGCTGAGGCGTTTTGTATTCATCAAGCATAGTGCAAGCCATCTCAACAAGAGTTCTGTTCTTGTGCTCCACGACGCCATTCTGCTGAGGAGTATAGGGAGCAGATAATTCATGAGTAATACCAAGTTCATCAAGATAGGCATCAAGACCAGAATTCTTGAACTCAGTTCCATTGTCACTTCTGATATGAGTGATCTTCACACCAAAGTTGGTTGTAGCCCTCGAAGAAAATCGTTTGAAGACTTCCTGCACTTCATGTTTGTAAGTAACAATGTGTACCCATGTATATCGAGAATAATCATCAACAATGACAAAACCATATAGAGATGCATCATTAGTGACTGCTGAATAATGGTTAGGTCCAAAGAGGTCCATGTGAAGCAATTCGAATGGACGTGTAGTGGTCATGATAGTCTTCGCTGGATGCTTGGCCTTGGTCATTTTTCCGGCTTCACATGCTCCGCATAAGTGATCCTTGAGGAATTTGACATTCTCAATGCCAATGACATGCTTCTTCTTCATAGCGTGTTCAAATTCCTCATGCTGCATGACCAAGTCGTCGATGCCATAGCCAGCCTTCGAAGCTTTTGCAAGTAGACACACGGCTGGTTGTGGTCCCAGAGAAATCAACAATATACAGATCTCCTCTCCTAAAGCCTTCAAGACTTTGGAATTGTCACTTCCATAATCACAACACAGCGATATTTGCCAAAGACAACAACCATATCAAGATCACAAAGCATTGAGATCGACATGAGATTGTATCCTAAGGACTCAACAAGCATGACTTTGTCCATGTGCTTATCCTTAGAGATAGCAACCTTACCAAGACCCAATACGACTTTTGCCTTTGTCAAGAAAGATGATATGCTTCAGAGGTGACGGTGATAAGGAGCATCCATCAATAGATTTTTGTCACCAATCATGTGATTTGTACATCCACTATCGAGGACCCATTCGGGTTTTGGGTTGATCATTCTGCAGATGAATTAGTGTAGCTCACAATCGCATATGCTTCATCGATGAAGAATATGACATCAAGTTCATCGATGAATTTCATCAAGCGATAAAAAGATGTATAGCAAGATGAGGACGTGTGAAATGAAAGTTCATTTCATCATGATTCGCTGCGTCCTTTCGTGCAATTTTGTCGGTTCAAAGAAATTCTTGAGAGACGTTAGAGCACGTCCGAGACCTGATCCTGCAGAAGAGATTAGTTCTTTTTCTTCACCACCCACATCTGGAGGGGTGGCAAAGAGTTCATCATCCTGCGAGCACCATGTGAGAAAGGTGGCAAAGATGCTAGACCATTTCACTTAGCATGAGAGAGGTTAGGGTATGCATATGAATAGGCAGAGTAATTCTTCGAGGACTTATGAACATAATGGTTTGAAGAGTAATGCACATATTCATAGCCCTTAGCTTTACTCTGCGAGACAGATTTGTTAGCACGGTGATAATCATATGAGGACTTTGATCCAGTTGAGGAATTTGATCCTTGTGAAGAATTTGGTCCATATGAAGAATTTGATCTGGGGTTCCTATTCTTCACAGGTGGTGTCATGAGGACATTCACCTGAAGACTTTCAACACGGCTTTTGGGAACCCAGATTTTCTTCATAGGGGAAGCATTCCTGCAGTTAGTGCCAACATATCTAGCAAATACTTCACCATTCCGATTTTTGAACAGTTTATAGTTGGAGTCAATTGACTCATCAGAAGAATGAGGAGATTCACATGTAAAGCCAGATAAGTTAGATGGATCAACTAAAGGTCCCTTTGCAGCAACCCATGAGGTTTTGGGATACTGCTCAGGCTTCCAATATGTTCCATCGGCATTGAGTTTCCTCTCAAAGGCAATACCCTCTTTCCTAGGGTTTCTGTTGAGGATCTGTTTTTTGAGCACATCACAAAGTGTCTGATGCCCTTTGAGGCTTTTGTACATGCCTGTCATGTACAATTCCTTCAACCCTGCATTGTCGAGGATACTAGCAATGTCCTCGGATGAGGAATTAGTGATAGCAGAGGCAGATGAAGAATTTGTAACAGTTGAAGCATTTGAACATTCAGGTGAAGAATTAGCAGATTCACGTTCAATGCACTTTAAGCATGGAGGAACAAATTCTTCCTGAGAAGCGCTGATTTGTTGAGCTAGTAATGAATCGCGCTCCTTCTGAAGATCTTCATAACACACTCTTAGCTTTTCAAGATCTGCCTTTCTTTGAATAGCTTCAAGAGAAAGCTTCTCATTGTCTTGCTTTTCTTGAAGAAATTCATAAGAAAGTTTCTCATGATCAGACAAGAGAGAGTTATGATGACCTTGAAGGTTATCATACTTAGACAGAAATCTCTGAAGATTTTCAGTCAGGGCTTTAGTGCGATCCATTTCTTCACCCAACATGTCATCACTTTTATCTAGCATGTTTTGAACCTTTTCAAGAGCCCGTTGTTGTTTCACATAATTTTAGCAAGTTTAGAGTAGCTGGGCTTTAGATCCTCATCGATTCATTTTCACTAGAGTCGAGGAGTTGTATTTGAGTACCTTAGCTCCTTTTGCCATGAAGCAATAGGTGGGGCGTAGCCATCAT
This sequence comes from Aegilops speltoides, assembly GCA_021437245.1. Taxonomy (NCBI): domain Eukaryota; kingdom Viridiplantae; phylum Streptophyta; class Magnoliopsida; order Poales; family Poaceae; genus Aegilops; species Aegilops speltoides. The sequence continues at coordinate 466,349,335 of CM038143.1, forward strand.
TATCTTCATCAGGCTTGTTGGTGGAGTCGGTTTCTTGATGTTGAAGATGGACTTGTCGACGAAAGCAGAGTAACGGCCGACTCGCCACACTGACTCAGATTCTTGGACTCCTCTTCATCATTTTCCTTAGATTCAGCTTCAGAGTCCATTTCCTCGCCAATGAATGCCCGAGCTTTCTTGGAGCTGCCCTTCTTGTGAGATGAAGACTTTGATGGTTTTGAAGACGAAGATTTTGATGATTTCTTCTTCTTCTTCATATCATCGTAATCGTAGTCCTTGTATTTCTTCTTCTTCATTTCCTTTTCCCACTGAGGACAATCTTGAATATAGTGACCAGGCTTCTTGCATTTGTGGCAAAGTCTTCTCTTGTAGTCACTGGATGAAGAATCATTTCCTCTTGAGGATTTTGCAAAACGACCACGTCTTGTGAACTTCTGGAATTTCTTCACAAGCAGAGCTAGATCCTGGCTCAGTTCTTCAGGATCACCAAGGCTACTACCAGAATCCTCAAATTCAGAGTCAGACACAACCTTAGCCTTCAGGGCACGTGGTTTGCCATAGTTTGAGCCATAGAGATCTCTCTTTTCAGCAAGCTGGAACTCGTGGGTGTTAAGCCTTTCGAGGATATCAGCAGGATCAAGCGACTTGTAGTCAGCATGTTCTTGTATCATCAGTCCCAGAGTATCAAATGAGGAATCAAGCGATCTTAGCAGTTTCTTCACAACTTCGTGATCAGTGATGTCAGTGGCACCGAGGGCTTGAAGCTCATTTGAGATGTCAGTGAGGCGATCAAAGGTTTGTTGGACATTTTCATTGTCGAGTCTTTTGAAGCGGTTGAAGAGATTCTGAAGAACATCAACTCGAGAGTCATGCTGAGTTGAGACTCCTTCATTTACTTTGGACAACCTATCCCAGATAAGCTTAGCGCTTCCAAAGCACTCACTCTTCCATACTTGTCCTTTGCTCGATGGCCACGATGATATTCTTCGCTTGAGAGTCGAGTTGTTTGAATCTCTTCACATCGGTGGCGGTCGGTGTTTGATGGATGCTGGGACACCATTTTCCGCAACATACCAGAGATCATTATCAATTGCCTCAAGATGCATTCGCATCTTGTTCTTCCAGTAGGGGTAGTCCGTTCCATCAAAGGTAGGACACCCAGCCGAGACCTTGATCATACCTGCGGTCGACATAACTAGAACTCCAAGTGGTTAAACCAAAATCACATAGAATAAGGGAGTACCTTGCTCTGATACCAATTGAAAGTGCGTTATATCGACTAGAGGGGGGGGCGAATAGGCGATTTTTATGAAATTCTTCACTGAGGAATTTGCCGGTGAGGAAATTCCTTAGCGAAGAACTATTTGCAGCGGAATATGTACTCAGAAGTAAACATAACAGGTTGCACACATAGTTAGCATGATGAAATGAAGACTAGAACAGAGTACGGGAAGCGTAAACACAGGATAACAAGATGAAGACAAACAGACTGAAGAAATTGAACTGAGGAATTTGTGAAAGTCTTCAGTCAAAGTCTTCAAGCACAGATATGAACAACATGCAACATAGAATGAGGAAATGAATGAGTTGAGGAAATAGAACCATCGGTTGGTGAAAACAATGATTTGGTAGACCAGTTCCAACTGCTATCTCGGTTATGCGTCTGGTTGAGCGGCCGAGTATTTAAACTCGAGGACACACAGTCCGGACACCCGATCTCTGAGCGCAACTCAGACACCCATCCTCACCGTATTCTCCTTGAACTAAGACCACACAAGCCTCGTCCAATCACTCGTGGTAAGTCTTCAGGTGACTTCCAAACCTTCACAGACTTGGTCACTCGGCGATCCACAATTCCTCTTGGATGCTCTAGACCTTGACGCCTAACCGTCTGGAAGAAGCACAGTCTTCAAAGGTAACAAGCGTCGGATCCACGCAGGATCAATTTCTTCAGTGATGCTCAATCACTTGGGATTTGTGTGGGTTTGGTTTTGGGATTTTCCTCACTTGATGATTTTCGCTCAAAGTCCTCGGAGGATGGGTTGCTCTCAAATGACAAGTGTCAAGTTCTCTCGGAGCAGCCAGCCAACTAGTGGTTGTAGGGGGCGGCTATTTATAGCCTAGGGAGCAGCCCGACATGATAAGACATAAATGCCCTTCAATGATATGACCATTAGGTGGATAAGATATTTTGGTCCGCCGGCGCGCAGCACAGCAATGGTCGGAAATTTGATTCTCAAAGTCCTCAGGGCTATCGTGTTCCTCACTGTGTAGGCAATTCGCACTGGCGAATTCCTAACTCCTCAGTCAGAGCAAAGTTATCAGTGACCAGAAGAACTGCATCTCATCCTTCAAGAACTTGATCGAATCTGTATGAGATTTCCAATGGCTTCACTCAAGGGATTGGTAGGTGTAGGATTTGAGTTGAGCATCACATGGAAATTTTTCCTTAGTATTTCCTCGACCCCTTTAACAATGACGGTGTTTCCTATGACTCAAGAAAAGAAAATGAAACTACGAAAACAAAAGTCTTCACGCTTCATATTCCTCGAATGAATATCAAGTCTTCAAGGTCACACCAATTTCTTCACTTTCAAAGTCTTCGAATATCAAAGTCTTCAAATGAAGAACTTCATTTTTAGGGGTCGACTTTCTCTGTAAATATCAAACTCCTCATAGACTTATAGACCTATGTACACTCACAAACGCATCAGTTACTTAACCTATAAGTCTTCGATGCACCAAAATCACTAAGGGGCACTAGATGCACTTACAGTAACAGTAGCAACATAAAAGTAAATAAGCGAAGAACAATATGTGAAAAGCTCGTAGGCAATGCATCAGGGATGGATAATTATGCCAGATGCGATTTGTCATGCAATAGTTATAACATAGGGTGGTATAGAACTAGCTCCAATTCATCAATGCAATGTAGGCATGTATTCCGTAAATAGTCATACGTGCTTATGGAAAAGAACTTGTATGACATCTTTTGTCCTACCCTCCCGTGTTCAGCAGGGTCCTTACGGAAACAATGGGATATTAAGGCCTCCTTTTAATAGAGAACCGGAACAAAGCATTAACACATAGTGAATACATGAACTCCTCAAACTACAGTCATCACCGAGAAGTGTCCCGATTATTGTCACTTTGGGGTTGTCGGATCATAACACATAATAGGTGACTATAGACTTGCAAGATAGGATCAAGAACACACATATATTCATGAAAACATAACAGGTTCAGATCTGAAATCATGGCACTAGGGCCCTAGTGACAAGCATTAAGCATAGCAAAGTCATAGCAACATCAATCTCAGAACATAGTGGATACTAGGGATCAAACTCTAACAAAACTAACTTGATTACATGGTAAATCTCATCCAACCCATCACCGTCCAGCAAGCCTATGATGGAATTACTCACGCACGGCGGTGAGCATCATGAAATTGGTGATGGAGGATGGTTGATGATGACGACGGCAATGAATCCCCCTCTCCGGAGCCCCGAACGGACTCCAGATCAGCCCTCCCGAGAGAGATTAGGGCTTGGCAGCGGCTGTGTGTCGTGAAATGCGATGAAACTTTCTCCTTGATTTTTTTCTCCCCGAGACGGTATATATGGAGTTGGAGTTGAGGTCGGAGGGTGTCCTGGGGGCCCACGAGATAGGGGCCACGCCCTAGGGGGGGCTCCCCCTGTCTCGTGGACAGGCCGTGGCCCCCCTGGCACTAATTCTTTCGCCAAAAATTCTTATTAAATCTGAAAAGTGCCTCCATGGATTTCCAGGACATTCCGAGAACTTTTCTTTTCTACAGATAAAACAACATCCTGGCAGTTCTGCTGAAAACAGCGTCAGTCCGGGTTAGTGTCATTCAAATCATGCAAGTTAGACTCCAAAACAAGGGCAAAAGTGTTTGGAAAAGTAGATACGTTGGAGACGTATCAAGGCGTGATCGGCAGGATCTCCAGATATAGTTCGGCGACCCCTCTTTCTTCCAGAACACAAAGGACGCTGTTACACTTCAAACACGATAATCACAGAGCAGGTTTTTACCATACCTGTGTAACGGTGTTTCGTCCCTAACCCCTTCCTCTTAAGCCTGCCTGACCCAGACGTCCTTTGCCGACGAGCCCCCAGGGGCTCCACACCGCTTTTCGAAGGTCGTCTCTATAAAAATACGATATTTTATGCATAAGGCATGGTATCAGAAAGGTGTCCTCTTCAGAGGATAATGTTTCGGCTTTGCTTACACGCGATGCAGGTAGCAGTCCGGGATAGTCGGCGATAATAGCCACCGAGGCGCCATCGCAGCTGGCCTGATAAAATGTCCCGTTGACGAGCTCCACAGATATATCCGGATCTTCTTCAAGTCCTGGATCGAAGGCCCTTCCGGGGTCCTCTGGCTACGGGGAAGGGCTGTTGAATCCTTCCACGACCCTCCTCAGTTCATGCTCAGAAATATCAAGGTAAAATATCGTGATGAAGAGCGTCAGAACGAATAGAGTGGGGGAAAGAGTGACTACTTACCCAGTTTGGGGGGTTGTACATGGAAAATCCATCCCGGGGTTTAATGCGAAGGAATTGTTCTTCTTCTCCTTTATACAAATTGGGCAGTATTCTCGCCAGAGCAGTGGTGGAGTCCGGACCTTTACGACCACAGAGGGTGGCATCATCTTCCCCATTGTAGTGCCACATGGGCTTCCCCCGATACTGAAGTGGCTGCACCCCCCGCATTATGCAAATTGCTATAACCTCGACTGTTGTCAGCCCTGATTTGGCCAGAGTCTTTATCCCGCTCATCAGGAACTGGACTTCTCTGGTATCTTCCTCTTGGGGGCCACGAGGGCGCCAACTTCGGCGTGTCTTCGGTGGGGCTTTATTGAACTCAGGGAGGCCCGTCCAGTCTGGATCCGGAAGAGGAACGTCATCAACATAAAACCACTCCGAGGGCCAGTTTTTAGGTGACTTCTTGGGAGTATCGGACAAGTATCCGGTCACGGCGACACACCATATTTCGGCTCCGCCCACTTGACATATGGATTCCCCCTGGTTGCAAGGGATGAGGCAGAACAACTTCTTCCATAACCCGAAGTGAGCCTTGCAGCCCAGAAATAACTCACAAAGGGCAACGTATCTTGCGATGTGCAGCACGAAGGCGGGGGCGAAGTTGTGCAGCTGGAGGCCATAGAACTCCAGGAGCCCGGGAAGGAATGCGTGAATTGGAAACCCGACGCCTCTTAGCAAATATGGGATGAGGCATACTCGCTCCCCTTGAGATGGGCTAGGAAATCTCTCCGCTTGCTCCCCGCCATCATAGGTCGCTAGTCCGGCTCGGACGGGGACCATGAACGCCGGTGGAAGAAACCCTTGGGTCTGAACTCTACTTAACGGCTATGGGGAACAAAACACTCTTCCCAATCACCTGGCTTAGAGCTAAGGGAGCGAGAGGAGGAGCCGCGGCGACCGGCCATGTTGGAATGGTTTTTTTCCGGGCGCGCTCTGCTGGATGCTCACTCAAGGGAAGAAGGTGAGGTTTGGATCTGAGGATCCCCGTCTCTTCAAATAGACGGTTTGCCTGCAAGGCCAAGGTGGAAAATGCAAAAATGCTCCGGCTCCTCGTATTCGTTCAACACGTGGAGATGACCATTATTGAAGCACAGAAGCCGAGGAGTACAACCTTGATGGGAAGCCGGGCACTGTTCGTTACAACAGGTACTTTGGAGTATTCGGAGATGGAATCCGCCTTGCAATGCCGAAGACAAACTGCGCACCAGACTCATCGTCATTGAAGCCTGGTTCAGGGGCTACTGAGGGAGTCCTGGATTAGGGGGTATCCGGACAGCCGGACTATATACTTTGGCCGGACTGATGGACCGTGAAGATACAAGACTCTAGACTTCGTCCCGTGTCCGGATGGGACTCTCCTTTGCGTGGAAGACAAGCTTGGTGATCCAGATATTAGATCTCCTTATTTGTAACCGACTCTGTGTAAACCCTAGCCCACTTCGGTGCCTATATAAACCGGAGGGTTTGGTCTGTATGGGGACAATCATAATCATCATAGGCTAGACTTCTAGGGTTTAGCCATTACGATCTCGTGGTAGATCAACTCTTGTAATACTCATATCATCAAGATCAATCAAGCAGGAAGTAGGGTTTTACCTCCATCGAGAGGGCCCGAACCTGGGTAAAACATCGTGTCCCTTGCCTCCTGTTACCATTAGCCTTAGACGCACAGATCGGGACCCCCTACCCGAGATCCGCCGGTTTTGACACCGACATTCGCTTCCCCGCGCTGCCTCGGCAACTGCTCTATTTGACGAGTCCCTGCTACATGCAAAAAGAGTCATCATTACCTGTGATCATGGGGGACAGTGGTTGGCCTCCCTTGGGCTATAAATGGGAGGGGCGAAAGCCCTCGTTGCACATCTCCCCTCGCCCCGCCTGCTTCTTCTCCCTCCTCGCTCCGGTTGCTTGCAGCGTCCCATGACGCCCGTGAAGAGGTTCTCGGCCGCGGAGAAGAGGAAGGCTCGCCAGGAAGGGCCTGGCTCTCCCCCGCCCAAGCGCGGCCGCGGCCATCCCCGCAAGCATCCCGCGACTCCCGTTGCGGCTTCTCGTGGCCGCGGTGGTGGCCCTTCACGCGGTGGCGGCCGCCCGTATTGAGGCAGCCCAATCGATGGTGGAAGGCATGCCATGGCTGCGTGGCCTCCTTAGCCGCGCTTCCTTTCGGCAGACATGCTGTCGGAGTTTGTGGTGTGGTCGGACAACCCGGCTGGCAACTGGCTCCAGCTCCCTCGCTTCTTCGTCGGTGAACTGTCGGCCGCTGGCCCCGGCGGGCTCTGGCTGCAGGCAGAAGGCTGCTGCAACAGGGCCTCCTGGGCGGAGGAGATCTCTGCCGCCGGGTACGTGGCCCTGGCCCGAGGTTGCCAGACATTTTCCCGCGCGCGTGGCCTGGGCAGGCGGTGCACCCTCCACTTCAAGTAGGATGGCGACGCGACCCTCTACGTGAGGGTGTTCGGAGAAGATGGCCGCCATGTCGGGTGCTGCCCTGAAGACGATGGTGGCGACGAGGTGCTTGGCCTTGGCGACCGCCGCGACGAGGACGAAGGCAAACCCGCTCCTGGCGGCGACCGCAGCTCGCCGAGCTTCAGCGGCTCTTCCTCCGGTGACAGCTCCTCCAGAGGTGGTCGCGATCAGCCACCACGCCGCGCGCCCGCTTCGAGGGCGGTAGCGGGTCGTCCCGTCGCCGCGCCCCAGTGAAGCGCGAGGCGGAGTCTGATTGAGCTCGGGACGACGATGCAGATCCCTCCTAGCGAGCTGTCGCAAGGCACGTGCTGTTTTTATTTTGTTTTTGTCCTTTTCCTGCATTGAGAGAGAGAAGTATGGAGCCCCGTGGGGACATGCAACAAACTATGATCCTCTAATTATCGTGCTACATTTATTGTCCCCGTGCTGTGTCATGGTGTCATGGTTATGTGCGTGCGCGTAGGAACAACTTAGCTCAGGATGTCTGCAGTAGTTTTCGCCTTGTGAGGTACCTGCTCATGGCCTCACTGGGCGCCATAAGAGCTGCAAAGATCAGTTGGGAGAATTGTTTCCGAACCTTGGTCGCGAGTGTTGCCAGCTTATGCCCGGTGCTTTGTGTCTCGATGCCCGAGGGGCACGGACCGGGAGGGGTGCTCCTGCTGTGAACTCGAACGACAGGGCCTCACGAAAACCAGGAGAAGAAGGGCTCACGAGGGCGCCATTCAGCCCCCTCGCGAGGCTTGCGAGAGAGAGAGCGAGCCAGACAAAAGCCGAAAATAGAGAATAGGGGCAAAAGATGGCAAACAACACTAGAAGCAACTTCAATAAAGGTTCAAACAAGGGAGAGCAAGCCAGCTGCGGAAAGCAAATGAAAAGCCGTGTCCGGCACCTAGTCTAATCTTCGACGTCTTCTCACCAGCGCGGAGCTAAGTGCTACCACTGGGCGTGGGCGGGAGCCCCCGAGGCCCGAGGGCGGCACTCCGGAGACTCTGGGGCGTTTACAGCCCCAACTCATTATTATGTGAGAGTGTCACGGGCGGCGAGCTTCACAGGCACTAGGCCTTCTTCACAGACACCGGGCCTTTCTTCAGGCAGCGAGCTTCACAGGCACCGTGCCTTCTTCACAGGCACCGGACCTTTCTTTGAGCGGCGAGCTTCACAGGCTCTGGGCCTTCTTCACAGGCACCGGGCTTTCTTCAAGGGTAGAACCTCCGGAGGTGCTGAATGTTCCAAGCGTTTGGGATGGGCACCCCTTCCTGAGTCTCCAGGCGCACGGCGCGAGGCCTAGAAACATGGACAACCTTGAACAGGCCCTCCCACATGGGCGAGAGCTTATGCAGCCCTTCCCTGGAGAGCACCCGCCTGAGCATGAGGTCACCTACCTCAAGAGTCTGGGGGCGGGGCGTTGCGGCAATAATCTGCCCGCGCGCCGGGTATCTTCTTTGCTCGTAGTGCGGCTTCTTGATGGCGCTCCTCCCCCAGCACGAGGTCCGCCCCTGCATGGCGTCCTGTTGCGCTTCATCAAATGCTAGGACCCACGCGGAGCAACGCCTGACCTTGCGAGGGAGGACTGCCTCTGCTCCGCAGACGAGGAAGAACGGGGTCTCGCCAGTCAACTTGGTGGCGGTAGTACGGATGGACCACAGCACAGACTGGAGCTCATTGTACCAGTCCCTGCCGCAGGCCTCCAGCTTCTTTTTGAAGTTCCTGGTTTTGAGGTTCTTCAGGACCTCTGCGTTGGCGTGTTCAGCCTGGCTGTTACTCCGGGGGTGTGCCACCAAAGCGTAGTATATCTGCGTTCCAAGGTTAGCGCAATATGTTTTGAAGAGATTGCTGGTAAACTGCGAACCATTATCGGTGATGATGTGATCAGGGACCCCGAATCGGCTCACGAGGCCCTTGATGAACTTGACTGCAGAACCAGCTGGGATGGTGCGGACGGCTTCCACCTCCGCCCACTTGGTGAACTTGTCAATGGTGACGTAGATGTAGCAGTAGCCCCCAGGCGATCGAGGAAACGGGCCCAAGATATCCAGCCCCCAGACCACGAACGGCCACGAGAGTGGGATGGTCTGCAGGCCCTGAGCTGGCTGATGGATCTTCTTGCACTACAAAAAAAAGACACATCCGTGACATTTTAGGCCAAATGAATATTTTTCCGTCATACATATGACACTTCTATGACGATAATTGTGACAAAACCCAGTATCATCATAGATGTGGTGGCCTCCTACTTCTATGACAAAAAAACATGGCAGAAAATGGGCTTTTCGTCCTGGGCGGGCCGGAGACCCAGCTGCATGACATTCTTTGGGCCGTCCATGACAGAAAAAACCGTGGTAGAAGCGAGGGGGAGGAAAATTTTGGGGAGTTGCCGGTTACGGTGGGTGGTCGGGGACCGAGCGATGCGCATTTCTCTCGTACACGTGTGAGGCATTGGCTCTAACTGAACCAAGCCAGGCGTTGGGCTCTAACTGAACCCGAGCGATTAGACTACAGGCTACGCGTTACTGAACCCGATCGATCGATCGATGGTGATAATCGAACCCGATGGGCGATTCGCCGCTCTGCTGCTAATCAAGCCGGTCGATTGGATGAGCGATGGCGTTGCACCGGGGGGGTGGATGAGCATTGGGTGGTGGCGTTGCCTCTGGATGAACATGACCCGTGGTGTGGAGGGCTGGATGAGCGATGAGACGGTGGAGGGTGGCCGTGGAGGGGTGGTTGAGCAGGACCCGTGGTGTGGAGGGCTGGATGAGCGATGAGCGGTGGAGGGTGGTTGAGCGATGGCGGTGGAGTAGCGCGGTGGTGGAGGCTAGATGAACAGGAGCCCGTGGAGGCTGGAGGAGGTCGACGGTAGCCCATGGAGGCTGGAGGAGGTCGACGGCGGAGCTGAACAGTATCCCGTGGACTCCCGTTTTGCAGTACGCCACACCCCTCCCGATGAACAGGACCCCCGTTTCGACCGTAGTGCTCCAACACAAGTCCGTTTCCTCCATTTTGCGGTATGCCACACCCCTCCCGATCAACAGGACCCCCATTTCAATCGTAGGAGGTCCGTTTCGTCTGTTTTGCGGTACGCCACACCCCTCCTGATCAACAGGACCCCCGTTTCGACAGTAGGAGGTCCGTTTCCTCCGTTTTGCGGTACGCCACACTCCTCCCGATCAGCAGGACCCCGTTCTGAATGTAGGAGGTCCGTTTCCTCCGTTCTGCGGTACACCAGACCTCGTTTCCATCGCCTGTTCCGTCCAAGCCCTCCCGATGAACACCACCACAGATTTTGTTCCGACCCAGCCGGTTGGCTCCCACGCGTTTCGTTGCCTCTCGATGAACACGACGCATTCCGTTGCCTCCCCATGAACACGACGCATTCCGTTGCATCCCCATGAACACGACGACAACGCTGTTTCTTAGTTCCGTCCAAGCCATGTACATGAGCCCTCGCCGTACGTATGCGCGAGTAGGCGTTCGAGACCCCGCCCGTATGTACACATATGTGATCGTATTTTCTTTGTTGCACCCTGGCCGCTGTACGTACGTGTACATGCTACGTGTGTGCCTCTACTACGACACATGCACGCCTCTACATCCACCAGTATATATGTACGTACACGTTCACGACCAGAATTACAACGCTACGTATGCTTCGACCAGGTGGGTCCCGTATCGAGCACTTCCTTGCTGAAGATGTAGCTGGTGGGTTCCAGCGATCGGGGCGAATCATTTTTTTCCGGCGCACTTCCTTGCGTGCGAAGATGTAGTAGTGGGTCCCAGCGATCGAGAACCGTCGTTTTTGCGGGACGCACTTCCTTGCATGCGAAGGTGTAGCTGGTGGGTCCCAGCAGTCAGGGGGGAAACATTTTTTTTCGCGAAATATGGTGGCCCGTCTGGTGGGTCCCCGCTGTTAGGTGGAGGAATAATTATTTAGCGCGTAATAAGGAGGCACTTCCTTGCTGTAGCCGTGGACCCAGCTGTCAGCCTCTCCACGCACAGTACTCTTCTCATGGAAGTCGGTCGTTGACCACATTGATCGGGCCGCGCCGAGAGCACCACGGCGTTGGACGACGACGAGGCCTAGGAAGGGGATGACATGGAGGCAGGGAAGACTCGCGGCGATTGTTTCCCACGAGGAGAATGCGGCTGTCTGAGGTTTCTTGGTTTGTCTGCCGTCGCCGGAGAATAACGATGGGTGTGGGCGAGTAGAGGATGGCTAGGCCAGCGATGGGAGTATGGTGGGCGGTGAGGCTGTGTGCGTGTAGCTGAGACGACCTTGAGGAGGAGGGAGCGGGCAATCCATGGCGCTTGTTTGGCGGTTGGAGCAGGAAGAGCAGAGATTGATGAAGCCTGACGGCCGTTGGATGGACATCAACCGTCCTTTGCTTGTCGTCAACCTTTTTAGGAAAGCCTCAAATCTATGGAAAAAAAGCATACAACCCATCGCCATTATTTCTAATAATTTACAGCCCATTGCTAATTCTTAAAGTTTTTTGGAGCCCATATTCTTTTTGTTAGCATTACAGCCCATATTGTGGCCATGGTTAAAAATTATCTGAAATTTTGCATATTTCGGTGCGGTCGAACTGTTTTAATCGAAATTTTGACTCACATTCAGAATGATTTTAAAAATTAATGTATATCAATATAAAATCCAACAAATTCTCCACGCATAAAAATTAATGTAATTTAAAATCTTGAAATGAAAAAAAAATATTTGAAACTAATTGCCGGTGTGATGTGTTTTAAAAATCTACAAACCATTTCTCATTACTGATGGGCCATTTTCTCGGCCAGCCGAATGGAAGCTCTCCTCGTCTTGAAAGATTTGCAGCCCAACAGGCCTGACAAAGCGACTTACTTGGCAAATCACAAAAAAACTGGGCTGTTGCCGTGGACCCAGCTGTCAGCCTCTCCACGTACAGTACTCTTCCGATGGAAGTCGTTCCGTGACCACGTTGACCACGCCGTGCGGAGAGCACCACAGCGGTGGACAACGACGAGGCCTAGGAAGGGGACGACGCGGAGCCGAGGAAGACGCGGCAGTGGAATCCCGCGCGGAGAGGAGTACGAGGGTTCACTGGTTCGGCTGCGGTGTGAGGCTGCCGTCGCCGCAGGGCCTGGCTAGCGGTGGGAATAGTAGGGGCGTTGAGGCCTCAGCGGGCAAAGACAGCCCGCCACGGAGGCAGGAGCATGCGGCACGACCGGCGCTGCTTTGGGCGGCTGGAGCAAGAAGACCAGAGGTTGAAGAACTTCACTACGACTGTTGGATGGACATCGTACGGTCACTAGAGCTAGAATCGTTCACATTGACTAAGTTGAGAAAGCCCGTCGTCCCCGTCAACTTAGTAGGCCCACAAGACAGCCTCCCACCAAGGTGGGTCCCAGCTAGCCGGGGGAGTATTCATTTTTTTGTGCGTAATAAGGAGGCACTTCCAGTGGGTCCGAGCTGATAGCGGGGGAACGTTTTTTCACAAAATACGGTGTCCCGTCCGGTGGGTCCTAGCAGTCAGGGGGAAACGATTTTTTTTTCGCAAAATATTGGTGGCCCTTCCGGTGGGTCCCCGCTGTTAGGTGGAGGAATAATTATTTTCCACGTAATAAGGAGGAACTTCCTTGCGGCTGCTGTGGACCCAGCTATCAGCCTCTCCACATACAGTACTCTTCCGATGGAAGTCGGTCGTTGATCACATTGACCACGCCGCGCCGAGAGCACCACGGCGGTGGACGACGGCGAGGCCTAGGAAGGGGACGATGCGGAGACGGGCCATGGGAGGCAGGAGCAGGCGGTAGCACAGCCGGCCACGGGAGGCAGGAGCAGGCGGCACGACTGGCGCTGCTTTGGGCGGCTGGAGAAAGAAGACCAGAGGTTGAAGAAGCACTATGGTCGTTGGATGGACATCATACGGTCACTGGAGTATTGACTAAGTTGAAAAAGCCCTCCGTCCCCGTCAACTTAGTAGGCCCACAAGTCAGCCCAACAATATGGTGGGTCCCAGCTAGCAGGGGGTATTCATTTTTTTGGGCGTAATAAGGAGGCACTTCCTTGCATGCGAAGATATAGCTGGTGGGTCCGACCTGTCAGCGGGGGGAATGTTTTTTCGCGAAATACAGAGGCCCTTCCTGTGGGTCCTAGCTGTCAGGTGGAGGAATCATTATTTTGCGCGTAATAAGGAGGCATTTCCTTGCATGCGGCCGTGGACCCAGCTGTCAGCCTTCCCACGTACAGTCCACTTCCGATGGATGTCGTTCATTGACCATGTTGACCAGGCCGCGCCGAGAGCACCAGGCCGGTGGACGACGGTGAGGCCTAGGAAGGGAACGACACGGTGCCAGGGAATACTCGGCAGTTGTTTCCCACGCGGAGGAGTACGAGGGTTTAATGGTTCGTCTGCCTTCGCCGGAGAATAACAACATGTGTGGGTGAGTAGAGGGATGGCTAGGCCAGCGATGGGCATACGATGGGGCCGTGAGGCTCTTGGCAAAGATAGCCGACAGGAGGAGGGAGCAGCAGTCCGCGGCGCTTGTTTGAGCGGCTGGAGCATGAAGAGCAGAGATTGAAGAAGCACGACAGCCGTTGGATGGACATCCAACAGTCACTGCTCTCGTGTGTTGACTAAGTTCATAGGGCGTTGCGTGTGTGTCAACCTTTTTTTTATGAAAGCATATGCGTCAACCTGTAGTAGGCGCACAAGTCAGCCTCAAATCTATGGAAAATAGCATACAACCCATATGCCATTATTTCCAATAATGTACAGCCCATTTGCTAATCTTAAGATTTTTTTGGAGCCCATCTTCTTTTTGTTAGCATTACACCCCATAGTGTGGCCACGGTTAAAAAGTATATGAAATTTTGTATATTTCGGTGCGGTCAACTGTTTTTAATCCAGAAATATCGATTCACATTCAAACTATATTGAAAAATAATTTATATAAATACAAAATTCAAATAATTGTCCGCACATAAAAATCAATGGAATTTAAGATCTTGTAATAAAAAAAATTGAAAGTAATTCCCGGTTTGATGTGTTTTAAAAATGTACAAGCCATTTCTGGGCAAACCGAATGAAACTCTCATCGTCTTGAAAGATTTGTAGCCCAACAGGGCCGATAAAGCAAGTAGGCCTTGTTTGGGTATTTCTTTGAAAAAATAGAACTGGGCTAGCCATTTTCAGCAAGAAAAAAACACAACTGGGCTCATGACGTGGTAAACATAAATAAAACCATGGCCAGACGGGACACAACCCCCGCACAGCCCCGTTGTTACCCTGATCCGTCGCTAAAACTAGTATAAAAAACAACTGCTTGTTCCTCAAAAAAAAACTGCGCGACTTGCTGGGTCCCTCGTGTCAGCCGCTCGTAGTGTAATTCTCTCATTTATTGACTATGTTGACAATGGCGTGAGCCCCAGATGTCCAACCATTAGGAGGAACCATATTTTTGGGCTTGTACTATAGAGGCACTTGCTTGCGTACTGCCATGACGTTGGTGGGTCCCTACTGTCATCCTCTCCACGTACAGTCATCTCCTTGTTCCTCTCGGTTGTTAACGACGTTGACAACGCAAGAGGGCGGCGCACCGCGCACGGCGAGCGAACCAATGCCGCAAGGCGGAGGACGACGGCGAGGCCTCGAACGAAATGAACAAGAGCCGTTGAAGATGTGCCGGTCCAGTCGCAGGCGGAGGGGAGTACGAGGGTTGACTGTTTTGGGCACGGGTGCGTGTTGGGGCTATCGTCGCCGAAGAATAACAGGACGTGTGGGGGAATAGAGGGAGGGACTGGCCAATGTTAGAGGGTATGTACGGTAGGGCGGCGTAGGCGCAGCCAGCCATGGGAGGCAGGAGCAGGTGGAGCCGACGGGGTGGTTTGGTTTGGGCGTCTGGAGGAAGAAGAAGACAAGAGATAGAAGATACACGACAGATGTTGGATGTCAGTCCAAAGGCAGGAAGGCAGAATCGTTTGTTGACTGGCTAGTAAGTCGACACCACCTTGGATAGGCTATTTCCTCGCGGGTCCCAAATGTCAGAATCCAAATCTGTCACGGTCATGTAGCCTTTCCTATGAAAATTTACAGCCCATTTGATGTGCTAGTTCAAAATAAGTTTGTGGGTGCTGGTGGGGGCAAATCACTTGGCTTCCGTAATGCACAGTGAGCTCAAGCAGCCGGCGTGAGTGATGTTATTTCCCTTGGTTGTGATTTGTTACAATATTTCACTCTAAATTAAACGAATGTCAAGCCATTTGCCTTGTTTCAAAGAAAATATGACATCACAAATGAGTTGAAAAGGGCAGGAACATCTAACTCCAGCTTACAAACTGTATAAAAGCACGAGGGTTGATTGTTCATCGTTTTACTGAAAAACCCAGATTGAAAAGGGCAACAACATCTAACTCCAAGACTATTCGGCAATCACATCAAATGGATCGGTCAGTCCATAGAATGAACATCCCGGTCATAAAATTTATGAATTATGACCACAATATGTTGTAAATAGAAGCCCGACACATTGTAAGCTCTTTTGCCCACAGAAACTCCTTTTTTGCTCTTGACATACCCATCCATCAAAACCATGCTGCTGATAAACTTAAGCCTGATGGACAATAGTAACCTCGCATTCAGCAGGAAGAATGTGACAAATCTTGTGTTTGCATGGTTGGCTACATATCGTTCTAGCGTTATTGTCTTCAATCGAATCTCATGAGAAGTGAGAAAGTCCCGATGCTTACAAATCCACCGATTGGTTATAACTTTCTTACCCCGTCCTATTGCCTAAATAGACATGAAGATTGAAAACAGTTAAGGTCTAAAAGAAGAGTGTCGAAAGAGCAACTGCTGAACGGTTAATTCTAGTACACTATATGCGGGCTTGCAATGTGCGTGAAATTATCACCTTTATATACAACTTCTCCAGACATGGAAAGCATTGCAGCAAGCCAATAATCTTGTTCAGATCAAAACTATTCATTTGGATATATAAGATCTTGACAGAATCCAGCACCATTGATAGGCCATCCATGGAGAAACTCTTCATTGAGCATAGAACGTAATATTAGTACAAAATGTGTACTCCAAGATGATATATAAATTATGCGCAGAAATTTAAAATGCAGCTTATGGTTACAAGTGTAGATGATAATATAAAGTACCTGAAGAACTGTGGAGCCAAACACCATATTGAAATGAGCACAGAGATCATGTATTACACCCAAGGTCTCCGGTTTAGGCGCAGAGAGGACGGTTATTTGCAACGGTGAATAACTAGAATCAAGGATCAACCTTTGAAGTGAAGGGGCATCTTGGATGATGAGCTGCCTTCCGTCAAAAGAAATTCCAATTCTTACAAGGTTAGGCGACTTTATTTGGAGACAACCGATTCTAACTGTGAAAACAAGCACCAAGCACTCCAGCGCAGGGCAACTGGAGTGGATGATGCTGTGCAATGAGGCCTCCGATATATGAACCCGCACAAGTGAAAGTTTCTTGAGAAATGGGAGTCGAAGGTTTAGTACCAGATTGTCTGGTAGGTAGCACAACGCAAAGGTGGCAGTGTGGAGAGAGGAGGAAAACCTCGAGATGGACATCGGTGTTGAGGGCACAAGTTCATGGCATTCGGTATGTGGTATGTGATTTCCAGGGGAATAGTAGAACTCAAACAGCTGTAGTTCTGTGAATTCAGGGGATTTCAGCTAGGCGTCCACCGTGCAGGGCATGGTATGCTTGCTCAGGTAGCATGATGGGATGCAGAGGCTTTGAACGGAGCCCTGGTGGGAGGAGATGATGGCTTTGGGGATTTCAAAATCATTGAAGAGAGATAGCTGACGATAGTCGAGATTAAGGGGCACGGCGCGCCATAGAGGGCGCCACCGAATTGAGAGGACTTGGGTGCGGCAGCAATCCTTGGTGGGGAGAAGCGAGATGATCTCCCCAAGGACGGCGTACGGGAGATCGCTGATGCGGTCCACCCGAGATTCTACGGGTTACTGGGATTCGGTGGGGCGGGGTCGCCGCTTCTCCCAGCTTTGCTGCGGTCTGGGATCTACACAGTGTCGCCGCTGGCGGGAGCCTCATCTTCTTGGCGCTGGGGTCAGCCAACTCCATTTTCCTCGAGGGCGTCGCGTCGCGCTCATGGATTTGAGTAGAGTAACGAATGACAAGCCTAGTTGTAGTGCGAGCGAAGAAGAAGGGGAGCTGGGGGTTTTCTGTAGGAGTGAGGAAGAAGGGGAGCTGGGGTTTTCTCTAGGAGTGAGGTGAGGAATTTGGGGGTACGAGTGGAGCGACCTAACGTGAGGTGGTTGGGAGCGAGGAGGAAGAAGAGCACCCATGTTTTGGGGGGGGGGGTGTGCTGGGTGTGGGTAGCGCCTTTTGAATTGATTTTAATATTTACTATTGTGGATTGGCTGTTTTGTCTTGGGCCCAGAGAAACAATTACTACTATTACAGTGGAGACACTCTATAGCTACCCAGAAAAACAATTACTACTAGTACAGTGGAGACACTCTACCACTTCTGGCTCCTCCTAGGTCATTGAAACGTCTCCCTCTACTGAATGTCGTTATACTTTTGTTCACCGACATGCGGGCCATGCAGCACGCGGGCCCAAATTCCATCCACCAAATTAGAAGGCGTATCACGGTGAGAGTCACCCGGTCAGTAGCCTTGCAAGAATGAGCCGTCGTATCACAAAACCCCACCTCCCCGCAGTCTAAGTTTGACGGATGAAGCAACCATCATTTCACTCTTCGTTGAATCCCCTTCTCCCTCACCATCTTCAAGAAAGGCAACACTCGCGTCTGCCACTGTTCTTCTCTCCCAACGAAGGGAAGGTAAGCGGATCCGTGATGTTGGTATATTTTCGTTCAGAAAAAAAAGAACTTTTGCAAAGCAGTAACCGATCCTCACTCTCTTTTTTGTTTCATTGTCATTGCGATTGTGTTTTCCTTTCAGTGGACTCCTACTATTCATCAGTTTCATGATGGACCAAGGAGAACTAGGCAAAGATCTGCCGATAT
Source organism: Aegilops speltoides (assembly GCA_021437245.1). NCBI lineage: Eukaryota > Viridiplantae > Streptophyta > Magnoliopsida > Poales > Poaceae > Aegilops > Aegilops speltoides. Next base: position 466,367,369 of record CM038143.1, read on the forward strand.
TGGAGCAGATGCGGGAGGCTGATCCCCACGAGACAAAGAGCTCCAAGAAGATGGAGGCAACAACCGAGCCGACCCCAGATATGCTCACGGCCACTACCGAGATGGTCAACGCCCCGTTTGAGGTTACAGCCCTCGTGGCACTGCAGGAGCAGTTTTCCCCCTTCGAGGATGTGTCCCCCCCCCCCGCTGAGCTGCCCAAGGTGATTTCCTTCTTTGCCGATCTCGATTGTTGTTTTTCATCTAAGTATGTGGTGCTTTTTTTTAGAAAAGGAAGTATGTGGTGATTAATAATGCAAAATTTTATTAGCTTCGATGCCATGCTATACATAGTGGTTTAAATAACTTGTGTTTCTTATACTGAAAAGTAATTCAGAATTTGTTTCTGTTTCAATTAGAGCCCTGATGCAGACAAGGATTGTGTGGTTGTGCATGTCACTCGCTATGAGGCGGACGACCTGAATATACACACTGGGAAAATAGAGTTCTTAGGCTGTTGGATCCTGGAAGCCATTTGCGGTTATACCAATGAAGAGGTGTATTCCAGCCTCACTGTTGTCAGGCGTGTTGTCCAGGGTGTACTGAAGCACAAGAAGTTCAAAGCTACTCCTTCGTTTGTGAGGCATACTGTTCTTGTCAAGCTTATGCAGGAAGATGACATGGCATGCCTCCACAAACAAGTTTATCAGTGGCAAGGCCACAAGGTTGTCTTCATGAAGGTTCACATGATTGAGCTGCTGCGGGGCGTCCTCAATGATGTTCATGGCAAGGTCCGTCTTGTGTCCAGCCCAAATTAGATCGAGGCATGAAATAGTTGCCCCAGCCTGTGTTTAATAGTAGTTTGGATTGTGTCTAATTATCCGAACCTTGCCTGTTATCGACCCCTCTGGGGCTAGTACTTTGTTTGAATCCGTCTATGGGAACTGCTGCTACTTTTGTGTGCCCGTGAATCATGTGAGAACCATCGTAATTGTTGCCGAAACAGATGCGTCCTCACTAGTTTTTTCATGAATATGGCATGGTAAGACATAAGTTGTCACGGTTTATCATACGAGCAGTGTGTGTTTTGATGAAATAGAGCACTTGTTCGAGAACCGTGCGCCGACGTATACATAAGTACATGTAAACACTGTTGGTGCTACCCCACTTGTAAGCAGTTGTGCAAAACACGACACATTGGCTCAGCTCGCTCCAACACTAGGCTATCGACCAGCTAACAATCAACAATCCGCTGTCTGACATATAAGCAACTATGTATCTTGTTACAGTGGTTCATGTAGTTAATTGAGGCCACAATGTAATAAATTTCAAACGTTCAATGCTAGTCCAGCGCTCATGTGGAACACTCACATTAAACTCGCCTTCATAAAAATCTTGAAAAGCATAAGTTAAGCAGTTTTATACATCTGAATGATTCATAGAACATAACAAACATATACTATTTCACAAAAAAAGAGAAAGTTGTGAGAAGGTTTACAAATCAGGAAGAAACAAGCAAGGCTTCTCTGATCAAAGGGCCTCCCGGCAGGCTTAAATTTCCTGGAGTTCACTCTGGTTTTTTCTTGTTGCCACCATCTAGGGTTAGGTTCTCTCATTCCAGAATACCAAATTATAATTGTGGTCTCAGCTGGAATGTTGAACTGGACCATGCAGTGTACTGACCAGGTGAAATTCTTGTGCATTCCACTAAATTTAAGCACCGTATTTGCAGAAAAAAGCAGACCACAATGCCTCTTGTCCGCGCACCTGTCCAAAAAACCGTCGTGCAGCTGTGCAGCTAGTCCTTGGTCCATGGATGAATTGGCAGAAAGTGCATTCCGGACTAGGATGCAGTTGTTTTCGCTCGTCCCTGCACTGCAATCAGGAAGTAAAACATACGAATCAGCTTCTTTTAGATTGCGTTGGTCATTCGACCTTAGTTACTACCAATGTAGAGATACCTTGAAGATGGGAGGTTAGACGACGGCAACAAGGGATAGCCATCTCATTTTGCGCAGTTGTACTAAAACTGAGGTGTGTGCTTTTGATTGCGCGGATAGAAACGATACGAAGACAGACATCCCGAAATGATATGGAGACAGACATCCCTGTTTGCGCAAATACGAAATACGGTTATTTAAACAGTGACAGATATTACTACTTTCCCCCGTTTCCTCTTAGAACCAAGTCCTAGATTCATGCTACAACTTTCCACTTTCTTCCCTGTTTGAACCAACGCTTTGATTTGACTGTATGAACTAGCTTTACTTCTAATAATAGTAGAAGTCTAGGTGGCTTTGGAACAGTGGACGGAAGTAGAAAAGGATCCACACGAAGGGGGAAGAGCTGGGGCAGTAGAGCAAGGCAGGTTTCGAAGGAATGTATACTTGAGGGTCATCGGCATGTGGCAAAGATGGCGTCGAGAGGCCGCATCTTGGCCACAATACCGCAGGGAGGAAGAAGGGGTCAGAGGCCCTCCCAAGCCGGTGCTCTCTCGGAGAGAACATCACGGCCGCCGATCGGGACGCGCGGGCAGCCATTGGTCTCCTCCCTCGCCGCCGACGACAGCGTGAACAATGCACCTACACCCCCTGCCCCGGTCGAGGTTGTCCGGCCGGATTTGTGACCAGCCATGAGCTGAGAGAGAGAGAGAGAGAGAGAGTGGCCACCTATGTCTTGCTTAGATCTGGAGAGCATGGGAGACTGAACGAGAGGAACCCTAGTAAAGCAAGCGCTAAGGCTCCTGCTTTTATATATAGTGGAGTGATTTTGTTGTACCCGCTTCAAAAAATGCGCCCTCGTGTACCATGAGTGGGTGTGAGAGAACTAGTGCGTGCGTGCACCGCTTCTCTTCGTGAGAGTACAATATATACTATGGCCAAAGAACGTTCGCCGCAAGAGTAATAATATAAGTGTGTGATGTGTGAGCTAAAATAAAATGTGCGCGCCGTCTTTTGTTTTTTAGAAGTTCTGAGGGTAGGGTGTGAAGAGCACATATGTGTGTGACGTCTACCTGCAGATAGACGATGGGTGCCACATGCGAGTCTGCGAGAGGACTCGGCAGAGTTGTGACTCGTGAGGGTGCGTGTGCGTGAGAGATAGGGGGGCACGTATCAATGCAATGCATTTGTCCGTAAATCATTATCCGACAAACTTTCGCCACAAGCCTTTTCCTGACGAACGCCGTAAGAACCGTTAGATCGGCATCCGACAGTGTCAGTTTTACCATGTCATTTAACAGAACAGCCACTCCTCCTACACACAAATCTTCCACGTGAGTGTTAGCAACTGCCGTATGCTCCCTCCGTTCCGAAATGCAGTGCATATAGCTTTATTGAAAATTAGAACCTCGCAAACTTTTACCGAGTTTTCGTGTACCAAATTGCACATGTAGAATACCTCAGATATATCATTTCATTCATCTTCGAGAGGTAACTATAAAGATGGGTGAGGAGTCTACAAAGAAAGACCATCGTATCACCCGCAGCAATTTCAAGCATCCTTTAGTGTAGAGGAATATCATAGGAACTCTATAGGATATGATTTTTATAGGATTTTTTCCTTTAGAGCCAATTGGTTCATAGGAATAGATTCATATACTCTACATTTCAAAGGAAATAAACATGATATTATTTCTATAGCTTTAGAGCCACTTGGTTCATATGAATGGATTCCTATACTTCCTTAATTTCAAAGGAAAATAAACATTAGCGTATATTCAATAGAAAAGTTCCTATGATATGAACCAAATTACATCTCTTTACTAATCCCTCCTCATAGGAATTGAGATACATGTCATCTCTAGATTCAATAGAAAAGTTCCTATGATGTGAACCAAATGACATCTCTTTTCCAATCCCTACTCATAGGAATTGGGATCCTCCATGTCATCTCTTTCCCTACAACTTCCATGTATACATCTTCTATTTCTAAATACATAGTACAACCCACTAGTAGCTTTTTTCCAAAACATGCAACTATGGCACAAGAACTATATAGTGTGCCAATAACTTTGAAAGATGGTCGCTGGATGAAGCTAACCCGACAGTGCAGAGATGGGCAAATCTGAGCACTACTGGCGTTTGGATATCATCAACATTTCACCAGATCTACAACATGCACAATTTAGAAGACTCCATGGTTGAACTTAAGCATAATGCACAAACCTCAAAACACAAGCACTTCTCCTTTGTTCTAGAATCTTATGTATCATAATTCATTATTTTTTCTAAATGAATTGCCATTATTTGTTTTTTACTTTATGATTTAGAATGCACAACCCCATGAATCTTAACATTTTTATAAAACTAATTGATTTTGAATGAGCTGAACTATAAGAACTAAATGAACATCTACATCATGCATATATGACTCAAAGATTTACATGCTATAGTGTGTATTTATTCATAATTTGGTTTCGAAATCTCATGCGTTCAATACATGTGTACCTTACTAGTTTTGAGTAGAGTAGCAAATTTCACGCTGCCCGGGTATATCAAAATGCAGGCCCATGCATCATTGCCTTTCGGTCGAACCTCGTCCACAATTTTTGTACATGCTATATCTCCACCGGTCCCCGAACCCAAAATGCTGCCTCGTTCCGTAAAACCAAGCGGCCCACACATATTTAAGGCGTCGACTCGAACCCGTTTACTCTGACGTGGCCCCTTGCGTAGTACTCCTAAAACCCTACCGCCGCACTCATCATCGGTTTTCTTCAAGAGGACGAGGAGAAGCCGATTTGTAGTGGGCGCTTTCAAAAAAGGATCATAGTGGAGACCCCTACCTAGGGTGCCCTAGGTAGCTGCCGCCGCATCATTGTTTTCTCTTTTCTTTATGCTCTTGCACGCTAGAGTGAAATGATGGTTGCTTCGTCCGTCCAGCTTAATGCGGGAAAGGTGGGGCTTTGTGATTTGACCCCTCATCGCTCATTTTCTACTACTGCGGCACTACGACCAGGGTGCCTCCAATTCCAACTGCTGCTCCAAACTGTAATTTGGTGCATCGCACGTGGAACAAGATGGTGGATGAGCCACATGTCTGCCAAAGGGGTCCTGTTAAGTGTGTTGCCATTTCGTGTGTGGACTGACCCTGCTTGAGTTGCTATGCCAACACGACAGGAGCAACCTACCACTTGGTTTTGCTCCTTGGTAAATCCTGACTATATTGATCTAAAAAGATACGTGCTAAACTACCCTCTCCATCTCGGTTTTTTATTTGTAGGCATCTCGGTTTATAGGGCCTGCATGTAGTTCTAGGTCATCCATTTAACTAACTAAATATGAGTTACTATGTCACAAAAAGTATATCATTGGATTCTTATTGGTTGATATGTGAAGAAACAAGAAACAAGGTAGAAGTTAATGCACCGCACCTTAGTATTTTGGGATTATTTGGTTTTCGTAAGATGACTTACTCACCTAGACGGAGGGAGTAGTTGTATTTAAAAGTCGAGGGTGGGGCTTTTCCTGCGCGGTAGGCTGGGCAGTTCCGCCTAGTCGGTTCGACAGAGAGGCGAGAAGATGAGGGAGTAGGCTGCTGCAAATGTAGGGCTGTATGATTTGACAGCGAGTTACTGCTAGACAGGTGGGGCCCCGTGATTTGACTTGCCATTATCATTTTAACTACGGCGCTACGACCGGCGTGAGTCTCCCGATTCCTGACCACCTCCATATAGGTGCCTCTCCCAATGCTCCACCATGTAGTAGTAGATGCTGGCTCTTGCATGAGAGCCCACTTCTCGACTTTTTCCTTGCCTCTCTTTCCTCCACATATGCAAAAATGCCATGTAAAGCGCACTATTGTACTTACTTGCTCCTCAGGTGCTTAAGCTTGCCACATAGGCATAAAGTCGATGTGGCAAGTTAATCAAGAAGAGAGAGACTAGTTTGGTGACCCAAGGAAGAAAGCGGTGCTAAGCGCGTGTACCTAGGTGAAAAGACAATTTTGAGTCTATAGCTAATTAAATGAAGCAAACTTAGCAACACCTTTTCATTGGAAGAGGTCACTCCTTGGCAAATGCAATAAATACTAGTACTCCTGTGTCCCATTATATAAGACGTTTTGACACTACACTAGTGTCAAAAGCGTTCTTATTATGGGAGACGGAGAAATCTGAAAAAGAGATAGAGAGGAGTAAAAAATACACTTATAGCCAACCTTATAGACAACCTTGTTGTAGTATGAGTGACTAAGTGATGACTATGTATGACATGCCAACATCGGATAGCCTAACGCACCGTGTTAAATCTCCAAGGCGCGACCACGCGAGCATGCGATGGTCGTGGTAAGCGCGACCATGATACGGCTCTTGGCAGCCCTTGGATCTGAGATCAAATGGTCGCATGCTAAGTTGCTGAAAATTTGCAAAATAACCCTCCAGGATAGGATATTCACCCATAAGTCTAGAATCATGCCATCCAACCGTTTGATCTCAGATCCGAGGGCTCTCTGAAGCCCGTATCATGGGAGAATGGAAATCCACTAGCCTGCCGTTCGCACGCTGGCAGTTCACTCCTACTCGTCCCCGCACGTCCTTTAATACTACGGCGGTTCGCTCCTAGTCGTCCCGTTCATTCACATTACGGCAGTTGCACTAATCCTAACCCTCCTCCCAAATCCATGGCGTCCCAAATCTCCCCGATCGGCGGTGAATACAAGGTTAGAACCATCACCGGCGATGAGTTCGACGTCATCTACACCCGTACTTCCGCGACGGGGAAAGGATGCCTTTCTCGCTTCAGACGCAAGTTCGAAAACTCACCTGATGAGTGGGTCGCTGGGCTAGATGTTGAGTACACCACAGTCGTGGGACGAGAGAAGAATCTAAAGTACGAAGAGAGGAAGAAGCCCGCCGTAATCCGGGTTTGCGTAGATAATGTTTGCTTGGTCTACCACATATGCCATGCCGACGTTGAGTGCCAGGATTTTAAGAACTTGCTCGAGGACAAAACAGTCAAATTCATTACTGTAGACTTTAAGAAAGACAAAGAAGTCCTGCGTCGGATAGGCCTCGTTGTAGGCAACCCCTTCGACCTCCAGAAGAATCGGCTGGTGCCCTCTCTTCAGCCTTCAATGCTGACCTTGGCAGGAGCCATGGTTCATCCTTCATGCGGTAAACTGGAGAAACCTCCATACACGTTTCATCGTCATGCATGGCAGCGGAATGTACAAGATATAGACCACATCCAGTATGCTACAATGGATGGCTACCTTTGTTTCAGTATCTACAAGGGTTGAATGAAGAGCAACAGCCAAGTTGGCGGTTCTAGCAAAGAAGTATCGGCCAAGAGGAAGAGGGACAAGGACGAAGTCGAGGACGTGGACGAGGACTCCGAGTAAGGTGGCAGTGTCGTTGCTCATGGTGGTTCTAAACTTCTAATGCCATGTCTACCGGATTAGTTGCATAGTTTAATTTCAGGTGTGCTTAGTTTAATTTGAGGGTGTGTTGTGCTGAGCCCCCAGCAGAACTATGTTATGTTTCTTCTCATTACTTTAACTCTTCAGTATGTACATACTAGTACTAGTATTTCTTTAATAGAATTTAGCACCCAATGAAGCACGTACTAGCTTTTTTAATAGTACTATATGCATAATTTGGTGACGAGCGCTCTCTATATGTACCACCTTTTTTTAAATTTCAATTTTTGCTCCATGGCGTAATCCATCGATAGTGGAGTACTATTGTACAAAAGTATACATTTTTTAAAAGGCTAGCATACTGTTCATCATATATATATATATATATATATATATATATATATATATATATAGCCAGTTAAATTCTCAACCTAGAACGACGTGCATGCCATGTAGTAAACCGATACGGAGGAAGTATAGTAAAAATGAGGTGATTTTACCGTGCGATCAGCGGGGGAGCATGGCCTGTCATGCGGTCCCACGTGTCATGATGTACCAACGCGATGCACGTGTCCCTCTTGAGGCAGAAGCAATGCTAGTACGTGGTTTGAGATGATGTCGAACCGAAGTGTGAAATAATGGTTGCTTCGTCCGTGCAGGAAGGTGCGGCATTGTGATTTGGCGTCTCATTGCTCATTACTACTCTTGGGCGGTGCGAGTGGGGTCGTCCCCTGCTGTTCTGCTTTGTTATTTAGTGCTTGACGCGTCGACCGGTTGCTATATGTCCCACATGTCGTGACGAAAGTCTGAGTTCATGAAAGGGCGCGACGGCGGAGTATACTCTGAAATTCATGAAAGGGCGACTTAGTTTTGGAAAAATCTGTTTTTATGGATGCGTACCCACTAGGGTTTATAGGGCTCATCTAAAAACATTCGTTTTTCTGTTTGATAAGTCTCAATTCTACTATACTAGTAGTAGTACCATTACATGTTGGATTTGAGGTGCGTTAGATCACCCGACACAAGCGATGTCAAGAGGAAACTAACCAATGCATGTACAAGTTCATGGAAATTTAGTGGTCATTCATGCATTCGTTCTAATTAATGCCTCGGTAAACATAACTTGAGAAAAAGCAGCGTCTTGTGCAAACTACTGAAATTAATTCGACCACTCACCGTCTACCTTGGTTGGAGAGATTTTGAAATTGAGCCATCAACTGGAAAGGAGGGAGTAGTAACTTTTGTCTCGGTTACTATTTGTGGCCTTGTATAGATGCAAAATGTATTTTTTTATAGTGGCCTTGTATAAGTAAATAGAGGGAGTACTAACCAAAGTACGTAGTAGGGACGAGGAGTAAACGGAGGGAGTAGTAAAAGTTTCTCCTCATGCTGCGAGCCACCGCGCGCGTGGGCGAGGGAGCGGGCGTAAAGGCGTACGGTAGTAGTAAGCTTCACCTCATCTTGTGAGAAACCACGCGCGTGGGCGGGGGAGACGGTGTACTAAGCAAGTTTCTCCTCGTTCTGTGAGTTGATGGGACACATCAAAAGTACTCCAGTGTATAGAGCCTTGCCTCTAAGGTAGGCCCCACATGGTTTGCCTCTTTTTTTAATTTAACATAACACGTCAAGTCGCAATTTGTTTGTTCACCCATGGTAGACGATCCTCCCTCCACCAACTGGACAACTAGTACACGTGCCAAATTACCACATGGGTTGCCTTTTTAGTACAGAAATGAGCTCCACCGTGTACCCGCGCGGGTGTGGTTGGGAAAGAGATGGGAGTACGTGCGCCGTGCCTGCACCTCTTCTCTTCGTGCACATCCCCCACCTACGTGGGTGTGTGTGAGAGAGATACAAACCTAGACATAATGCGCCATCCATCCCCATGCCTCCGCCCAGTCCGACCACTAGTCACCACCACGGCACCACGCCCCACTCCTCCTCACCTTATCTCTCATATTTCTCCCTCCACTTTTATATACAAGGGGCCACTATCAAAATTACAATTTGCAGATATACAAGGCCACTAACACTAATCGATGCAATATTAATGGTGTTTGCCTCGTGGTACTAGCAAAGGAGGACATTAATTATCCCTTGCATGCATGCGGGAGTTTGTAAAAAAATGCATCTTGATGTTCCGTGCAATGCACGGGCATCTTGCTAGTCCATGAAAACAACACATGGCAAAATTCCACGGCGAACGAGGGATTTGAATCTGTTGGGAGGGGCTGTTTGGATCTTGCCCGGGGTAGCCAAAATATTGGCGACAATTTTGTCCACTGGTGCCTTTGCCACCGATGAACGAGGAATGGCTCGGATGCTCATGCTGTCATGCATCCTCCAGCGCGCATGTTGGAGACGAGCTTGCACGAGCTGTGTTTTTTGTCCCACAACACCGCCCGAGCCGCCCGCAGACCGACTGACGACCCGCAAATTACGCAATCCAACCGTAGCCGCACACATTATGACAACAACTCAACCAACCGGACGAAATTCACGCAAACACGTAGACAAACTGATATTTCATATAAACAACGATGGAAATCATATAAAATACCGAATTTTCACACAAACATGACGGATTTCATTACATTCAAATGAACTACGCGGTGCTAGTTCTGGACAACACAGGTATATAATACCTGGCCTAAATGGTCACCTGCCGATCGATTTGTGTTCCTCATGTCCGGTAGCATGATCACCGTACTGCCGGGAGCCCCGGAGGTATATGCTTCAGCGCAAAGGACGGCTCGCTTCCCCACTACCCAACTGATATCATTGGCTGGTGCCGAAGATGATGGTGGCCGGCACCGTTTTGAGTTCATCACCGGCCACTACTTCTCCATGGCCGGCACCGGCTCGAGTTCATCCTAACATTCCCCTCTTCCGTGGAAACCATGAGGGATCGATCAAGGTCCTCACAACAAAAGGATTCGGCAAGACACCTGCTGTGTATGCCGGAGTCGCCTCCGTGGTGGCCTTCATGGGACCCAAGCGGCGACGGCCTCCCGTGTTCTACTTCTCCTCGATGATGACGGCGGACGCGAAGGTGCTGGCCACAGACTTGTCGCTCTCCGCGCACCCGGCTTCTGTTGCTGCTTGCATGGCGTGGCCGCCGGCATGGGAGTCTCGGCCACAGAAACGGGAGACGTGGTACGAGGCGGCGGCGTGGATGGCAGCAACGATGCCCGTGCGCCGCTCCTCGTCGAGCTGGCCTAGAGCGGCGAGTTGCTGAACTGCACGCCGGCTTGGGGCGGCAACTGGCTCCGTCTGGCGAGGGGAGGGAGGTGGATCAGCAAGCTACATAGCTCGTATCCGGTGGGCTACCCAACCGGCTTGGATGCGGAATAACTACTCTTCGTAAGCCATTGTAAGAGTAGACAAAATGGTGGAGGAGATAGGGGAGCGGCGGAGGTGTGCAATTCTTGGCTGGCGTTTGGCCTCATTTAAATAGGAGATTAAATAGACGGCGGACGGGAGGAGCTCGGCCGGCATTGCGTTTAACGCGGGCCCGGTCATGAACGGGCGTGTGTCCAGAGTGGGTTTCTCGGCTTCCACACGGGCGGATTTCATGGAGGCGTTTGAATGCGGCACAGAGGCGTGTTCAGCGGGCGTGCAGAGTGGCGCCCTCGACTCTGACCTAGGACACCGCACTGTTATTCCACTGACGTGTGGGCTCTTTGGGTGCATGGCCTGCATGTTAGTGACCCAACGCAGGCAGCGCACAACAGAGGAACCTTTGGTGGGCCAGTGCGGTCAGAAGCGGGCATTTCATAAACCGATGATTGTTCATTGAGTGTGACATCATCTTTTTCATGTAGTTAAGCCTACTATGTTGATAGCCCGTTCGATACGTTGTGATTCATAAAGACCGATGCAAACATCAATGTTCTGCTTATCACAGATAAGATTGATTAATACCCGTAACAATCCATGTCCTTAACAAAGGGTGCATGCACGTATAGGTTGAGCGTGTGTCTTGTGTCGTGTGCTGTGTGCATGCAGGCATGCGAGTGTTGCGTGCGTGCAAGGGTGCGTTTCAGTGTTGCATGCATGGGTGCGTACGTGCGTGTGTTTGTGAGTGCATGCGTACGTGTCAGTGTTGCACGCCAGCATGCGTGCATGTGTACGTTATGTGTACGTGTCAGTGTTGCACGCCTACATGCATGCGTGCATGTGTACGTGCGGGGTGAGGCTACACGTCAGTCGACTGACTTTTTCATCTCTGGTCATTAGATGTTCCAGCCGTTGGATACGAAATCAAGGGCCTCCAGTTTATCATCAAACTCCATCCCCCTAAGCCGCTAGCCACCACCGGCCAAACCGCCCGCCCCCGCCGCCCTCGGCCGGCCCGCCCTCCCCGAAACCACTCCCCACCACCGGTCCGCCGCCCAACCGGCCATCCCTCTAGCCCCCCTCCCCCCGCGCCGAGCTTTTTCTCCGGGGATCCCCACCCCACCGCCAATTGAACGCCTCCAAACGCCGGTGACTGCCAACCAGAGGTCTCACGACTTCGAATACCCACCGACCACTAGTTTATTACCATTTCTATCCTTCATATACGCACTGACGGGTGGGCCCTATGGTAATGTGCGCTGTTGAATGTGGACCGTTTGACTGGTCAATTGATCGTGTTATCAACAAATTACGGAGCTGTATGGTGAGCCAGTGACCGTATGATCACCCTAAAGTGTACTCCTATTTTATTAACACAGTACAGACTCAAACTACCATTTCTTTCTTTCATATACGGGCTGACAGGTGGGCTCCACGGTTTACGCCCGATGGTGCAACACTAGTTGTGCCGTTTGACTGGTCGATTGATTGTGTCATCAACAAAATCTGAGTTATGCGGGTGAGCGGTGGATATAATCATGACATGTATTTGTTTAACACGGTACAAACGCAAGGGCTCATATATACGCGCAAGCACTCACCGCTATAAGGGCACACACGCGAACCCTACCCCTATGAGCACCTTCGAGAGAGTGGGCCAACATATATGATCTTGAGATTTTACGAAGTCACCATAGGTGCCTTGTAGTCGAGTGGAACGTCTCCTCCCACTGAACGTACATCGCCGGAAAATACTAAAATTAACACAAGATAAATGCGAGCACCGAGACTTTAACCTTGGTGGGCTCGAGAAACCACTGTCCTCTAACCATCCAACCACATGTTGGTTAGCACGACAAAATGTATGTGGTGACCGTGATGAGCTTATTCTGAAGTCCACTGACCATATCGTGCTTTCGCTTCAAATACAATGACCGTAAGTGTCATCAACAAAATACGGAGCATGCATCAAATGCAAAGTCCGTCAGTGTCATCAACAAAATATGAAGACCTATCGTGAGCTAGATACCGTTGTACTATTGTATATGCTTATTTTCTTAGTGGTCGATTGCGTGTGTGGTGTGGTGGGCACATCATTTCTAGTTGTGGTGGGTCAACATGAAGACTCATGGGTCGGTTCCATCGTGTTGTACGCCGAGTCCTGCACATGGGTCTCGGTGTATATATGCATGTGAGAGAAATAGTGTTTTCCAACTGAGATTAGTGAAAAGAGTGGTACATAGTCGTCAGAAGAGAGAGAGAGAGAAACAGAGAGAGCATGTGCGTGAGACACCCCGACACCCCGAGAGAGATTGTGAGCATGTGTGAAAGAGAAATGCCGATGCATATAAAGTGTGTGCATTTATGTGTTAGATAGAGAGCTATATAACGCGTTTGTGAGAACGGGGCGAGGCATAGTGCATCTACGTGTAAAAGGAGGTTCTACGCATTAAATTAAAATATAAATGGCCTTATTATTTTTGGATGAGATCATGAATTTTGCAAATTGCGCATGGACGAAAATCGGTCTATCAGACACCCATACTCTATTGAATTCTAGCATGTGCATGTGTTTATTTCATATTATCGATCCATAGAGTGAGAGAGGTTTGAAATACAGGCAATGGATGCTTTTGCAATTCATATATAAACATTAATTATTGCACTCCATGTTGTCAGTGTGAAGCACTTTATACATTTGTCACTTGCATGGATACATTCCAAATTGCTAGCTACGAAATAAAATACATGTCGAATTCAATAATAAAGGGGGTTTCGAAGATTCGAATTCATAGGAAGTGCATTCATCTATTTGAACCCGAGATAATGGCATTTGTAAATCAGATGTAAAAGGGGGCATCGATCTTTGTTGTGAGTTTGAACATGCTATATATATTCATACGCATATCTAACTTTTTATTGCAACCAAGGAGATTATACATGGAACCATGCATGAACCGAGGAAGTTGCATATTTTTTAATATATACTCGTGTACAATGTATATTAAAATGTACCCCCTCCATTCCAAAATAATCGTAGCTTTAGGATTTTCAAGAGTAAAGATTTATGAAGTTTGACAAATCCTGAAAGTTCAATTCAAGAGAACCGAAAACATTAATGCTTCTGCTCCCAAATATTGAACGAAGCGCCAAATAGGCCACTGGTCACCCGAAACCGCGCGAGACTAATGTTTTGGTGCTAGGAAATTACTGTCCTGACTCTGGCCCGTGTAGCCTATCGGCCTGATGTCCAAAGGTCTAAACCGGGGTAGGTTTGTAACTTCACCAAGACACCAGTTTCAACCGCCTCCGAGAAGCATTCATACGCCGTGGGCACCTAAACACCCATGCGCTCGGCCGAAATCTATCCCGCCCACATTTGGGACACCTGACATGACTGTCCTACCCCAACCCGCAATATGTCCGAAATTTTAGATGGGGGCAAAGTTTGTAACTTTCCCCAAATTTCAAACAAGCGCGTCTCAAACCGAAACATTGTTCCCCCTTAGTTCCCCGCCTCCGTCCGTTTCCCCATTCATACTCCATGGGCGCGAAAACACCCTCTCCACCAGCCGCGAAACCCCAGCCTCCTCTGTCCTCCACCCCATAGCGGCCAATCCACCGCCGCCCTCCTCCATCATGCCGGAGCCGGTACCCCGACGTCGTCGTCCAACGTAACCGCAACCGCAACACCCTCAAGGACTTAGCGGTGAAGCGAGGCGAGCTACATCCACGATCTTGGCGCCGGCGTCGCCGTGCAGAACCACTCTGACCACGCCGTCCTGCGCCTCACTGCTGTGGCTCCACTGTCACAACCGTTCACCGCACCGGAGCTGTTCCCGCTATGCCGTTCGCCGCCTCGGATCTGCTTCCCCACCGCCGACAGACGGCCACCGCACCACACTCAACAACTTGGCCATGGGTTCGTCCAAGGCTGAACCGTCCTCCACTACTTCTAGTTTCCGGTGAACAACAAGATCGTCGGAAAAACAGAAGGAGGACACAGCACTGCCAGCAGAAAGAGGTACTCCTCTTCCCTTATTTGTGCAAATCTTACGTCTCCACTCACACCGTGTTCATCCCACGAAAGAAACTAGTTGAGCACTTCTTACTGCATCTTCTTTGTGATACTAAATGCACAAGGTTTCCTCCCTTTTACTATTTCACCTTGCTAGAGGTCAGTAGCCCGCCTGGATTTCAATTTAGGGTCAGTCGAACCGGAATTAAAAGAAGCAGCACCCACTTAGCCGTGCGGAGCACCTAGTCCGCCTGTTCCCCGGGGAAGTGGCGCATCGGTGTCTATCATAGGGGTGTGGGGCGCAGGAGCTGCTTGCGCCCGATCTGGAGGTCGGCGGGGCTTGAATGGATGGCCGGGGGGCGGTGCCAAGCACGGCGGTGGGGTGAGGTCGAGGGGAGGGCGCATGCAGGGGAGGAATACTGGGCCGGTGGTCGCTGGCGTTTTGAGAAAGATTGTCAACACTGACTGGCTGGAGGTAGACGAAGGCGATCTGCTCGTTCTTTGTACATCGGACAGTGCAGAAAAAATGGACTGACCTATTTGCTTTCAGTCGACTGTTATTTTCATAGAATCCTGTAGTAATTGAGTGTGCCATGCATGTTGTAGAGCTACCATATGTCTCCCGTCATTTATTTCTCACTGACCTGCTATTTGCTACCTTTACACTGTACTAATTGTGCACACACTTCACCCATACTCACACTATTATTTTTTTATGCATGGGTATTTCAGACTCTGACGCAGTGTTGATGAATGCAGAAAAGAAAAGACAGAAGTCGCTCCAGTGTAATTCGAAGATAAGCACTAAGCGTTTCAACGCTCGAATGGGTGTAGTGTCGTGATTGGAGACGATGGCGTAGCTCTGCGATTGATGATCTCAATTGCCACACACAACCATCCTGTGCTTGCTTTAACTTCCATTTGTCAAATGTGATTGCATGTTGCATATGGTGTCTAGCTTGTATTGCTTCCAATTTGGTTAAATTGCATCTGCTTACTTTACACATTGTACCTTTGATAATGACATGCCTTCCTGTTTTTGATACATACTACATATGTCTATTAACCATGTTTGTACAATAAACTAATGCTCTTTTGTATCCCTTGTCAATCACTTATGATGAGATAGTCACCCGGGTGAGTTACTATGAGACGCCCTACTCATTTAAAGAGTGCAGTGTCATCCTCCCCACATGATTCTCAAGAAACAGCAAGGCTAAATGAAGATAGTCAACATAGCTCTCTAGTTGATCACCACAATTCCCCCACACCACCATCGCATGTGCTTGCTCTTACTTGGCAGTGTGATATGTGGTTGCATGTTGCATATGGTGTCTACCTTGTAATGCTTCTAATTAGGGTAAATTGCATTTGCTTAGTTAACACATTATACCTGTGAATATGATATGCCTTCCTGTTTTTGGTACATACTACGTCTTTCTATTAACCATGTTCTTACATCAAACTACTTTTCTTGTGTATCCCTCATCAATGCTCCTAATTTGTTAAATGGCATCTCCTTAGCTTACACATTATACATGTGAATATGACACACCTTCCTGTTTTTGGTACATACTACATCTGCATATCACACCATGTTCTTACATCAAACTACTGTTCTTGTGTATCCTGCGTCTATCACTTATGATGAGACAGTCATGCGCGTGGGTTAATATGAGATGCAATACTCTCATAAAGAATTCAATTCGATCCTCTCCACATGATTCTCAAGAAACAGCAAGCCTAAATGAAGATATTAAACGTTGCTCTGTACCTGAAGACAGCACTTCCCCTACACCACCATCACAGGTGCTTGCTCCAACTTCGCAGTGATATGTGGTTGCATGTTGCATCTGATGTCTAGCTTGTAATGCTTCTAATTAGGGTAAATTGCATCTGCTTAGTTTACACACTATACCTGTGAATATGATATGCCTTCCTATTTTTGGTACACACTACATCTATGTTTTAACCTTGTTCTTACATGAAACTACCTCTCTTCTGTATCCTGCATCTATCACTGACGATGAGTCACCTTTATTCATTGCATATTGTATATTATTTCTAGCCTGTTGCCATGTATTGCTTCTAATTTGGTCAAATACATTTGTTAGGGCACCCTTTTAATTTGGTAGTGTGATATTGGTTTCATCTTTCATATGGTTTCTAGCTTGCATCGATTCTAACAAGTTCAAGCACCTTGTGCTTAGTTTACACTTTATACATCATACATGTCAATATGTCACGCCATCCTGTTTTTCATACATATTCCATCCTCCTATCATGCGGCTACCTTACATGAAAGTAGTGTTCGCCAGTATCATGCATCAATAAGTTCTGAAGACCAAATTTTATTCCTTTTTCTTGTGGGTTTGAATTGACAAGGCAAAATCAAGAAAGAGGAAGGAAAAAAGTAAGGAAAGGCGATGATGGTGGTCCTCTGCTGACAACATAAACGAGACATCTGTATCGATTCTCCTTGTCTTGATAGTGCATTACATGGTCCAAGTCTCCGCTCCCTACTCCACCATCCAAGGTGCTTGCTCTAACTTGGCGGTGTGATATCTGGTTGCATGTTTCATATGGTGTCTAGCTCGTATTGCTCCTAATTAGTGTAAATCGCATCTGCTTAGCTTACACATGATACATGTGAATATGACACGCTTTCTGTTTTTGGTACATACTATATCATCTATCACACCATGTTCTTACATGAAACTACTCTTCTTGTGTATCCTGCATCAGTCACTTATGATGGGACACCTTTAAGTTGGCAGTGTGATATTGGTTTGCATCTTGAATATGATTTCTAGCATGTATTGCTTCTAGTTTGATGAACACCACCTATGACGCAACAGTTTTAACTTGGCAGAGTGATATTGATTGCACCTTCCATATGGTGTCTTGCAGTGTTTCTAATTTGTTGAAGTGCCTTCTACTTAGTTACCACATCATAGGTGTGAATATGTCAAGCCGTCCATTTTTTCGTACATATTCCATCCTCGTATCATGACTTTGCCTTTCATCAGAGTAGTGTTCATCGGATCATGCATGAATGAGTTCTGAAGAGCGAATGATATTCCTTTTTCTTGTCGGTATGACCTCACAATGCAAAATCAATAAAGCTGAAGGAAATTGGCAAGGCATTGGATGATGGTGGTCCTTCCGAGCAACTGAAATGGAGGTTCTCTATAGATTCTACTCCGCCATCCTCCCAACAAGATTCGCAAGACAACGTCTGGCTAGACAGTCAACGTAGCTATGTAGATGATGAGCACATCTCCCCTACTCCACCATCATAGGTGCTTGCTCTAACTTGGCACTATTATATGTGGTTGCATGTTGCGTATGATGTCTAGCTTGTATTGCTTCTAACTTTGTTGAATTGCATCTGCTTACTTTACACATAATGCCTGTGAATATGACATGTGTTCCTGTTTCTACATCAGACTACTATTCTTGCATATCCCGCATCAGTCACTTATGACAAGGCACCTTTAAGTCGCCATTTGTGATATTGGTTGTGTCTTGCATATGATTTCTAGCATATCTTGCTTCTAATTTGTTGAAACGCATATACAGTTTGAACTTGGCGAGTGATATTGGTTGCATCTTTCATATGGTGTCTAGCTTGCGATGCTTGTAATTTGTTGAAATGCCTTCGCTTAGTTACCACATCATAGGTGTGAATATGTCACACTATCCTGTTTTTTCATACATATTCCATTCTCGCATCATGTGTTTGCCTTTCATCCGAGTAGTGTTCGTCAGTATCATGCATGAATGAGTTCTGAAGAGCGAATTTTATTCCTTTTTCTTATTGGTTTGACTTCACAATGCAAAATCATTACAGCTGGAGGAAATTAGTCCGGCAGTGGATGATGGTGGTGCTTCAGAGCAATTCAAACAGGGGGTCTCTACAGATTCTACTCCACCATCCTTCCAACAAGATTCGCAAGACAACACAAGGCTGGACAGTCAACGTAGTTGTGTAGATGATGAGCACATCTCCCCTACTCCACCATCACAGGTGCTTGCTCTAACTTGACACTATTAGATGTGGTCGCATGTTGCGTATGATGTCTAGCTTGTATTGCTTCTAACTTGAATTGCATCTGCTTACTTTACACATAATGCCTGTGAATATGACACGTGTTCTTGTTTCTAAAACATACGTGTACATGATGAGCACATATCCCCTACTCCACCATCACAGGTGCTTGCTCTTACTTGGAACTGTTATACGTGGTTGCGTTTTCCGTATGATGTCTAGTTTGTATTGCTTCTGATTATGTAGAATTGCATCCGCGTAGCTTACAACTTATACCTGCAACAATCACTTACCCATAAGACACATTTAACTTGGGACTGTGATGTAGGTTGCATCTTGCATTGTCTTCTAGCTTGTACTGATTCTAATTTCTTGAAATGGCACATACGACGAGACACTTTTTACCTGATAGAGTGATATTGGTTGCATGTTCATATGGTGCCTAGCTTTCATTTCTTCTAATTTGATGAAATGCCTTCCGCTTACTGTTTTTTCATACATATGCCATCCTCCTATTATACGTGTGAATATGAAACGCTGTCTTTTTTTGTATATATTCCATCATCTTATCATGCGCTTTCCTTACATCAAAGTAGTGTTCGTCTGTATCATGCATCAACCAGTTATGCAGAGCTAATTCTATTCATCTTCTTGTGGTTTTGACTTCATAAGGCAATATCAGAAAATAGGAAGGAAAAGAGTAAGTTAGGGGATGTTGGTGGTACTCCGCACCGACACAAGCAGAGACTCTCTAGATTTGCCACTTTGCTCATCGCTAATGAAGTTGAAGTCCCAAGTCTACATGATGAGTTCATCTCGCACTCCACCATCGCAGTCCTTGCTCTAAGTTGTGATGTGATAATTGTGTTCATGTTGCATATGTTGTCTAGCTTTGTATTTCTTCTATTTTGATTAAATTGCACCTGCTGAGTTTATATGTTATACATGTGCATATGACATGGCTTTACGTGTCTAGAATACCTTTGCGTCTATCTATCATACCATGTTCTTACATTAAAGTACTTTGCTGTTGTGTATCCCGCATCAAGAACTCATGATTGGGCGCTTTTAGCATGGCGGTTTGATAGTGGTTGCATCTTGCATTGATTTCTCGTTGTCTTGCTTCTAGTTTTTGAATTGCCACTTATGACAAGACACTTTTAACTTGGCAGAGTAATATTGGTTGCATCTTTCATATGGTGTCTAACTTGCATTACTTCTATTTTCTTGAAAATCCTTCTGCTTAGTTTGCACATCATAGCTGTGAATATGTCATGCCGTCCTATTTTTCTTACATATTCCATCCTCATATGGTTGTCTTACATCAAAGTATTGCTTGTCTGTATCATGCATCAATGAGTTCTGAAGAGTGATTTTATTCTTATGTGTTGTGGGTACAGCTTGACATGGCAAAGTCCAAAAAGAGCAAGGAAAATAATATAGTAGGGACTGCTATTACTCGTCAGGTGAAGCGGAAAAGGTTCTGCCATCAAGATTCTACTGGTACTTATAGTGCAGTAGAAGGTCCAAGTCCACCGGCTAAATCTACAAACACAGTATCACCTGCTCCACTAGCTGCAGCATCCACTTCAACTGTACCAGCATCTCAACCAGTTACTCGTTCGTTTGCTCCGGAACTGGCCAGTTCCCAAGCTTCCTTCACACCTAACACTACTTCCAAAGCACTGCTGACAAAACAGGACTTGTCAAGATCAGATGAACCTCATGAGCATCAACACCAAGACGGTACCTGTCCGAGTCAAGTTGCAGTTGCATGCTCCTTTATATGTACTCTCATAGTTTGATGTACACTAACACTTTCCATATTTGTTGTTGAACTAGCTCCACGGCGCAAGCGGAAACAGACATCAGGGATAATGCTTGACAGATTAACAAAATCTAAAGGAGGAAGAATGGAGATCCATTTTGAGGCAGGTTTAAAAAGGCCACGTGATGCTACAGAGTCAGCCAAGTTAGTATCAGAGGCTGCCGTTGCCGTTAGGTGTCATGCGCATATCCTCCCAACGTGGATCCACTACACGAATGAGAAAGACAATACCCAGTTTAACACCTTCCTTGACCATTTATCCGTAAGTAATGTTATTCATCGCAATTAGTAATATTGTCTTGCTCTGTCCCATACTTTCTAGCTTCCTCCTAATAAGACTCACATTCTTTTTTGAACAGATGAGGTTCAAGTTGCATCCGAAAGATGATGCAACTAAACAAGCATGCACTCATGTTTTTCGATGCGCTCTGCTGACGATGTCGGTACCACCTTAGATAATCTCACTTTGAAGGCAAGGCTAACAATGAAATCGCCCAAACATCTCCTTTGGAATATATTACTGATGAAGACCGACAGCCCTCGTTAAACACCGGTGCGATCCAAAGTATCGTAGGCTATATGTATTTGATCAGACCACATATTGAACTTGTATTTATGTATGTGCCTTACAAGTGTATCTTCTTCTAGGCTAACTGTTTGAAGAACAAAACCAACCGTTCTAAAGTGAAATTCCAACAGACAACAGGATCTCGTAGCTATATTGCACACTGTGAGGATCTTGTAAATAGCTGCTACTTCCTTCTTTTTTTGTGCCATATTATCGTATCTATATTGACTTGTTCCAAATACAAAGGAAAGCCCGTGCGGACCAAAAAGAAGCTGAACCAAATGCAGTGCAAATCTTCAAGGATTGCCACACCAGCAAGATGAAGGGCATGAGCACACCAGTTCAAGCTGCTGTTGTAAGTCCTTACTCCTCCTGCCTTGAACTGATTGGTACTGTGATGTGTTCATTTAACTACTTGGTTTGCAGCCAATGTCAGTTACTCTGTTCACTTTTATAGACAGTTGTCTTAACGTATCATTTCACCTTACATGGTTTAAAAGAGATAAAGGATATTCTTTTGGTCTTGATCGTAATCTAGTTGTTATGTTCACGTCTTTTACAATGATAAAATAGCTTGTTTGTTTTATATCTGTTTGCCCATGATATGAATGATGTCATACTATGTTCATCCTACTTTAAACCATGTCTCTTTATCCTTAGATGTCAATGAATGTGAGGAAATAGACAATACATAGGCATGCTACATGGACATATGTTCCAAAGTGATTTTATTATGTAGTTGGCACTACAATACATGCTAATGTATTACAGTAGTTCACCAAAATAGGTTATGTATAAACGTTTAACCTACTTTGTTTGTTTTTGTCTCATTAGTCACTTATCTGGTACACTAATCTACAAGTTCAAACTTTCAGGAAGCTATGGAACAAATGATTGAACAACCACAACCACCTGAAGGTGACGAGGCTACTACAGGCACAATGTCACCTCTTGCTGTAGTGTGTCAGTATCTCTCCACTAACAGTGCAAAAAGCACCTTCCTGCGTAATTCTAGGTTGGTTGTCAAGGTAACCTCGTCCAAATCGCCTGCTGAACAAAATCTTCCTGCTAGACAGAGTGATATATCTGTGCTCCAAACAAAAGTCCAATCCGTAATGGACGTTGTTTCAGAAACAAGAATAGTGGTTGAGAAATGTCGTCAAGATATGAATGGTTTTGAAACCAGACTATCATACATTCGCTTCGTTGTTGAAGAGCAATGGCGCAAAAAAGGTGGAGATCGTCTTTGCTCCATCAGATTCTACAACTGAAACATTAGCTTTTCGAGTCAAATGATCGTGCTTCTATACATCGATGGTGCTTTTATCGGAAGGACTATAAACTTTATGCCAACATGCCTTTTGTTGTATGATTGGAATTTATTTTGTTGTGATACAACATTTATGATCTTTGCCACAGTGCTGCAGATAATTCTGACGCTATTTTTGTATAGTGTAGGTTTATCTTAGTAATGTATTCAGCCGAAAGCTTCGTAGGAGCCCAACATGCCAACATTCGTCGGGCCCATTCCAATTGGGCTAAAAATGATTACGGGCCGAAATTGGCATGTAGCCCACTAAAAATATCTGGGCTTAAATTAGCATAAGCTTTCAAATTTTTCTGGTAGGCTTGTGCCCATAGTGGGCCTTTAATAGGCCTAAACATAATTTGGGCCCTCAATAAAAATAGGCCGTTTACAGGTGTAAATATCTTGAGCCCATAAAAACACATGGGCCTTCAATAGACTGAAAGTGAGATTGGGCCCTGATTGTGCCAAATAACCCACTGGACTTAGCAGGCCAAAATGGTGGCCCATTTACGATGCGGATATTTGACAGGCCGAAATTCGGACGGGCCATAAATGCGCCGACCTAATACGATGCCTTTAACAGTAGGAACTTGGTCGGGCTAGATTATCGTCATTTTATATGGCT
This sequence comes from Aegilops speltoides, assembly GCA_021437245.1. Lineage (NCBI taxonomy): Eukaryota > Viridiplantae > Streptophyta > Magnoliopsida > Poales > Poaceae > Aegilops > Aegilops speltoides. Next base: position 466,390,442 of record CM038143.1, read on the forward strand.
CGTTAATGGGCCCGATATGATGTTGGGCCACATATGGCCCATGGTTTCGTCCGGCGTTAACGGGCGAAAATGACAACATGCGAAAGTGGCCCAAATCTATAGTGGGCCTCTAACGGGCGAATAGCGAACATGGCGAATATGACCCAAATCCTTCATGGTGGTTTATGGGCGAAAGTTTTGATGGCTTGTAAATGGGCCCAAAAGCGGACCTTTAACGGGCGAAATACACCGGGCATAATTCGCCCAATTACTTAGCGGATCGTTAACGGGCGAAGTGACCATGGGCGCATTGATGACAAGTTTAGACCAGGCCGTTAACGGGCGATTTGACGAAGAATGTTGGGCCTTTAGTGGGCGGCCCATTATGGTCTCTGAAATCTTGTGGGCCTTTAGTTGGGCTGGCCCATTATGGTCCGCAAAATCTTGTGGGCCTTTAGCTGGGCCGGCCCATTATGGTCCGCTAAATTTTGTGGGCCTTTAGCTGGGCCGGCCCATTATGGTCCGCTAAATCTTATGGGCCTTCGGTTGGGCCGGCCCATTTAAACTTTGTGGGCCACTTTTGGGCAAGTCCACGTGTCAACATATCATAGGCCCATCTCGACCGTTGGATGAGTGACACCTGTGCCAACGCGGAGCTGACACGTGGATCCGTTAGCCAATGAGAATTTTACACGTGGAAAATCAGCATTGGTCGTGGCTGTTAACGGGTTATCGGATCCAAAATCTGACCCAATAGCTTAACGGTGTTCCGTTAGAGTGGATGCCACGTGTCGGTCACCCTTGACGAAAGTACTTCTGTGACGCGTGATTTATCGTCATGGAAGTGGACACTTCCGTGGTGATAATTTTGGTAATGTCCTGGAACACTTCTACGACAGCACATGTATGACTATCTTGATTCTGTCATAAATTTGTCATGGATGTACATGCATGACAAAAAATGCGACCTACTGTGACAAACACGTATCATCACGGAAGTGTATTTTTTTGTAGTGTAGGCATGGAACTGGTAGGCTTCGCAGGCCTTCACCAGCTAGATTGCGTCGTTGAGTGCCGTAGGCCAGTAGAACCCGCTGCAAAACGCCTTGCCGACGAGGGTCCGTGATGACGAGTGGTGTCCCTAGTATCCATCGTGTATGTCAGCCAGCAACTCCTTCCCCTGTTCCCTGGAGATGCAACGCAGGGAAACATCATTTGGTCGCTTTCGATAGAGCTCTCCGTCTTGGATGCAGTAGGCCGTGGCCTGCCGGGCCACGCGTTCTGCGTCCTCCTCTTTCTCTAATAGCGTCCCTTGCATCAGGTAGTCCTTGAATTCCGTAGTCCAGCATCCCTCCTGAGGCTCCAGCGCCAGGAGCAAGCGTGCTCCCGAGGTTGGGCCATAGGCCGGGGCTCCTGTGGCAGGTGGCTGAGGGGGTTCCTCCCGAGGTTGCGCTGTGCTTGACAGTGACGGTGCCGCTGATGGCTTGAAGAGCTGTTCCTCGAAAATGCCAGGCTCCTGAGGCAGCCACCTAGATGCCCTCCTGGCGATGTCATCAGCCTCTTGGTTGGTGCCGCGAGGCACATGCTGCCACTCCAGCCCCCAAAACTATTTTTCCATCCTGGGCACCTCCGCAAGATAAACTTCCATGTGCTCGTCCTTTGGCTCGTTCACCTTGTTGGAGAAGTTGACGAGGAGCTGCGAATCGCCCTTGATGACGAGGCGCTTCACCCCCAGTGCTGCTACAACTTTCAAGCCTGCTATGAGGCCCTCGTATTCTGCTATGTTGTTGGAGATCTTCTCGCCCTGCTGGAAACAAAGCTGCACGGCATAATAGAGCTTGTACTGAGTGGGGGATATAAGCACGGTGCCAGCCCCCGTGCCATGTCGCGAGAATGCTCCATAGAAGTACATTTCCCAGCCATCTGGTGCCTCACTTTCTGGGGAAAGTGACCGGTCCTCGCCTGCTTCGAGCCCTGGTGCCTCTGTCCATTCTGCCACAAAATCTGCAAGCGCAACTCCTTTGATGACCCTGGTTGTGCTGAATTCCAACTAAAATGCTTGCAGCTCAATGTTCCATTCGGCGACTCTTCCAGCGGAGTTAGCACTCCTGAGTACCCTTTCTAGTGGGTAGGCTGAGACGCCCTTGATTGGTGACCTTGAAAGTAGTGCCGTAACTTACGTGAGGCCACCAACAGCACGAGCAGGAGCTTCTGAGGCATGGGGTATCGTGCCCTTGCATCTCGCAGCACCGTGCTGACGAAGTACATCGGATGCTCGATGAGGGCGGGTGTGCTGACGAGGTCTGTGCCCTCCAGAGGGTTAGGTGCCTCCTGAGACGACTGAGCCCCCAGGACCTAGCTGCCTGGAGTGGCCTCTTCATCCCTTGGGGCATCTTCCTACTGAGGTTGGTCTCCATCTGCCGAGGTCGCGGTCTTCGCGAGGCCTTCTTGGTCTTGTGCTGCCGCGGCTGGGGCCGTGGCCGGTCGTGACACAGTCTTGTCCTGGTGCTCCTCCCGAACCGCCACTAGAGCTGCACTAGCGGAGTAGGGTGTGGTGGCGAGGTTGAGCACCAGGGGCTCGAGAGGGCATGGTGCCACCATCACAGGAGGGCTGGTCAGATACTTCTTGAGGTCTTGGAACGCTTGGTCGCCTCCCGTGTCCATTCAAACGGGCCCTTCTTCTTCATCAGCTTGAAGAAAGGCAAGGCGCACTCCCCCATCTTGGATATAAAGCGTCCTAACACAGTTACGCGTCCGACGAGCTTTTGCATTTCTTTGAGGTTTGCGGTGGACTCATGTCTTCGATTGCCTTGACCTTCTCCGGGTTGGCCTCGATCCCTCTGTGGGACACGAGGAAGCCCAGAAGCTTGCCAGAAGGAACGCCAAACACACACTTCTCCGGGTTGAGCCGCAGGTCCACCTTGCAGAGGCTCGGGAAGGTCTTCTATAGATCCTGGATCAAGGTCTTCGCCTCCCTAGACTTCACCACAATGTCCACGACGTAAGCCTAGGCATTTTTCCCGAGCTGCCGGTCTAAGGCGATGTGCAACAACCGTTGGAAGGTTGCGCCCGCGTTGCGCAACCCGAATGGCATGCAGGTGTAGAAGTATACCCCGCATGGGGTCAGGAAGGCCGTCTTCTCCACGTCTTCTACCGCCATCTTGATTTGATGATAGCCTAAAACGCATCCAAAAAACACAGTAGGTCGCACTCGGTGGTGGAGTCGACAATTTGGTCGATGCGAGGGAGCGGGAACGGATCTTGAGGGCAGGCCTTGTTAAGGTTGGTGAAGTCAACGCACACGCGATCCTTCCCCCCTTTTTTGGCACAACAACTAGGTTTTCCAACCATTCGGGGTAGCGAACCTCGCGAATAACACCCGCCGCCTCCATCTTGCGGGTTTCTTGCATGATGAAGGCCTGCTTCTCAGTGGACTGCCGCCTTGCCTTCTGCTTCACGGGGCGTACATTAGGGTACATATTCAGCTGATGCTCAATCACCTGCCTTGGGACCCTCGCTAGCTGCATGGGTTCCCACGCGAACATCTCCTTGTTCGAGCGCAGGAACTTTACCAGTGCCTCCTCTCGGTCGGGGTCGAGATTGGCACCTATGGTGAAGGTGGCGCCTGAGGATCCGTCCTCCTCAATGGGTACCTGCTTGGTTTCCGCCTTGTCCTGGGTGAACAACTACTTCTTCTTAGTCGGCGCAGCCTCCTTGGCCTTTGAGGTGTCCGTGCCGGCAGGCTGTGCTGCTGCGGCTCTCTTGAGGGCGAGCTTGAGCGCCAGCAGAGCATCCTTGGTATCCCCAGCTATGGTGAGGATGCCGCTGCTCCCGGGCATCTTCATGAGGTTGTAGGCCGGATGGGTCGCTGCCATTAACTGAGCCAAGGCGGGGTATCCGAGGATGGCATTGTACGGGAGGCCGATGTGGGCGATGTCCAAGTTGACCAGCTCCGTGCGGAAGTTTTCGTGGGTACCGAAGGTCACAGGAAGGCGGATCTGCCCCTGGGAGCTGGAGGAACAGCCTCCGACGCCCGAAAAGGGCTTGCTGGGTCGGACCCATTCCAGCGGTACATGGAGGAGGCTAAAGGCCTCCACCGAGATCACGTTGACGCCGGTGCCGCCGTCGATGAGGGTCTTGGTGACGGCCACCTGGCAGATGGTGGGCGTGCAAAGCATTGAGAGCGCACCCAAGCAGGCAGTGTTGACGGGGTGATCGTCCGAGTTGAAGGTCAGGTCGGTCTTGGGTGCTGCCCAACCCAGAGGAGCTCCTTGCCGCGCGAGGGCGGCGCCGACTTGGCAGAAGAACGACTAGATGCGGCGGTCAGAGGGTGACGCCTGCGAGCCGCCCAGGAGAGCTGCAACGACCGGGGGCACCGGCACAACGTAGTGGGTGAGGAAGAGGTTGAGCAGCTCCTCCCAGGAGGCCATAGAAGATCTTTGGCGAGTTGAGCGATAAGCGCGGGGCGCCGATGAGGGCCATGGGAAACCAGTTGGCCATGACCTTGTCATCGCCGTCGGCCTTGAGGAAGGCCTCCTCGTATGCCAGCAGGGAAGCCAGTGGATCCGCCGCGCCACCATAGGGCGGCGGCATCTCAACGAACTATCTTGACCTTTACTGCCGCAAGCGAGGCCAAACTCGAGGCCCCAGCCCCAGCGCTGGTGCTGGCCGCCGGAGCTGGAGGCGCGTTGTCCGCCATGAGGGCGAAGCGCGGTGTTGGTGGAGAGCGGGCCGACGGAAGAGAGAGCTCCGGCACACCCCTACTTGGCGCGCCAAATGTCAGATATTGGGTTCCGGTAAAACCCTTAAGGTAAGAACTCTGGGGTGCGCACGAAGATCTTCTCCCTACTGAAACACGCCTAGAACCTCGCTGCGATTCTAAGCTAGCACGATGAACAACACAAGAGACACAAGGTTTATATTTTTGGGCCACCATTGTGGTGTAATACCCTAATCCAGTGTGTGGTGTGGTGGATTGCCTCTTGGGCTGATGATGAATAGTACAGAGGAAGAACAACCTCACGAGAGATGTTCTTGTGGGGGGTGTGCTTGGAGAGGAGTCGATCCATCTCTGTTGGCTCTAGATGAGACTGCCTTCTACTGTGGTGGCTAGCCCTATTTATAGGGGCCCTGGTCCTCTTCTCAAATATTGAGCGGGAAGGGAGCCAACAACGACCATTTTGTAAGGGGACAACTAGTACAAGCTATCCTGACTAAAGGTGGTCTTCGACTGCCGAAGGCACTGGTGATGACGGCGTCTTGGGCTCCACGGCGACCTCCGTCCTGCCGTCCTGCTAGTCTTGGTCTCGTTACACTGATATGGAAACCTTTGCTTGATGCCTCGGTACTCCGCGCCTGCACTTGCCCCCTTTGCACCAAAGAGGAAACGAGGACACTACGCAGGCTGGCACCCGCCTGGTCTTGATCGTCATGGCTTGCGTCATGAGCACCTCGCGAGGTACACCTCGCCTTGATCTCTCCACCTCCTCGCGAGCCTGCCTGGTGAGGCCGCCCCTGAGGAGGCCTTGTGTCGTCTGCCCTGTGAGGCTTGGCCCCTCACGAGGGTCTTGAGCGTTTGTTGATGAAGACATGCTGTATTGGGCCATTGCTGAGCCACACTGCAGGCCGCAGGCAGGCAAGTCTAGCGACCTCCATTCCCAGAACGCCGACACAAGCCTCTGTAGCCACCAAAAACCAATCGGGACCCTGTTCTAGCACCTTGTCGGAGAGGGCATCCCTCACTGGTGGCCAACTTCATCATCCCGACGCTCTCCATGACAAGGAGGGAGTAGTTCACCCTCGGGGCTGAGGGTATGTACCAGTAGCTATGTGTTTGATATCTCTCTCTCGTGTTCTTGAGGTTGTACGATCTTGATGTATTGCGAGCTTTGCTATTATAGTTGGATCTTATGATGTTTCTCCCCCTCTACTCTCTTGTAATGGATTGAGTTTTCCCTTTGAAATTATCTTACCGGATTGAGTCTTTAAGGATTTGAGAACACTTGATGTATGTCGTGCATGTGCTTATCTGTGGTGACAATGGGATATTAACGTGATCTAATTGATGTATGTTTTGGTGATCAACTTGCGGGTTCAGTGACCTTGTGAACTTATGCTTAGGGGTTGGCACACGTTTTCCTCTCGACTCTCAGTGACTCTCTTGGCACACGTTTGGGGCACTATTTGAAGTACTTTGTGTTGGTTTCAATAGATGAATCTGAGATTGTGTGATGCATATCGTATAATCATACCCACGAATACTTGAGGTGACATTGGAGTATCTAGGTGACATTAGGGTTTTTGTTGATTTGTATCTTAAGGTGTTATTCTAGTACGAACTCTATGATAGATCGAACGGAAAGAATAGCTTCGTGTTATTTTACTACGGACTCTTGAATAGATCGATCAGAAAGAATAACTTTGAGGTTGTTTTGGTACCCTACCATAATCGCTTTGTTTGTTCTCCGCTATTAGTGACTTTGGAGTGACTCTTTGTTGCATGTTGAGGGATAGTTATATGATCGAATTATGTTATTATTGTTGAGAGAACTTGCACTAGTGAAAGTATGAGCCCTAGGCCTTGTTTCAATGCATTGCAATACCGTTTGTGCTCACTTTTATCATTAGTTACCTTGCTGTTTTTATATTTTCAGATTACAAATACCCATATCTACCACCCATATTGCACTCATATCACCATCTCTTTGCCGAACTAGTGCACCTATACAATTTACCATTGTATTGGGTGTGTTGGGGACACAAGAGACTCTTTGTTATTTGGTTGCAGGTTGCTTGAGAGAGACCATCTTCAACCTACGCCTCCCACGGATTGATAAACCTTAGGTCATCCACTTGAGGAAATTTGCTACTGTCCTACAAACCTCTGCACTTGGAGGCCCAACAACGTCTACAAGAAGAAGGTTGTGTAGTAGACATCAAGCAGTTTCTGGCGCCGTTGCCGGGGAAATTTTTAGATCTTGCAATCGAATCTTTTAGTTTCTTGTTTTATCACTAGTTTAGTTTATAAAAGAGAACTACAAAAAAAATGGAATTAAGGGTGCCTCATATGCTTCATCTGTTTAATATCTTTCATGAAAATAAGGATTTCGATAATTGTCCTCAGTTGATAGAGGAATAATGCATTAGAATGTTTGGCACTAAATCTTTGAATGATGAGCATGATTGCAATGTTGTTAGTATGAACTCTTTGAATATCCATAGTACTATGATGATTGCACTAGTCATGATGAAAATGTCTCTTATAAGCATGTCAACTTTTGTGGAATACATAGAGCTTGCAAGTACACACCAAATAGGGAAGATAGATTTTGCAAGAGGCGTAAGTATTTCGAAACTAAATGGTTGCAAGAAAGGCTAGATGATTGTGCTGAAAGATTCAATATTTATCACCATCCTTGTGAACTTTGCAATGAACATGGTCATTTAAAGCTCCAAGGCTATTTGTTTCATGATCAAATCATGTCCAAAAAATTGTGATAACCTGATTACCCTTGAGCATCATAAAGAGCTTAGTCTTCTTTTGGGGTATGAAGAAATGAAACGTATAACTAAGGGTATTCAAAAATTTAATCTTGATAGATTTCTTGATTTTGATCTAGAAGAATTTTTTATGTATTGTGCAGTGAATTGCATTGAAAATCCTTATATTGCCAATTACATCAAGAAAAGAAAACAAATAGAAGATGAAGAGAATACTAATGAAATGGAAGAGATTTCCCAATATCCTCCTATTCTTTCTTATGAAGAATCAGGTGACGAGGAGGAGCCTTCTATTCAACCAATCTCATTAATAAGGAGCTCCAAAAAGAGGATTAAACCCACACACGATGTGAAGAAGAAAAAGAAAAGACGGAGAAGCAAAGGTAAAAAGGTATCCCTCCCAAACGATATTGCTCCTATTACTCATTGTGATGATGATAGTTGCTATACTATTGGTGCTATCCATACTATTAATGATGAGAGTGATTATGCTATGTTTGATGAGAATGACATGTTTGAGAATATATTTGCTGGAATTAATGTTTGTCCCAAGCTTGGGGATGCCATGTTTAATGAAGATGATATTTTTAGCCTCCCAAGTTTTGATGAGCAAATTTATTATGATGATAGCATGCCTCCTATTTATGATGGTTATATTGATGAAAGTGGGCTTGGAAGAGTGTCAGCTTTAGGAAGTAATGATCCCACTATTTTGGAGGGTATTGAATCTTATAATATTTATGAAAGTGGATTTGGAGAGGTCATGATTTTATTTAGTGATGAATCCACTATTTTGGAAGAGGTTTCAATTGATTATGATGAGAACAAAGTTTCTACTTCTGATGATTATTGTGATGAAACTTATGCTATAAAAAGTAGTGACAATTATATTTATAAAACTTGTCATGATTATGATTACCCTTTTTCTGAACATTACCCTTTTAATTGAAGGAAATATGCCCTAGAGGCAATAATAAAGTTATTATTTATTTCCTTATTTCATGATAAATGTTTATTATTCATGCTAGAATTGTATTAACCGGAAACATAATACATGTGTGAATACATAGACAAACATAGTGTCACTAGTATGCCTCTACTTGACTAGTTCGTGAATCAAAGATGGTAAAGTTTCCTAATCATAGACATGAGTTGTCATTTGATTAACGGATCACATCATTAGGAGAATGATGTGATTGACTTGACCCATTCCGTTAGCTTAGCACTTGATCGTTTAGTATGTTGCTATTGCTTTCTTCATGACTTATACTTGTTCCTATGACTACGAGATTATGCAACTCCCGTTTACCAGAGGAACACTTTGTGTGCTACCAAACGTCACAATGTAACTGGGTGATTATAAAGGAGCTCTACAGGTGTCTCTGAAGGTACATGTTGGGTTGGCGTATTTCGAGATTAGGATTTGTCACTCCGATTGTCGGAGAGGTATCTCTGGGCCCACTCGGTAATGCACATCACTATAAGCCTTGCAAGCAATGTGACTAATGAGTTAGTTGCGGGATGATGCATTATTTAACAAGTAAAGAGACTTGCCAGTAACAAGATTGAACTAGGTATTGAATACCGACGATCGAATCTCGGGCAAGTAACATACCGATGATAAAGGGAACAACGTATGTTGTTATGCGGTTTGACCGATAAAGATCTTCGTAGAATATGTAGGAGCCAATATGAGCATCCAGGTTCCGCTATTGGTTATTGACCGAGAATAGTTCTAGGTCATGTCTACATAGTTATCGAACCCGTAGGGTCCGCACACTTAAGGTTTCGATGACAGTTTTATTATGAGTTTATGAGTTTTGATGTACCGAAGGAGTTCGGAGTCCCAGATGAGATCAGGGACATGAAGAGGAGTCTCGAAATGGCCGAGACATAAATATCGATATATTGGACGACTATATTTGGACTTCGGAAAGGTTCCGAGTGATTCGTGTATTTATCGGAGTACCGAAGATTTACGGGAATTCGCCGGGAGAAGTAATGGACCTTATTGGGCCATACGGGAAAGAGAGAGGGGCTGCCTAGGGAAGGCCGCGCGCCCCCCAAGGCCTTGTCCGAATTGGACTAGGGGGAGGGGCTACGCCCCCTCCTTCCTTCCCTTCTCTCTTCCCTTTCCTTCTCTCCTACTCCTACTACATGGAAGGGCTCCTAGTTCTACTAGGAAAGGGGGAATCCTACTCCCGGTGGGAGTAGGACTCCCCTAGGGCGCGCCATAGGGAGGGCCGGCCCTCCCCCTCCTCCACTCCTTTATATACGGGGGCAGGGGGGCACCCCATGACACACAAGTTGATCTTCGTGATCATTCCTTAGCCGTGTGCGGTGCCCTCCTCCACCATATTCCACCTCGGTCATATCGTTGTGGTGCTTAGGTGAAGCTCTGCGTTGGTAGAACATCATCATCGTCACCACGCCGTCGTGCTGACGGAACTCATCCCGGACACCCTGCTGGATCGGAGTCCGGGGATCGTCATCGAGCTGAACGTGTGCTGAACTCGGAGGTGCCGTACGTTTGGTACTTGGATCGGTCGGATCGTGAAGACATACGACTACATCAACCGCGTTGTCATAACGCTTCCGCTTTCGGTCTATGAGGGTACATGGACAATACTCTCCCCTCTCGTTGCTATGCATCACCATGATCCTTGCGTGTGCGTAGGAAAATTTTGAAATTACTACGTTCCCCAACAGTGGTATCCGAGCCTGGTTTTATGCATTGATATTATATGCACGAGTAGAACACAAGTGAGTTGTGGGTGATACAAGTCATACTGCTTACCAGCATGTCATACTTTGGTTCAGCGGTATTGTTGGATGAAGCGGCCCGGACCGGCATTACACGTACGCTTACGCGAGACTGGTTTTACCGCCGTGCTTTGCACACAGGTGACTAGCGGGTGTCTATTTCTCCAACTCTAGTTGAACCGAGTGTGGCTACGCCCGGTCCTTGCGAAGGTTAAAACAACACTAACTTGACGAACTATCGTTGTGGTTTTTATGCGTAGGTAAGAACGGTTCTTGCTCAGCCCGTAGCAGCCACGTAAAACTTGCAACAACAAAGTAGAGGACGTCTAACTTGTTTTTGCAGGGCATGTTGTGATGTGATATGGTCAAGACGTGATGCTATATTTTATTGTATGAGATGATCATGTTTTGTAACCGAAGTTATCGGCAACTGGCAGGAGCCATATGGTTGTCGCTTTATTGTATGAAATGCAAACGCCCTGTAATTGCTTTACTTTATCACTAAGCGGTAGCGATAGTCGTAGAAGCAATAGATGGCGTAACGATAACAATGCTACGATGGAGATCAAGGTATCGCGCCGGTGACAATGGTGATCATGACGGTGCTTCGGAGATGGAGATCACAAGCACAAGATGATGATGGCCATATCATATCACTTATATTGATTGCATGTGATGTTTATCCTTTATGCATCTTATCTTGCTTTGATTGATGGTAGCATTTTAAGATGATCTCTCACTAAAAATTATCAAGAAGTGTTCTCCCTGAGTATGCACCGTTGTGAAAGTTCTTCGTGCTGAGACACCAAGTGATGATCGGGTGTGATAGGCTCTACGTTCAAATAAAACGGTTGCAAAATAGTTGCACACGCGGAATACTCAGGTTAAACTTGACAAGCCTAGCATATAACAGATATGGCCTCAGAACACGGAGACCGAAAGGTCGAACATGAATCATATAGTAGATATGATCAACATAGTGATGTTCACCATTGAAAACTACTCCATCTCACGTGATGATCGGACATGGTTTAGTTGATTTGGATCACGTGATCACTTAAATGACTAGAGAGATGTCTGTCTAAGTAGGAGTTCTTTAGTAATATTATTAATTGAACTTAAATTTATCATGAACTTAGTCCTGGTAGTATTTTGCAAATTATGTTGTAGATCAATAGCTCGCGTTGTTGCTTTCATATGTTTATTTTTGATATGTTCCTAGAGAAAATTGTGTTGAAAGATGTTATTAGCAATGATGCGGATTGGATCCATGATCCGACGTTTATCCTCATTGCTGCACAGAAGAATTATGTCCTTAATGCACCGCTAGGTGACAGACCTATTGCAGGAGCAGATGCAGATGTTATGAACATTTGGCTAGCTCAATATGATGACTACTTGATAGTTTAGTGCACCATGCTTAACGGCTTAGAATCGGGCTTCAAAGGCGTTTTGAGCGTCATGGACCATATGAGATGTTCCAGAATTGAAGTTAATATTTCAAGCAAATACCGAGTTGAGAGATATGAAGACTCCAACAAGTTCTATAGCTAAAAGATGGAGGAGAATCGCTCAATTAGTGGGCATGTGCTCGATTATGCAGGTACTTCAATCGCTTGAATCAAGTGGGAGTTAATCTTCCAGATAAGATAGTGATTGACAGAATTCTCTAGTCACCATCACTAAGTAACTAGAACTTCGTGATGAACTATAGTATGCAAAGGATGACTAAAACGATTCCCGAGCTCTTCGTGATGTTAAACGATGAAGGTAGAAATCAAGAAAGAGCATCAAGTGTTGATGATTGACAAGACCACTAGTTTCAAGAAAAGGGTAAAGGGAAAGAATGGGAAACTTCAAGAAGAATGGTAAGCAAGTTGTCACTCCCGTGAAGAAACCCAAAGCTGAACCAAAGCCTGAAACTGAGTGCTTCTACTGCAAAGGAAATGGTCGCTGGAAGCAGAAATGCCCTTGTTATTTGGTGGATAAGAAGGATGGCAAAGTGAACTATGGTATATTTGATATACAGGTTATTGATGTGTGCCTTACTAGTGTTTATAGTAGCCCCTGAGTATTTGATACTTGTTCAGTTGCTAAGATTAGTAACTCGAAACAGGAGTTACAGATTAAATAGAGACTAGTTGAAGGGGAAGTGACGATGAGTGTTGGAAGTAGTTCCAAGATTGATATGATCATCATCGCACACTCCCTATATTTTCGGGATTAGTGTTAAACCTAAATAAATGTTATTTAGCGTTTGCGTTGAGCATGAATATGATTTGATCATATTTATTGCGATACCACTACTAGGGAAAAGCCTAGCGATGGCGGGTTTTGGGCCTATCGATGGCAGGCGGGCGCTGCGATAAGGCGCCATGACTAATGCTTAGCAATAGCGCGTCTTGACCCACGCTCATCGCTAAATTGACTTAGTAGCAGCGCTTCTTGAACATCGCTCTTGGTAATTAGTAGTAGCGCTTCTCCTTACCCGCTACTACTATTATGTAGTATTTTATTTCTTTTCTTTTTCATGTTGTATTCATACACCTTTACACAAGTTTTCATACAACAGGAATTTAGAGATTGTTTTTACATCATAATGAGTTATTACATCATGGGGTGAAAGAACCGTGGACTAGTTTCAAGTGGATGTCCATCCACTTGAAACTAATCCGTGGTTCTTTCACCCAATGATATAATAATATCATCATCATCATCATATCATTAACAACTTAGCATCATAATACATCATTGTCATATAACACCTCCTCAAGATCATCGTTTTCATCATTGACATCACATAACACCTCCTCAAGATCATCATTATCAACTCTAACACATTACCACATAATAAACATATTGTCCTCATAGGACCTATTACATTCGATTAAGACCTACTACATTTTCTAAGGTAAAATAGCAAAAAACAAGATAGCCCCTGACTCTCCATTATGGAGAATGGAGATTAGCCTGTCTCTAATTCTTGCCTTTTGCTGAATGTTACTTCCAAGAACCTCCTTGCGAATGTCCATACATTTCTTCCATTCTCTGATGATCATGTGTTCATGGGTTTTAAAAATCCGATATGCACAGGTGAGCTCCGTAGATTTACAGGCAAGTATGTTCAGAATCGAGAGGCGACCATGCGAGACATCGGATGAGGCACACAATCCATCGGGAGTTTCATTGAAAAACATAATAATAACCGTAGTTAGCAATGATGTACTAGTTTTAGAAGTATGCAAAAGATGCATGGATGTCGTAATAGTAAAAAATCTTACCAGGGTATCTCCAGAGAAGTTATCGTGGTTCAACACATGCACTAGTGGCACGTATTCACCATAATTTGGAGGAGTTCGATAATAGTCATTGTAATTCTCAAGAAGAGTACAAAATGCGATTAGATGATTTTTCTCCTTATATGTTAATTCGGTGCCATCGGTGTAGTGGGTTTTATCTACCATCTTCCGCACAGTCTTTGAAGAATCAAAATAAGCTGTCAATGGAAATAAGCTATCAACTATTTTGAAATAAACAATATAAATTAGTTAATAACTATGTTTGAGAAACTCACATGGTGATACAATCGGAAGCGTATCAACAAGGACCCAAATGTCCATATTGTCTTCCTCGCTGTCAGGATCACCAAGATCCATGGTGACAATCATACCCTCATAAAAACCATACATTTTGCAAAGTGCTTCCCAATTTTGGCAACCAAAATGGGTTACGCTCTGAGCATTGCACAGATTTACTTCAAAATCCATATCATGATGGGTCCTTAGGTGTATTTTCTTTGTTTCGAAATTTTCATGGTCTTCAAAACCCATCCTCTCCAAGACATAGCGTCTTGCATGGCATGGGATAAGCTAGTCAAATTGTAAAATATGAAAATTAGACGTTGTTGTTGTTGTTGTCATGGCATGGCATGGCATGTCATGCTTAATTACAAAAAAACACTTGTCGTTGTTGCGTACCGTTTCACAATCGAAGGTCTCCTCGAGCTTAATGCTGAAGCGCCGATCTTCGTCCAGCCGAACGAACCTGTCGCACATACCTCGATCATCGTGGCACTAGCTACACTCCCCCGGGAGACCGTCGTCGTCCGAGTATGACATTTCCTACAATCATAATTCAAACATTAAACTTGTACACATTCTAGCACAAGTCATGCCAGAATTCACGACAAAATCCGGCATGACCTTTGCTAAAAAAGGACATATCGAGCACCTGAAATTTGCCGAAATGGAAATTAATCAACACTCCGGCAAAACATAGGCCACTCGGAGATGTAAACTGAACATGAACGACCACTTGGGCAACCACATATCCTATTTGAGCAACAACACAAGATATACAAGGATATTTGGCTGGTCTCACCTCGATGTCGGAGGGGGTACGGTGACTGGGACGACGGCGGGGATGTCGGAGGGGTCGGTGACGGGGACGACGGAGGTCACTTGAAACCATATAAGTTATCACTAATACATCCCGAATAATTGCTTAAACTAAAAAAACAAATATGACATGTTCAACATGTTTTATTAATTCAACTAGTTCTTACTAAATATAAACTTACTATAAATAGAAAAAAAACTAGTTCTTTCTAAAAATAAAGTAGTTCAACTAGTTATATTAATTATCTTACTAAAAATAGATTAGTTACATTAATTCAACTAGTTCAACAAGTTTATTAATTTACTTACTAAACTAGTTCAACTACAACTAAAGTAGTTCAACTACCACTACTACTACTAAAAATCTAGTACTAACTAAGCAACATCTAGTACTAGCTAACCCTAAATTAACATCTACTACTACTAAATCTAGTACTAACTAGTGGCGGGGTGGGGGCGACGGAGAGTAGCTAGGGGCGAGGTCGAGGGCGGTGGGAGGAGGCTGCGGCGAAGGAGGAGGAGGCGCAGCGGAGGGAGGGAGGCGGCAGAGGAGAGGAGGATGTCGAGGAGGATGGAGGAGGGACGGAGGAGGAGTACCTCGGCAGACGGACGAAGGCGGCGGCGGCGGCGGACGCACGACAGCACGATTCTGTGGCGAGTGAGAGTGTGAGTGAGAGGGCGGTCGTGGCGTGGGGATAAGGTAGGGATAGTTGTAGCGCGTTTGCCAAAACGCGCTACAGCTAACCGGAATAGCAGTAGCGCTGTTCACTAAAGTGCACTACTGCTATAGCTAGTGGGGGGGGGGGCGAGGTCATGGCAACTATAGCAGTAGCGTTGTATGCGGTGGACGCGCTACTTCTATTTCCCTGTCAGCAGCGCATTTTGGCGACACGCGCTGCTGCTAAGTAGCAGTAGCGTGGTATTTTGAAGAGCGCTGCTGGTAAGATTCTGTGTATAGGCTTTTCCCTAGTAGTGTACGGTTATTCATTTGAAGATTAAAGAATAATTGTTATTCTGTTTACATGCATAAGACCTTCGATGGTTATACACCCAATGAAAATAGTTTGTTGGATCTCGATCGTAGTGATACACATATTCATAATATTGATGCCAAAAGATGCAAAGTTAATAATGATGGTGCAACTTATTTGTGGCACTGCCGTTTGGGTCATATCGGTCTAAAGCGCATGAAGAAACTCCATAAAGATGGATTTTCGGAATCACTTGGTTATGAATCATTTGATGCTTGCGAACCGTGCCTTTTGAGCAAGATGACTAAAACTCCATTCTCCGGAACAATGGAACAAGCTACTGACTTATTGGAAATAATACATACCGATGTATGCGATCCAATGAGTGTGTTGATGCTTGTGGCAAGTATCATTATTTTCTGACCTTCACAAGATGATTTGAGCAGATATGGGTATATCTACTTGATGAAACATAAGTCCGAAATAGTTGAAAGGTTCAAAGAATTTCAGAGTGAAGTGGAAAAATCATCGTAACAAGAAAATAAAATTTCTGCGATCTGATCGCAGAGACGAATATTTGAGTTACGAGTTTGGTCTTCAATTAAAACAATGTGGAATAGTTTAGCAGCTCACGCCACCGAACACCACAGCGTTATGGTGTGTCGAGCGTCAGAACCGCACTTTATTGGATATGGTGCGATCTATGATGTCTCTTAGTAATTTACCACTATTGTTTTGGGGTTATGTATTAGAGACAGCTGCATTCACGTTAAAAGGGCACCATCTAAATCCGTTGAGACGACACCATATGAACTGTGGTTTAGCAAGAAACCCAAGTTGTCGTTTCTTAAAGTTTGGGGCTGCGATGCTTATGTGAAAAAGTTTCATCCTGATAAGCTCAAACCCAAATCGGAGAAGTGCGTCTTCATAGAATACCCAAAGGAAATTGTTGGGTACACCTGCTATCAAAGATCCGAAGGCAAGATATTCGTTTCTAAAAATGGATCCTTTCTAGAGAAGGAGTTCCTCTCGAAAGAAGTGAGTGGGAGGAAGTAGAACTTGATGAGGTAATTGTACCTTCTCCCGAATTGGAAAATAGTTCATCACTGAAAACAGTTCCAGTGATTCCTGCAACAATTAGTAAGGAAGCTAATGATGATGATCATGAAACTTCAGATCAAGTTACTATAGAACCTCGTAGGTCCTCCAGAGTACGGTCCGCACAAGAGTGATATGGTAATCCTGTTCTGAAAGTCATGTTACTAGACCATGATAAACCTACGAACTATGAGGAAGCGATGATGAGCCCAGATTCCGCGAAATGCTTGGAGGCCATGAAATCTGAGATAGGATCCATGTATGAGAACAAAGTGTGGACTTTGGTGGACTTGCCCGATGATCAGCAAGCCATAGAAAATAAATGGATCTTCAAGAGGAAGACAGACGTTGATAGTAGTGTTACTATCTACAAAGCTAGACTTGTCGAAAAAGGTTTTTGACAAAGTTCAAGGTGTTGAATACAATGAGATTTTCTCACTCGTATCGATGCTTAAAAGTCTGTCCGAATCATGTTAGCAATTGCCACATTTTATAAAATTTGGCAAATGGATGTCAAAACTACATTCCTTAATGGATTTATTAAAGAAGAGTTGTATATGATACAACCAGAAGGTTTTGTCAATCCTAAAGGTGCTAACAAAGTGTGCATGCTCCAGCGATCCATCTATGGACTTTATACAGACTTTTGGAGAAGCCTGTATTTACAAGAAAGTGAGTGGGAGCTCTGTAGCATTTCTAAATACTATATGTAGATGACATATTGTTGTTTGGAAATGATTTTCTAGATAGCATGAAAGGATACTTGAATAAGAGTTTTTCAAAGAAAGACCTCGGTGAAGCTACTTACATATTGAGCATCAAGATCTATTGAGATAGATCAAGACGCTTGATAAGATTTTTCAATGAGTACATACCTTGATAAGATTTTGAAGTGGTTCAAAATGGAGCAGTCAAAGAAGGAGTTCTTGCCTGTGTTCCAAGGTGTGAAGTTGAGTAAGACTCAAATCCCGACCACGGCAGAAAATAGAAAGAGAATGAAAGTCATTCCCTATGCATCAGTCATAGGTTCTATAAAAGTATGCCATGTTATGATCCAGACCTATTGTATACTCTGCCCTGGTTTGGCAAGGGAGTACAATAGTGATCTAGGAGTAGATCACTGGACATTGGTCAAAAATATCCTTAGTGGAATAAGGATATGTTTCTCGATTATGGAGGTGACAAAAGGTTAAATAAGTAAAGGGTTACGTCAATACAAGTTTTGGCACTGATCCAGATGACTCTAAGTCCCGATCTGGATACATATTGAAAGTGGGAGCAATGAGCTAGAGTAGCTCCGTGCAGAGCATTGTAGACATATAATATTTACAAAAATACATACGGCTCTGAATGTGACAGACCCGTTAACTAAGCTTCTCTCACGAGCAAAACATGATCACACCCTAGTACTCTTTGGGTGTTAATCACATAGCGATGTGAACTAGATTATTGACTCTAGTAAACCCTTTGGGTGTTGGTCACATGACAATGTGAACTATGGGTGTTAATCATATACATATATGAATATTGGTGTTAAATCACATGGCGATGTGAACTAGATTATTGACTCTAGTGCAAGTGGGAGACTGAAGGAAATATGCGCTAGAGGCAATAATAAAGTTATTATTTATTTCCTTATTTCATGATAAATGTTTATTATTCATGCTAGAATTGTATTAACCGGAAACATAATACATGTGTGAATACATAGAAAAACATAGTGTCACTAGTATGCCTCTACTTGACTAGTTCGTGAATCAAAGATGGTTAAGTTTCCTAACCATAGACATGAGTTGTCATTTGATTAACGGGATCACATCATTAGGAGAATGATGTGATTGACTTGACCCATTCCGTTAGCTTAGCACTTGATCGTTTAGTATGTTGATATTGCTTTCTTCATGACTTATACATGTTCCTATGACTATGAGATTATGCAACTCCCGTTTACCGGAGGAACACTTTGTGTGCTACCAAACGTCTAGCGAATCGGGTGATTATAAAGGAGCTCTACAGGTGTCTCCGAAGGTAGATGTTGGGTTGGCGTATTTCGAGATTAGGATTTGTCACTCCGATTGTCGGAGAGGTATCTCTGGCCCACTCGGCAATGCACATCACTATAAGCCTTGCAAGCATTGTGACTAATGAGTTAGTTGCAGGATGATGCATTACGTAATGAGTAAAGAGACTTGCCGGTAACGAGATTGAACTAGGTATTGGATACCGACGATCGAATCTCGGGCAAGTAACATACCGATGACAAAGGGAACAACGTATGTTGTTATGCGGTTTGACCGATAAAGATCTTCGTAGAATATGTAGGAGCCAATATGAGCATCCAGGTTCCGCTATTGGTTATTGACCGAGAATAGTTCTAGGTGATGTCTACATAGTTCTCGAACCCGTAGGGTCCGCACGCTTAAGGCTTCGATGACAGTTTTATTATGAGTTTTGATGTATCGAAGGAGTTTGGAGCCCCGGATGAGATCGGAGACATGACAAGGAGTCTCAAAATGGTCGAGACGTAAATACCGATATATTGGACGACTATATTCGGACTTCGGAAAGGTTCCGAGTGATTTGGGTATTTTTGAGTCTGGGAGAGTTCTGAGAATTCGCCGGAGAAGTAATGGGCCTTATTGGGCCATACGGGAAAGAGAGAGGGGCTTCTTGGGGAAGGCCGTGCGCCCCCCCAAGGCCTAGTCCGAATTGGACTAGGGGGAGGGGCTGCGCCCCCTCCTTCCTTCCCTTCTCTCTTCCCTTTCCTTCTCTCCTACTCCTACTACATGGAAGTGCTCCTAGTTATACTAGGAAAGGGGGAATCCTACTCCCGGTGGTAGTAGGACTCCCCTAGGGCGCGCCATAGAGAGGGCCAGCCCTCCCCCTCCTCCACTCCTTTATATACGGGGGCAGGGGGGCACCCCATGACACACAAGTTGATCTTCATGATCGTTCCTTAGCCGTGTGCGGTGCCCTCCTCCACCATATTCCACCTCGGTCATATTGTTGCGGTGCTTAGGCGAAGCCCTGCGTCGGTGGAACATCATCATTGTCACCACGCCATCGTGCTGACGGAACTCATCCCCGACACCCTGCTGGATCGGAGTCCGGGGATCGTCATCGAGCTGAACGTGTGCTGAACTCGGAGGTGCCGTACGTTCGATACTTGGATCGGTCGGATCGTGAAGACGTACGACTACATCAACCGCGTTGTCATAACGCTTCCGCTTTCGGTCTACGAGGGTACGTGGACAATACTCTCCCGTCTCGTTGCTATGCATCACCATGATCCTTGCGTGTGCGTAGGAAAATTTTGAAATTACTACGTTCCCCAACATTAATATGGAAAGAATTTATAGTATTCGAGTTTCTTATGATACTCTCACTATTCCTATTGAGAAGAATTTTGCTTATGTGGAGAGTAGAAAATTTTCTATGCTTGTAGATCATGAAAAGAATGCTTTATGTGATGGTTATATTGTTGAATTCATTCATGATGCTACTGAAAATTATTATGAGGGAGGAACATATGCTTGTTGGAATTGCAATAATATCAAGTTTCCTCTCTATGTGCTTGAGGTTCTGAAGTTATGCTTGTTTTGCCTTCCTATGCTAGTTGATTATCGTTCCATTAAGTTGTTTGCTCACAAAATACCTATGCATAGGAAGTGGGTTAGACTTAAATGTGCTAGTCATATTCTTGATGATGCTCTCTTTATGTTTCAATTCTTATCTTTCATGTGAGCATCATTGAAATTATCATGCCTAGCTAGGGGCGTTAAACGTTAGCGCTTGTTGGGAGGCAACCCAATTCGTTAGCGCTTTTTGTGTTTGTGCCAAGTAGAACCTTTGGGAAGACTTGGGTGAAGTCTTTTTGATCTTGCTGTAAAAAACAGAAACTTTAGCGCTCACGAGATTAGCTACAAACTTTTACTGGAGAGTGATATTTAGTTGATTCTTTTTGAAGATGATTAATAGATAAATTACTCACTTCCCGAAATTTATTTCAGAATTTTTGGAGTTCTAGAAGTATGCGTTTGATACAGATTACTACAGACTGTTCTGTTTTTGACAGATTCTGTTTTCATTGTGTTGTTTGCTTATTTTGATGAATCTATGTGTAGTATCAGAGGGTATGAACCATAGAGAAGTTGGAATACAGTATATATTACAACAATATGAGTTTAGAATGAGTTCACAACAGTACCTAAGTGGTGATTTATTTTCTTATACTAACGGAGCTTACGAGTTTTTTGTTTAGTTTTGTGTTGTGAAGTTTTCAAGTTTTGGTTAAGATTCGATGGACTATGGAATAAGGAGTGGCAAGAGCCTAAGCTTGGAGAAGCCCAAGGCACCCCAAGTTAATATTCAAGTACAAACAAGAGCCTAAGCTTGGGGATGCCCCGGAAGGCATCCCCTCTTTCGTCCTCGTTCATCGGTAACTTTACTTGGAGCTATATGTTTATTCACCACATGATATGTGTTTTGCTTGGAGCGTCATTTTATTTTCTTTTGTTTTTCTTGCTGTTTGAATAAAATACCAAGATATGAAATTATTAAATGTTAGAGTGTCTTCACATAGTTACATAATTATTCAACTACTCATTGATCTTCACTTATATCTTTTGGAGTAGTTTGTCATTTGCTCTAGTGCTTCACTTATATCCTTTTAGAGCACGCCGGTGGTTTTATTTTGAAGAAATACATGAACTCTCATGCTTCACTTATATTATTTTCCGAGTCTTTAGAACAAGATGGTAATTTGCTTTGGTTATGAAATTAATCCTAATATGATAGGCATCCAAGATTAGTATAATAAAAGCTTTCACATAAAGTGCATTGAATACTAAGAGAAGTTTGATACTTGATGATTGTTTTGAGATATGGAGGTAGTGATATTGAAGTTGTGCTAGTTGAGTAGTTGTGAATTTGAGAAATACTTGTGTTGAAGTTTGCATGTCCCGTATCATGCACGTATGGTAAACGTTGTGTGACAAATTTCAAGCATGAGGTGTTCTTAGATTGTCATCCTTATGAGTGGCGGTCGGGGACGAGCGATGGTCTTTTCCTACCAATCTATCCCCCTAGGAGCATGCATGTATTGCTTGGTTTTTGATGACTTGTAGATTTTTGCAATAAGTATGTGAGTTCTTTATGACTAATGTTGAGTCCATGGATTATACGCACTCTCACCCTTCCATCATTGCTAGCCTCTTTGGTATCGTGCATTGCCCTTTCTCACCTTGAGAGTTGGTGAAACTTCGCCGGTGCATCCAAACCCCGTGATATGATACACTCTATCACACATAAACCTCCTTATATCTTCCTCAAAACAGCCACCATACCTACCTATTATTGCATTTCCATAACCATTCCGAGATATATTGCCATGCAACTTTCCACCGTTCCGTTTATTATGACACACTTCATCATTGTCATATTGCTTTGC
This sequence comes from Aegilops speltoides, assembly GCA_021437245.1. Taxonomy (NCBI): domain Eukaryota; kingdom Viridiplantae; phylum Streptophyta; class Magnoliopsida; order Poales; family Poaceae; genus Aegilops; species Aegilops speltoides. The sequence continues at coordinate 466,412,599 of CM038143.1, forward strand.
ATGATCATGTAGTTGACATCGTATTTGTGGCAAAGCCACCATGCATATTATTTCGTACATGTCACTCTTGATTCATTGCCCATCCTGGTACACCGCCGAAGGCATTCATATAGAGTCATACTTTGTTCTAGTATCGAGTTGTAAGCATTGAGTTGTAAATAAGTAGAAGTTTGATGATCATCATTGATAGAGCATTGTCCCAAAAAAAGAAAAAAGAAGAAGAAAGGCCAAATATAAAAAAAAGAAGGCCCAAAAAAAAGAAAAAAAGAAAAAAGAGAAAAAAGAGAAGAAATAAAAGGGACAACGCTACTATCCTTGTCCACACTTGTGCTGCAAAGTAGCACCATGATCTTTATGATAGAGAGTGTCTTGTTTTGTCACTTTCATATACTAGTGGGAATTTTTCATTATAGAACGTGGCTTGTATATTCCAACAATGGGCTTCCTCAAATTCCCTAGGTCTTCGTGAGCAAGCAAGTTGGATGCACACCCACTTAGTTTCTTTTGTTGAGCTTTCATACATTTATAGCTCTAGTGCATCCGTTGCATGGCAATCCCTACTCCTTGCATTGACATCAATTGATGGGCATCTCCCTAGCCCGTTGATTAGCCGCGTCAATGTGAGACTTTCTCTTTTTTTTGTCATCTCCACACAACCCCCATCATTATATTCTATTCCACCCATAGTTCTATATCCATGGCTCACGCTCATGTATTGCGTGAGAGTTGAAAAAAGTTTGAGATTACTAAAGTATGAAACAATTGCTTGGCTTGTCATCGGGGTTGTGCAAGATGAGAGCATCTTGTGTGACGAAAATGAAGCATGGCCAAACTATATGATTTTGTAGGGATGAGCTTTCTTTGGCTATATTATTTTGAGAAGACATGATTACTTGGTTAGTATGCTTGAAGTCTTATTATTTTTATGTCAATATTAAATTTTTTTCTTGAATCTTATGGATCTGAATATTCTTGCCACAAAAGAGAGATTACATTGATAAATATGTTAGGTAGCATTCCACATCAAAAATTCTGTTTTTGTCATTTACCTACTCGAGGACGAGCAGGATTTAAGCTTGGGGATGCTTGATACGTCTCCAACGTGTCTATAATTTTTGATTGTTCCATGCTATTATATTATCCATCTAGTATGCTTTATATGCATTTATATGCTACTTTATATGATTTTTGGGACTAACCTATTAACCTAAAGCCCAGTGTCAGTTTCTGTTTATTCCTTGTTTTTGAGTATCGCAGAAAAGGAATACCAAACGGAGTCCAATTGACGTGCCAAATTTTGATGATTTTTTATGGACCAAAAGAATACCACAGAGCATCGGAGTTGGGCCAGAAGAGTCCCGGGCTGCCCACGAGGGTGGGGAGCACGCCCACCCCCTAGGCATGCCCCCTGCCTCGTGGACAGCCCGGAGACCCCCCTGACTTATTCCCGACGCCAAAAATTCCTATAAATATTGAAACCTCAAGAAACAAGCCTAGATCGGGAGTTCCGCCGCCACAAGCCTCTGTAGCCACCAAAAACTAATCGGGACCCTGTTCCGGCACCCTGCCAGAGGGGGGATCCCTCACCGGTGGCCATCTTCATCATCCCGGTGCTCTCCATGACGAGGAGGGAGCAGTTCACCCTCGGGGCTGAGGGTATGTACCAGTAGCTATGTGTTTGATCTCTCTCTCATGTTCTTGAGGTGGTACGATCTTGATGTATCGCGAGCTTTGCTATTATAGTTGGATCTTATGATATTTCTCCCCCTCTACTCTCTTTGAAGTTATCTTGTTGGATTGAGTCTTTAAGGATTTGAGAACACTTGATGTATGTCTTGCATGTGCTTATCTGTGTTGACAATGGGATATTCAAGTGATCTACTTGATGTATGTTTTGGTGATCAACTTGCGGGTTCAATGACCATGTGAACTTATGCATAGGGGTTGGCACACGTTTTCGCCTTGACTCTCCTGTAGAAACTTTGGGGCACTGTTTGAAGTAATTTTGTTGGTTTGAATAGATTAATCTGAGATTGTGTGATCCGTATCGTATAATAATACCCACAGATACTTGAGGTGACATTGGTTTTACGCCTGGTTACACGGTCTGGACATTACATGGTGAGTCTGCACAACGTGCCAAAGCGGAGGTGGTTCGTCGTCGCACCGACGAGCATGGTACCGGGACCGCAGACATGGTGCAATACTTTGAGGATGCTCGGGACTCGGACGAGGAGATGGAGGAATCTGCAAAGGCCTTCCCTGAATGTTGGAGTCCTCAAAATATCCTCTCCATGAGCATAGTGAGCTTTGTCAGCTGGATGCCATCTCACAAATAATGGCTTTGAAGGCTCAGTTCAACTTGGGCAGAGAATGCTACGATGCGATGATGACAGTTTTCGACGATTTCTACCCAAAGGCCATGTGCTACCTCCAAACCTGTACTAGTCAGACAAAATTCTCCGTGCTCTTAAGATGCCCTATGAGAATATACATGCCTGTGAGAAAGGATGTGTCTTATTTAGGCTTCAGTATGAGGACTTGAACTATTGTCCCATTTGCAATTCTTCCAGGTATGTTGTGGTAGACAATGGTATGGGTGAGAAGACGCAGACCAAAATACCCGTTAATGTTCTTCGGTATATGCCAATCCTACCAAGACTTCAACGTATTTTCATGGTCGAAGAGACGGCCAGGCAGATGACATGGCACAAAACGGGCAAAAGAACCGAACTAGATGCAGATGGGAATGTGATGATCGTGCACACATCGGATGGTGAAGCGTGGAAGCACTTCGATGCATTACATAAGGAAAAAAGGCAGATCCAAGGCATCCTCGAGTCGCCGTCAACACAGATGGGTTCAGTGTGTTTGGTGAGATGGCAGCCTCATACAGCTGTTGGCCCGTGTTTGTCATTCCACTCAATCTCCTCCCCGGGCAGATTATGCAAACAAAGAACATTTTCCCGACGTTGATAATTCCAGGGCCCAACTATCCGGGGAAGAATATGAATGTGTACATGCAGCCTCTTAAGGATGAATTGCAAGAAGCATGGGATAATGGGTTCAAGACATACAACGCCTTTAGCAAAGAGAACTTCATAATGCGTGCCTGGTACATGTACTCGACGCATGACTTGCCGGCGTATGCGCTATTCGTTGGCTGGTGTGTGCATGGAAGGTTCCCGTGCCCCACATGCAAGGGAGCTCTTGAGTTTCGTTGGTTGACGACGGGGCACAAGTATAGTCGCTTCGACTTGCATAGACAGTTTCTAGATCCTCGCCATAAGTTCAGGAAAGACAACAAGAACTTCATGAAAGGTAGAGTTGTCAAACACTCTGCACTACCTGCGTTGACAGGCCAACAGACCCTAGATCAGTTAAACGCTCTCGAGCTAGATCCAGAGCGTCCAGGGTATTTCAAGGGGTAAAATAAGGAACACGTCTTGGACTCACAAGACATGCTTCTAGGATCTGCCTTACTTCAAAGACCTCCTTTGCCCACACAACATCGATGTGATGCACACTGAAAAGAATGTCACCGAAGCCATTTTTGGTACATTGTTCGGCATAGACGAGAAATCCAAGGATAATACTAATTAAGGCTAGAGACAATCAAGAGGAGCTCTGTGATAGATCGTTACAAAACATGCAAGATCCGAAAGGAAAGCGGAACTGGAAGAAGCCAAAGGCATGGTTCAATCTTGGAAGGCTAGCTATGAAGGAAATTATTTTGTGGGTGAAAATGCAGTTGATGTTCCCCAATGGGTATGCAATAAATCTAAAGAGGGGAGCGAGTCTTGATAAATTGAAAATATTTGGTCTAAAAATTCATGATTGGCACATATGGATAGAGCGGATAATGCCGGTGATGTTGCGTGGCTTCATCCCTGAGGATGAATGGCTAGTACTGGCAGAGCTGAGCTATTTCTTCCGTGTTCTTTGTGCGAAAGAACTATTGCCTGGCCTCCTAGAAGAAATGGAATAGTTGGCGCTAGAGTTGATTTGCAAGTTAGAGATGATCTTTCCGCCAAGCTTCTTTAATCCAATGCAACACTTGATTTTGCATCTCCCGACCGAGGCATCATTGGGGAGGGGGGAGCGTGCAAAATCGTTGGTGCTACTCAACTAAGAGGATGTAGAAGACGCTTCGAGCAAAATGTAAAAATAAACGTAGAATAGAAGCATCGATGGCCGAGGCATTCATCACTGAGGAGGCGTCAAACTTCATGTCAGCACACTATGAAGCCAAAAATCGTCATTCGCATAATCCGAAGCCTCGGTACAATGCTGACGAGCCTACAAAGGGTCAATCCAACCTCAGCCTATTCAAAGGGAATCTCGCACCATCCAGTGCTTGGAAACCATTATCGTTGGATGTTGCAGAATGGCAGACCAATTCGCTGTATCTGTTTAACAACCTAACAGAAGTGCGGCCGTACATCGAGTAAGATCTTGTTACATTGTTTCGCAACTTCTAATTTCTATGAACTGCTCTTATTCCTAGATATTTTATGCAGTCGATACATCTCCATATTCTCGTATGGAGCGGTGATCCAAAAGCATTCCGTCGAAGAGTATGAGCTTCTGGCAAAGCAAGGAGGCGAATATCCCGGTTTCATCTCTTGGTTAAAAAAAATGGTAATTTCCATTAGACCCTCTCATTTCTTTGGCTAATTTGCGACTTAATGCAACAATACTTTCTTATTAAACTTGTAGGCTAATTCAGAGATTATGGATGCCGAATTGAGACAAGTAGCTAATGGTTTTGACTATAAGGTCCGTTCATTTGACAATTATGACATCAACGGTTATCACTTTCGTACCTATGGCAAAGAGCTATCTATGGCCGACCGAAAGTCTACAAATTGTTGTGTCTCTTCTATTGGCGAAGGAGGTGTCGAGTATTATGGAAGAGTTGAAGCAATTTATGAACTTCAATTCTATGGTGATAACCCACCAAACGTCGTACTCTTCAGATGTTATTGGTTCTAGCCCAGGGAGACTAGAAGGACTCATGAACATATAGGGCTAGTCGAAATCAAACAAAGCACCCATTTGGACGTTCCCGGTGTCTATATTACGGCTCAACAGGCAACCCAAGTTTTCTATCTACCGTGGGCCTGTCAAAGTGATCCAAATCTTAGTGGTTGGGATGTCATTTATGAATTGCCGCCACGTGTTAGACCACCTCCCCCCAATGAAGAGGATTATGAACGTCACATTAACCAAGACACATATGACAAAGGAGAATTCTTCCAAGAAATACGTCTTGCCAAAAAACATTTCAAGAAACGCTCTACTCCACCCCAGAACATTGAAGTAGACAACGATAGTGAATCCCACCCTGAGCCGGAACAAGAAGAGCCGGAAGAAGAAGAAGAAGTTACTGCTGCAGATGACCTGTCAATGCTTGAACGATTACGTAAAGGTGTCCTTCGACATGATGATGCATTTATTAATGATGATGAGCACGCCATTACCGATAGTGATGATGATGATGCATTTATTAATGATGATGATGAGTACTTCATTACCGATAGTGATTCTTAGGTATTCAAAATTTTATGTTGTACTTTGTATGATTTATATAGTTGGTATGTAGAACTTTCTTACTTTGTAGGATTGTTTCTTATACATAGTGCCATGGTCTCGATTTTCGTCCCCGTCGGCCCTCGCCCGCTTTATGATTCGGATGTGGTAAATTCTCTTTCATAACTATTTGTTGCATTTCGCATTTATGACAATTAGAGCCATCAAGTTGACATAGAGATATTTTAATCTAGGAGGTATGTGAACCGGAATTTGAAACCGACCATCTTGTTGAGAAGTTAAATTTAGTTGAAAAATAAAATGAGTATTTGAAAGAAAAAATTAAAAGAATTGAAGAAGAGAAGATGACATTGGAGTTGTATGTTGCCGATGTCATCGATGATCACAAGATGAAGATGAATGCAATGCGCTTGAAGATGGATGCAATGCGCCTAAAGCTTAAGAAGATTAGAAAATATGCCATTGATAATGAGGCTTGGTATCATTATGCCGTTGGATCAATTGTTACCTTAGTTGCGAAATTCATCATATTTGTTGTGATGTGGGTAAGTTTTCTCTAATGTTTTTCTTTACAAATGGATACTTAGCTTATTTTCCTTCTAAATGGCATAATTACCTAAGTTATATAAAAAATGGGCTATACTTAGCTTATTCAGTTCATTTATGACATACTTAGCATACTTAGGTTAAAAATGGCATGATAATCTTTGTTACGTCCAAAATGATATAGACTTAGCTTATTTTCCTCAAAAATGACATAATAACCTTACTAAGCTCCGAAATGACCTATTTACCTAGCTTGGCTCTCAAATGACCTACACATAGCATTTTTACCTAGCTTAGCTCTAAGAAGAGGAGAGGAGAAAAAGAAAGAGAAGAAAAAAATCTTCTTCTTCTTCTTCTAACTAGTCTTCTTCTTCTTCTACTTCTTCTAACTTTCTTCTTTCCCAATTTGTAGATTTGCTTTACATGAGGAAGGCTTGGATTCATGGAGTGTACTATTCTTCTGGTGCTTCCTTGTTGTTTATGAAAACTTGTTTGGATATGTATGTTTATATGGATATGTTGTTGGAAACTTATTTGTGGTTATGTTTATATGGATATGTTGGACTTTGTTGAACTATGCTGTTGGACTTGATCAAATATGTTGTTGGACATGCTGTTGGATATGTATGCATGTATATCTGTGTTTGAAACCATGTCTAATTAATTGGATTTAAATAAAAACAAGGGATGTGTAGCCTCTTTGCCGTCCGCTAGCCGACGGCAAAGATGACACGTGGCAGTCACCTGTGCAAACTGGCAACACTGGCTGCCTATTTGGTCATTTTGCCGCCTGCTAGCGGACGTCAAAGTGACCAAATAGGACTGGCAAACAGGGCCATCTATGTCGTCTGCTGGCCGAAGGCATAACTGGCCATGTGGAAGTATCCCACTGCTCCCCTAGCTAAGCTCTTTGTCGTCCTTCAGTGGACGGCAAAGAGCTTTACCTCTTTGCCGTTGGCTGGCTGACATCAAAGAACGCCGTTAACCCCCTAACGGCTCTCACCTCACACCGCTGTCGTCCATTGTCGTTGCCTTCTGCTGGCCCCGGATGGCTGATGGCACAATACTTTGCCGCTCGTTTCTACGAAGCGGATGGCAAAGAAGGCCTTTGCTGGCACGTGTTCAGCCGGACGGTTTGCCGTCCACTGACTGACGGCAAAGGACTTCGCCGTCCGGCATCCGTGCCTTTGCCGTCCGCTGGCTGACGGCAAAGGACTTCGCCATCCGGCATCCGTGCCTTTGCTGTCCGCCATGGCGGATGACAAAGAAGCTGATTCCAGTAGTGTTAGAACTATTTTGGAGTCGGTTTACTTAACGTACCACATACCTATTCCTTTTCGGAGTCTGAAACATTCTGGAAAGTGTCTCTTATGTATTCCTCCAGGGTTACGGTTTTAATTATATTAGTTTCAACATTTATAGGATTACCTGAGATATTATGTTTGATTCTTTGACCATTCACCACCTTCGGATTTGTGCCTTTGAAGTTGTTGATTTTTATGGCACCGAAACAATAGACCTCCTCGATAACGTAAGGGCCTTCCCATTTAGAGAGAAGTTTTCCTGCAAAAAATCTTAAACAAGAGTTTAATAGCAACACATAATCACCTACGTTAAACTCACGCTTTTGTATCCTTTTGTCATGCCATCTTTTAACTTTTTCTTTAAATAGCTTGGCATTCTCATATGCTTGGGTTCTCCATTCATCAAGTGAGCTAATATCAAATAGACTCTTCTCACCGGCATGTTTGAAATCATAATTGAGCTCTTTAGTAGCCCAATAAGCCTTATGTCAAGTTCAAGAGGTAAGTGACATGCTTTTCCATAAACCATTTTATACGGAGACATACCCATAGGATTCTTATATGCAGTTCTATAGGCCCATAATGCATCATCAAGTTTCTTGGACCAATTCTTTCTAGATCTATTTATAGTATTTTGCAAAATTAATTGAGCTCTCTATTACTCAACTCTACTTGACCACTAGACTGTGGGTGATATGGAGATGCAATTCTATGATTAACATCATACTTAGCAAGCATTTTACGAAAAGCACCATGAATAAAATGTGAACCACCATCAGTCATTAAATATCTAGGGACTCCAAACCTCGGAAAAATAAGTTCTTTAAGCATCTTAATAGAGGTGTTATGATCAGCACTACTAGTTGGAATAGCTTCTACCCACTTAGTAACGTAATCAACAATAACTAAAATATGTGTATATCCATTAGAGGCAGGAAAAGGTCCCATATAATCGAAGCCCCAAACATCAAATGGTTCAATAACGAGAGAATAATTCATAGGCATTTCTTGACGTCTACTAATATTACCAATTCTTTGACATTCATCACAAGACAAGACAAACTTATGGGCATCCTTGAAGAGAGTAGGCCAATTAGAACCGGATTGCAATACCTTATGTGCAGTTCTATCTCCAGAGTGGTGTCCTCCATATGCCTCGGAGTGACACTTGCGTAGGCTCTGTTCCAGTTTATGCTCAGGTACACAATGTCTAGGAACACCATCTACTCCTTCTTTATAAAGGTGTGGGTCATCCCAGAAGTAATGTCTTAAATCATAAAAGAACTTTTTCTTTTGTTGGTATGTGAAACTAGGTGGAATGAATTTAGCAACAATGTAATTAGCATAATCAGCACCATGGAGCAGTACGAGAAGCATTTATGACAGCTAATTGTTCGTCAGGAAAGCTATCATCAATAGGTAGTGGGTCATCAAGAACATTCTCTAACCTAGACAGGTTGTCTGCAACGGGGTTCTCAGCTCTCTTTCTATCAATAATATGCAAATCAAATTCTTGTAGCAAGACAACCCAGCTAATAAGTCTAGGTTTAGCATCTTTCTTTTCCATAAGATATTTAATAGTAGCATGATCAGTGTGAATAGTTACTTTAGAATCAACAATATAAGGTCTGAACTTATCACATGCAAATACAACAGCTAAGAATTCTTTTTCAGTAGTAGCATAATTTCTCTGTGAAGTGTCTAGAGTTTTACTAGCATATTGAATAACATTTAACTCCTTATCAACTCTTTGTCCTAGAACAGCACCTACACCATAATCGCTAGCATCACACATAATTTCAAAGGGGTAAGTTCCAATCAGGTGGCTGAACAATAGGTGCAAAAATCAAAGCTTTCTTAAGTATTTAAAATGCTTCTACACAATCATCATCAAAGACAAAAGGAATATATTTTTGCAATAAATTAGTGAGAGGCCTAGAGATTTTAGAGAAGTCCTTAATGAACCTCCTATAAAAACCGGCATGACCAAGGAAACTTCGTATACCTTTAATGTCCTTGGAACATGGCATCTTTCAATAGCATCAACTTTAGCTTTATCAACTTCAATACCTCTTTCAGAAAATTTTATGCCCCAAGTCAATGCCTTCATTAACCATAAAGTGGCACTTCTCCCAATTCAAAACAAGACTGGTATCTTTGCATCTCTGCAAAACTCGATCAAGGTTGCTCAAGAAATCATCAAAAGAGGATCCATAAACAGAGAAATCATCCATGAATACCTCACAAATCTTTTCACAAAAGTCAGAGTATATAGCCATCATGCATCTTTGAAAGGTAGCAGGTGCATTACATAAACCAAAAGGCATACGTCTATAAGCAAAAGTACCGAAAGGGCAAGTAAAAGTAATCTTTGCTTGATCGTCTGCTGACACATGTATTTGAGAGAAACCAGAATAACCATCTAGAAAGCATAAATGTGTATGTTTGGATAGTCTTTCTAGCATTTGACCAATAAAAGGTAAAGGGTAATGATCTTTCTTAGTAGCTTTATTTAATTTACGAAAATCAATTACCATCCTCTAACCTGTAATTATTCTTTGCGGATCAATTCATCTTTTATCATTAGGGACTATAGTAATGCCTCCCTTCTTAGGGACACAATGGACATGACTCACCCACTGACTATCAGCAACGGGATAAATTTTACCTGCCTCAAGGAGATTGAGTATTTCTTTTTACCACTTCCTTCATCTTAGGATTTAACCGTTGTTGATGATCTCTAACTGGTTTGGCATCTTCTTCCAATTTTATTTTGTGTTGCCATAGAGTGGGACTAATGCCCTTAAGATCATCAAGAGTATATCCAATAGCAGAACGGTGCTTCCTTAGAGTTTTCAATAATGTTTCCTCTTCTTGCTCTGAAAGGTTAGCACTAATAATAACAGGATATATCTTCTTTTCATCAAGATAAGCATATTTAAGTGTATTAGGTAATGGTTTAAGCTCAAACACGGGATCGCCCTTGGGTGGGGATCCCCTAGGATTTCAACAGGCAAGTTGTGTTTCGGAATAGGACCCTGTTTAAAGAATACTTCATCTATCTCCCTTCTTCATTCATAAACATATCATTTTCATGGTCTAGCAAATATTGTTCTAAAGGATCAGTAGGAGGCATGGCAATAGAAGCAAGACCAATTATTTCATCCTTACTAGGCAATTCCTTATCATGGGGTTGTCTACGAAATTTAGCAAAATTATACTCATGTTTCATATCCCCCAAGCCTATTGTAATAACATCCTTTCCACAATCAATCTTAGCATTAACAGTATTTAAGAAGGGTCTACCAAATATAATGGGGCAAAAGCTATCTTGTGGGGAACCAAGAACAAGAAAATCAGCAGGATATTTAACTTTCCAACACAAGACTTCAACATCTCTAACAATCCCAAATGGTGAAACAGTATCTCTATTGGCAAGCTTGATTGTAACATCAATATCTTCTAACTCAGCAGGTGCAATATCATGCATAAGTTCTTCATATAAGGAAAAAGGTATTGCACTAGCACTAGCACCCATATCACATAAGCCATGATAACAATGATCTCCTATTTTAACAGAAATAACAGGCATGCCTACAACAGGTTGATGTATCTTAGCATCAGGTTTAGCAATATTAGCAGCTTCATCACAGAAATACATAACATGCCCATCAATATTATCAGCCAAGAGAACTTTAACCATAGCAATACTAGGTTCAACTTTAATTTGCTCAGGAGGTGTATATGTTCTAGTACTACTCTTACGAACAACTGTTGAAGCTTTAGCATGATCCTTTATCCTAACAGGGAAAGGTGGTTTCTCAACATAAGTAGTAGGAACAACAGGATCATTATAAGTAATAGTCTTTTCTTCAACTGTAATAGGTGCAACTACTTTTACTTCAGTGGGAGGATTATATTTAAACCACTTTTCCTTAGGGAGATCAATGTGAGTAGCAAATGATTCACAGAAAGAAGCTACTATCTCAGAGTCAAGTCCATATTTAGTGCTAAATCCACGAAAAGCATCGGTATCCATAAAAGATTTAACACAATCCAACTTAGGTGTCATACCTGACTCCTTGCCATCGTTGGAACCCCAATCTTCAGAGTTGCGTTTAATTCTTTCCAATAAGTCCCACTTGAATTCAGTAGTCTTCAGCATATAAGAAAAAGCGCAAGAAGTATCGAGCATGGTGCGATCATTGAGAGAAAGCCGAGCATAAAAGTTTTGAATAATCATTTCTCTTGAGAGCTCATGATTTGGGCATGAATATAACATTGACTTAAGCCTCCCCCAAGCTTGAGCGATACTTTCTCCTTCACGATGCCAAAAATTATATATATAATTACGATCACGACGAACAAGATGCATAGGATGAAACTTCTGGTGAAATTCCAATTTCAATCGTTTATAGTCCCAAGATCCCATGTCATCACATAGCCTATACCATGTCAATGCGTCTTCCTTCAAAGATAAAGGAAAGACCTTCTTCTTAACAACATCATTGGGCATACCTGCAAGCTTAAATAATCCACAAACTTCATCCACATAGATAAGGTGTAAATCGGGATGCAATGTTCCATCTCCTGCAAAGGGATTAGCTAGCAGTTTCTCTATCATACCCAAAGGAATTTCAAAGTAGACATTTTCAGTAGGTTCAGTAGGTTGAGGAGCTACTCTTTGCTCTACTGGTCGGGGTGAAGATGCCCCGAACAAGCCCCTCAAAGGATTAGTTTCCATAGTAACAAGTGACAATAAATTTCAGCACACTATATAAATGTTTCCTTACCAAGTTCCACTCACCAAAGGCGGTTCACTCCCCGGCAACGGCGCCAGAAAAGAGTCTTGATGACGCACAAATATAGGGGATCTATCGTAGTCCTTTCGATAAGTAAGAGTGTCAAACTCAACGAGGAGCGGAAGGAAATGACAAGCAGTTTTCAGTAAGGTATTCTCTGCAAGCACTGAAATTGTAGGTAATAGATAGTTTTGTGATAAGATAATTTGTAACGGGTAACAAGCAATGAAAGTAAATAAGGTGCAGCAAGGTGGCCCAATCCTTTTTGTAGCAAAGGACAAGCTTAGACAAGTTCTTATAATGAGAAAAGCGCTCCCGAGGACACATGGGAATTATCGTCAAGCTAGTTTTCATTACCCTCATATCATTCGCGTTCGTTACTTTGATAATTTGATATGTGGGTGGACCGGTGCTTAGGTACTGCCCTTTCTTGGACAAGCATCCCACTTATGATTAACCCCTATTGCAAGCATCCGCAACTACAAAATAAGTATTAAGGTAAACCTGACCATAGCATGAGACATATGGATTCAAATCAGCCCCTTACGAAGCAACTTATAAACTAGGGTTTAAGATTCTGTCACTCTAGCAACCCATCATCTACTTATTACTTACCAATGCCTTCCTCTAGGCCCAAATAATGGTGAAGTTTCATCTAGTCGACGTTCACATAACACCACTAGAGGAGAGATAACATACATCTCGTCAAAATATCGAACGAATACCAAATTCACATGACTACTAATAGCAAGACTTCACCTATGTCCTCAGGAACAAACGTAACTACTCACAAAGCATGTTCATGTTCATGATCAGAGGAGTATTAATATGCATTAGGGATCTGAACAAATAATCTTCCACCGGCTAAACCAACTAGAATCAACTACAAGGAGTAATCAACACTACTAACAACCCACAGGTACCAATCTGAGGTTTTGGTACAAAGATTGGATACAACAGATGAACTAGGGTTTGAGAGGAGATGGTGCTGGTGAAGATGTTGTGGAGATTGACCCCCTCCCGATGAGAGGATCGTTGGTGATGACGATGGTGATGATTTCCCCTCCCGGAGGGAAGTTTCCCTGGCAGAACAGCTCCGTCGGAGCCCTAGATTTGTTCCGCCAAGGTTCCGCCTCGTGGCGGCGGAGTTTCGTCCCATAAGCTTGCTTATGATTTTTTTTCCAGGGTAGAAGACTTCCTGTAGCAGAAGATGGGCACCGTAGGGCCACCAGGGGGCCCACGAGGCACGGGGCGCGCCCTGTAAGGGTGGGCGCACCCCCACCCTCGTGGCCAGGGTGTGGTCCCCCTCTGGTACTTCTTTCTCTCGATAATTATCATTAATTCCAAAAATGACTTTCGTGTAGTTTTCCAGGACTTTTGGAGCTGTGCAGAATAGGTTCCAATATTTGCTCCTTTTCCAGCCCAGAATCCCAGCTGCTAGCATCCTCCCACTTCATGTTAAACCTTGCAAAATAAGAGAGAATAGCCATAAGTATTGTAACATAACGTGAAATAACAGCCCATAATGCAATAAATATCGATATAAAAGCATGATGCAAAATGGACGTATCAGAGCCACGCGACACCAACTGGGCGGCGACCCCCGCATTCCGAGCCGGAGTCCCGATGCGGCTCACCTTCTGGCAAGAGAAGGGCCTGACCTGGGGTTCTTCGGACGAGATGACTGGGCTCCAGACGTGCGTCCAGAACATGATAAACAAGAAAATCAAGCTCGTCAACATGATCCAGGTTATGCTCGTTCGCCGGATTCTTCCGTGCCAACGCCAAACTTGCCATCTGTGGGAGTTTGATCCAGCCACGCACCAGAGCCTGCTAGAGCTCTTCGGCACGACACACAAAGAGATCTGGAAAGCGCTTTTCAAGGCTACCGAGGAGCCACTGCCCCTGATTGAGGATCGTCGGCTCAGCTCAAAACGCCTGGCCAATCCTGTAAGTTCTTTCAAGTTTTCAAGGTATACCCTTTACTGGCATATTAGAAGAAGGAAGCTAAGCCTCCCTACCAATTTTTTCAGGCCTGGATAGAGACATCGGAGCGGATTAACAGTCCGGCTCCACAACCCGAGGACCAAGAAACCCCCTCTTGACGAAGATGTTGTTTCTGGCGCCTTATGAGGTGCCGGATTAGAAGGCCAAGGGCACCAGAGATTTTCTCTGCCGCATGAGCACTTCAGACGCAATGTCCGAAGATGTCGAGGATCATTCTTCTATCACCGAAGACGAGGAGGAGGAGGAAGAAGAGATCCATTCCCCCCTCTCTGGGTGAAGAGAGAGAAGGGTGGCCTCCACACATGAGGAGGCCCAGGCGTCCAAGAATGGGAAGACTTGCCTTCCGGACAACTTTGCTGCAGCCACCAACAGCGGCGAGGAGTGGGAGCCCAGGGTCAAGCCCCTGGCCAAACCGTAATTATTCAGACATTGTAATATATCCGTCCTTTCTGCTTTATTGCTTTTAATGTGCCAGATCATGTATTTGCAGCCCAGCTCGGTCCAACATCGATCCATCCTCCTCTTCAGAGGGATCACTGGGCCCGTCAGCGATGAACAGCGGGTCCCTTCCGACGGCCTCCTCCCCCAAGACCGTGGACAACACCGAGGTGTTGTCTCGAAGGATCCCCGACCAGGGAGAGGATCAGGAGGCCGTCCCGGTGGTGCCGGGGGGCAAAACCCCGGTTGCCAAAAACATGGGGGGAAGAACCCCTACGGACACCAACAATGGGGGCCGTATCCAATTTGGCCCCTAGCCGAATACTGCTCTGGAGACCCAAGTGGCTCCAGATTCAGGTAGGCCACCTCTTTCAAACGAGGGGGTGAGTTAACTCCACCGGTGACCTCTGTCCATCCAGAGCCACCGGATAGATTATTGGAAGCACTGCAAGGCGCTTCCATTGTGGAAGAGCACCGTACTCTTATGAGTACAGTGATTGAGAAGGTCCAATCTTCCAAAGGCGGACTGACCGAAGCATGCACGAGCCTTCTAACAGGCTTTGAGGTAAGTAATATAATTGTAAAAGAATATCACAGTGTAGAGAGTAGCCCTTGATGCTCTGTTCGGTGTTCAGAAAGAAAAGCCGAATAGAGGATCAAAAGAACATTCGAAGGAGTCTAACATAAGGTGTTTGTGTGAATAAACAGGCGTCGCTGCTGGCTGCTGCTGCTCATACTGCGGAGGTCTTCGGACTGAAGCGGAACCTGGAGCGGGCCGACAAAGAACTCGGCCTCGTGAAGAAGCAGCTGGACGACAACCAAGGTATGCAGCAACCTGCGCGTATATTTGGGAAGCTTAAATGGTTCGTGTTGACTAAAGTGTCATGAACTTTATTAGGGGCCATGACCGAGTTGGCATCCCTCAAGAAGGCGTTGGCCGAGGCCGAAGACAAAGCGGCCAAGGAATGCGCTGCGCACAAGAAGCAGGAGACCCAGGTCAGCGAGGTCCAGCAAGAGCTCCAGGACGCCGTCAAGAAGTACGAGGTCTTGGAGTGTGATTCGAAGACTCAGGAGTCTGAACTTGCCAAGGCCCACCGGAGCGCGCGAGATGCCCAAGCCGAAGCGCAGAGCGCCCTTCAAGAACTCAATGCCGGCCAGGAAGATCGCGGCGGGTAAGGCTTTCATTATGCAAAGCAAGTATGTGAAGGAAACGTACCTTTTACTTACCCGAATTTGGAGCTCTCCAGGAGTGTTTGCGGATCTGACGCGCAGCATATCCGATGCTGCTGAGGTCTATCGAGCCAAAGAATGGAGCTCTACGGAGAAGCTGTTCTGGTCTCAATACCTAGGACCAGAACATCCAGTGCCTTTCAGCGACGAGTTGAAACAGCTGGTCGAGCTGCATAAGGCGGCTGAACTGGCCATGAATGACCTAATAGTCCAGCTATGGCCTGCCGATCCCATGCACAGCAGCTACTTCTGACTCGTGAAGCAGCTTATCAGTGCCTGCCCATGGGTTGAAGCTATAAAGCGATCGGTCTGCATTGAAGGTGCGCGGATGGCCTTTGCCCGCGCCAAGATGCACTGGGCGAAGATGGATGCCAAGAAGCTAATGACCGAGGGGCCGCCTAAGGGCAAGGTGCACCGCCGACCCCAAACTGTATTTTGATAGTGTCCTGGAGGGATCCCGCCTTGCGGCGGAACAATGTAATAAGGATATCATATTCCCATGAATACATTCATGTTATCCTGTAATATGAAACAAGATCTGTATGTAATATAATGCTTGTTTGTTTTTAAATTTTTTCCTCCTGTGCGGCTGTTTATGAAATCTGAGAGTTGGCCAGTCGTTGGCTTCTGCCCCCACATAGATGGTATGGGGATGTTCGGGATAAATATAAACACTCTTTACTACAACTTTTGGTCCTTATAGGAGGTGTTTAACGCAACCAACAAGGCAATCGGACTATACGGCTTTATCACCCTCACTTAGCCATAGGAGTTCGACATTGAAAATTTTGGCGAAGCCCCTAGTATTCGGAAGGCCAAAGATGGGGCGCTATACACGCCTAATCGGATAAGAACCAATTTCTCGCATAAAGCGGAAGAAATCTCTAACGATTTGAAAGACCTTCGAATAGCTGAGCAACTCTCGCCGCATCATGACAGCCAGTTTTCGGCTTTCTCTACTGAGGTGCTCGTTCGGACGAACTGGGACACAATCACAGTAGTTCTCCCTTTACTACCCTAGCCGATATAGCGGAACATAAGGTAGTAAGCACAGGAGCCGGGCAACCCAACTATTGACCAAAGACATGATTCGGAGCCGATGCATATAATGCTATAAGTTTGGGGTGCCAAACTGTACTGTAAAAGTGTTCAGGCTTTATTGCCATATTGCGGGGCGTGACGAAGCCCCTGGCAAAGTAATGTGTACCAGAGTGTACGGTTGCAAATGAAAAAAGTACAAAGAAAAGGAAAAAATCAAGTAATAAGCTGACATCACAAATTATTTTCCATTGTAATTTCATTAATATGTCGAGGCATAATTTACAAATAATGCGATAAGCAAATAAGGCTATTTGACATGCCATGACCAAGAGCGAGCTGTGTGTGGGTATGTGAAATAGGTATAGCGATCATTAGCAGAGACCACCTGGGTATTCCCTTGTACGTCAAAGCTCCTTCCTTCTTGGTGTATCTGTCCTGTAATGGGTCCGATGATCAGGTTATCGGAAAAGCCTCAGGAAGAGGAAAACCTGAAAGAAATAGAAAAAGTGAAGGTATGCAGATCCAGGGGCGGTTGAGCCGTATTGTAGACCGCGGTCTAGCTATGCCTCCGTCTATGCCCATGGTATTTTAAGCGCGTAGTTATGTACGCGCGACACAAATTTCACTTCTTGATTGGGACTGGGACGGAGGCCGAACTACTAGTCGAGCTCTGGACGAGCTGGACGGTCCTGCTGCAGAGTTGCTTGGACTCGCTTGACGGTGTCCGTGGGATTTACTGCCGAATTGAGATTCTGCCTAAAAAGGCTACTCTGTACTTCTATTGCAAGGGCCGTGGTGTGTTCCTCAGTACGGAGGGAGCACTCCGTATTTCCATTGACTATTATAACACCGCGTGGTCCGGGCATCTTGAGCTTGAGGTAGGCACAGTGCGGCACCGCATTGAATTTAGAAAATGCAGTTCGTCCGAGCAGTGCATGATAACCACTGCAGAACGGGACAATGTCGAAGATCAACTCTTCGCTTCGAAAATTATCCGTGGATCCAAAGACCATTTCCAGTGTGATTGAGCCGGTACAGCGGCCTCTACACCTGGTATGACACCTTTAAAGGTGGTTTTTGTGGGCTTGATCCTTGATGGATCAACACCCATTTTGCACACTGTATCCTTATAGAGCAGGTTCAGGCTGGTGCCGCCATCTATAAGGACTCGCGTGAGGTGGAATCCATCAATAATTGGTTCGAGGACCAGTGCGGCTGAACCACCATGACGGATACTGGTCAGATGGTCCCTGCGATCAAAGGTGATTGGACAGGGGGACCATGGGTTGAATTTTGGGGCAGCTGGCTCCATCGCGTAGACGTCCCTGAGTGCACGCTTGCGCTCCCTCTTGGGGATATGGGTGAAGTATATCATGTTCACCATTTTGATTTGGGGGGGGGGGGATTTCTTCTGTCCCCCTGTGTTTGGTGGTCGGGGTTCCTCGGCATTTAACTTGCCGGCCTGTTTGAATACCCAACACTCCCTGTTGGTGTGATTGGCTGGTTTATCAGGAGTGCCATGAATTTTTCATGGTCGGTCTAGTATGCGATCCAGACTGGACGGGCCCGGATTATTTCTCTTAAATGGCTTCTTCCGCTGACCGAACTTAGAGCCACTAAATCCGGCGTTGACTGACGTGTCTTCGGTGTTTTCACCGTTGTTTCGACGTTTGTGTCTATTGCGTCGAGACTTGCCGTTGCCGTTTTTGGCTTCGGAAGTGCCAGGTTTGCTTGTATTGCTATTGCTACGGGCTAGCCAGCTGTCTTCGCCCGCACAGAAGCGGGTCATAAGTGCCGTAAGGGCTGACATGGACTTCAGTTTTTCCTGGTCGAGGTGTCTCGCCAGCCATTCATCGCGGATGCTATGCTTAAAGGCCGCTAAGGCTTCGATGTCCGGATAGTCCATGATCTGGTTCTTTTTAGTTAGGAACCGTGTCCTGAATTTCCTGTCTGACTCTCCGGGCTGTTGGATTATATAACTTAGGTCTTCGGCATCCGGAGGTCAGACATATGTGCCTTGGAAGTTGTCAAGGAAGGCGCCCTCCAATTCCTCCCAGCTGCCAATGGAGTTTTCGGGCAGACTGTTTAACCAGTATCTAGCTGGTCCCTTGAGTTTGAGCGGGAGGTATTTGTTGGTGTGAAGATGATCACTGCGGGCCATATGAATGTGGTGAAGAAAATCCTCAATCCACACCGCTGGGTCTGTTGTGCCATCATATGATTCGATGTTTATGGGTTTAAACCCTTCTGGGAAATCATGTCCCATTACTTCGTCAGTGAAGGAACGGGGGTGTGCGGCGCCTCTATATCGGGCCAAGTCGTGACATAGCTTGGATGGAGCTCGTCTGCGGTTTTCGGCCTGGACGTGGTTACGTTTGTCACGTTTAGCCAGATGGCCATCGTCACGCGTCGAGGCATGCCCACGGGATCCATATACTTATCTCGTCTCACCTGCTTTCTTTTCCAAATCGTGACGCAGGTCGTGTGTGTATCCCCGAGCTGTTGTATTCCTGTTTGTTCAACGAGGTAGCGTGGGATGGTGTTTGGCTTGAATTGCCGCTTTGTCCCGGCCACGTCGTGCTCGGTCAGCCGTATTGTACCTTGGTAGGGCGGGCTCCAGCGCCTCATCATCGAACTGTGGTAACAGTTTGCGATTCAGGTAGCTTTCGGTGGGCGTTCGAGGCCATATTCCTCGGCTGCCAGGACATCAGTCCATCTTTCATTGAGCAGATCTTGATCAGCTTGAAGCTACTGCTGCTTCTTTTTTAGGCTTCTTGCCGCCGCAATCAGCTGACGCTTAAAGTGTTCCTGTTCGGTGGGCTCCTCAGGCACAATGAAATCTTCATCACCAAGGCTAGCCTCGTTCTCAGAGGGTGGAAGGTAGTTGCTATCCTCCGAGTCTTCATTCATGGCCTGTCTGTCGGGGCTGACTCACCCATCCTCCCGTTCCTCATGTTCGGAGGTTGGCTCAACGAAATCTTCATTGTTTTCGGCACCGTTCGGAGTGTTGTCCACTTCTATGCCGATATTGCTGTTTTTACTATGGCGTGGCTTAGAGCGGTGTCGCCGATGTCGGTGCTTCAGCTGTGTCTCAGGAGGTTTATCCTTGACTGGATTTTTATCGTCGCCGTTGTTTTCTTTGGGTGTATCCACCATGTATATGTCGTACGAGGAGGTGGCTGTCCAACGCCCTATAGGTAGTGGATCCTAATCCTCTCCGGCATCGTCGTCCATACTGTCGATGCCTTCGGAGTCGTAGTCAAGCATGTCGGTTAAGTCGTCGACAGTGGCTATAAAGTGGGTGGTGGGTGGGGAACGGATTTCTTCATCACCCACTTCCCATTCAAGCCAGAAATAGTTCGACCGAGGATCCCCTGACAAGGAGAGGGATCGTAGTGAGCTTAAAACGTTGCCAAAAGGCGAGTGCTGGAAGATGTCCGCGGAGCTGAACTCTAAGTCCGGCGCCCAATTAGGTTTGATGGACGTGGAGACACGTGGTCTGGAGCCCATGGCCGGAGACGAGTCTGGGGTTCCGGTAACACAAGCCTAGCCTAATGTTAGGTCTGTGTGCATACTACCTCTTGAGCTTGCGTTGGTTTTTCCCTTGAAGAGGAAAGAGTGATGTAGCAAAGTAGAGTAAGTATTTCCCTAAGTTTTTGAGAACCAAGGTATCAATCTAGTAGGAGGCTCCTCAAAAGTCCCATGCACCTACACAAACAAGCAAGAACCTCGCAACCAACGCGGTAAAGGGGTTTTCAATCCCTTTACGGTAACTTGCAAAAGTGAGATCTGATAGAGATAATAAGATAAGATAAATATTTTTGGTATTTTATTATATAGATTGGAAAATGATGCAAATAAAAGTAGATGGAAAACTTATATGATAAAAGATAGACCCAGGGGCCATAGGTTTCACTAGTGGCTTCTCTCAAGATAGCACAAGTATTACAGTGGGTGAACAAATTACTGTCGAGCGATTGATAGAAAAGTGCATAGTTATGAGATTATCTAGGCATGATCATGTATATAGGCATAACGTCCACAAACAGTAGACCGAAACGATTCTGCCTCTACTACTATTACTCCACACATAGACTGACTCCTGCCTGCAGCTAGAGTATTAAGTTCATGAAGAACAGAGTAATGCATTAAGAAAGATGACATGATGTAGAGGGATAAACTCATGCAATATGACATAAACCGCATCTTTTTATTCTCGATGGCAACAATACAATACGTACCTTGCTGCCCTAACATCCTTTGGGAAAGGACACTGCAAGATTGAACCCAAAGCTAAGCACTTCTCCCATTGCAAGAAAGATCAATCTAGTAGGCCAAACCAAACTGATAATTCGAAGAGACTTGCAAAGATAACTTATTCACACATAAAAGAATTCAGAGGAGATTCAAATATTTCTCATAGATAAACTTGATTATAAACCCACAATTCATAGGATCTCGACAAACACACCGCAAAAAGAGTTACATCAAATAGATCTCCAAGAAGATCGAGGAGAACTTTGTATTGAGATTCAAAGAGAAAGAAGAAGCCATCTAGCTAATAACTATGGACCCGAAGATCTGTGGTAAACTACTCACAACTCATCGGAGAGGCCTTGGAGATGATGTAGAGGCCCTCCATGGTCGATTCCCCCTCCGGCGGAGCGCCGGGGAAGGCTCCAACATGGCATCTCGCAAATACAGAAGGTTGCGATGGTGGAAATAGTTTTTCATGGTGCTCCTGGATGTTTTCGGGGTACGTGGGTATATGTAGGAGGAAGAAGTACGTCGGCGAAGCAACGAGGGGCCCACGAGGGTGGGGGGCACGCCCACCCCCAGGGGGCGACCTCATGGCCGCCTCGTTCGTTGCTTGACATCCACTCCAAGTCCCCTGGATTGCATTTGTTCCAAAAATATTGCTCCCGAAGGTTTCATTCCATTTGGACTCCTTTTGATATTCCTTTCCTTCGAAACACTGAAATAGGCAAAAAAACAGCAATTCGGGATGGGCCTCCGGTTAGTAGGTTAATCCCAAAAATGATATAAAAGTGTAGAGTAAAGCCCATCAACATCCAAAACGGGTAATATAATAGCATGGAACAATAAAAAATTATAGATACATTGGAGACGTATCAAGCATCCACAAGCTTAATTCCTGCTCGTCCTCGAGTAGGTAAATGATAAAAACAGAATTTTTGATGTGGAATGCTACCTAGCATAATTCTCAATGTAATTTTCTTTATTGTGGCATGATTGTTCAGATCCAAATGATTGAAGATAACAGCTTATAAACCTTAAAAATAGTAATACTTGAAGCATACTAACAAATAATCATGTCTTATCAAAATAGCATAGCCAAAGAAAGCTTATCCCTACAAAATCATATAGTTAGGGCATGCTTCATTTTCATCACAGAAAATACTCCCATCATGCCCAACCCCTATTTCAGCCAAGCAATTGGTTCATACTTTTTAACGTGCTTCAGCTTTTTCAACTCTTACGCAATACATGAGCGCAAGCCATGGACATAGCACTATATGTGGTATATGGTGGCGGTTGTGAAGACAAAAAGGGAGAAGATAGTCTCACATCGACTAGGCGTATCAACGGGCTATGGAGATGCCCATTAATAGATATCAATGTGAGTGGGTAGGGATTGCCATGCAATGGATGCACTAGCGCTATAAATATATGAAAGCTCAACAAAAGAAACTAAGTGGGTGTGCATCCAACTTGCTTTCTCACGAAGACCTGGGCATTTTTGAGGAAGCCCATCATTGGAATATACAAGCCAAAAGTTCTATAATGAAAAATTCCCACTAGTATATGAAAGTGACAACATAGGAGACTCTCTATCATGAAGATCATTGTGCTATTTTGAAGCACAAGTGTGGAAAAGATATAGTAGCATTTTCCCTTCTCTCTTTTTCTCTCATTTTTTTATTTGGTGGGCTTCTTTGGCCTCTTTTTTATATGGGCTTCTTTGGCCTCTTTTTTTTATTTTTTTTATTTTATAAAGTCCGAAGTCTCATCCCGACTTGTGGGGGAATCATAGTCTTCATAACCCTTTCCTCACTTGGGACAATGCTCTAATAATGAAGATCATCACACTTTTATTGATTTACAACTCAAGAATTACAACTCAATACTTAGAACAAAATATAAC
Source organism: Aegilops speltoides (assembly GCA_021437245.1). Taxonomy (NCBI): domain Eukaryota; kingdom Viridiplantae; phylum Streptophyta; class Magnoliopsida; order Poales; family Poaceae; genus Aegilops; species Aegilops speltoides. The sequence continues at coordinate 466,435,686 of CM038143.1, forward strand.
TCTATGTGAATGCCTCTAGCGGTGTACCGGGATATGCAATGAATCAAGAATGACATGTACTACTAGGAAAAGGCATGCTAGTGGCGCACCAGTTTTGCCTACTAATGGCGCACTACTGGTGCACCACTAGCATCACGCCATTAGAATTAAATTCTAATTGCGCACCACTGGTGCGCCATTAGTATCGGGTGTTCTAATGGCGCACCACGTAGTGCGCCATTAGTATAGCCCAGTGCACCATTAGAATGCCTCCCAGGGGGCCATATGTACCCATGTGCTTTGGCATACTAATGGCACACCAGTGGGTGATGCGCCATTAGTGTGATTATCATAGTGCGCCATTAGTGTCTTGTGTGGTGTGCCACTAGTATGAATATTAGGGATTTTTTTTCTTTTCTGATATTTTCACAGGTTACAAAATATATTATTGGACAGAATTTCAACAACACCACACAACAACAGCAGATTCATCGAATACAATAGAAGATTAGTCTCCGAGTAAAATTCATCATATTAGTCTCCGAATTCAAAAGACCGAACAAAGATAGAACATTACAAGTCTCGAGACCGCGAGTAGCGAGTTAGTCTTCACATTACAAGTCGATATCGATCATCTAAACTACCATCACATAGAAGAGAGCTGCGGTCATCACGATGAGCATCATCGCGATGAAACTAGTCTTCATCCTTTTCCTCCAACGCTCCCTCCTCTCTCCCGCTAGATACCGGGTGTATCTAGATTCCGCCTCCGCCCTAGTGGTGTACTCTTTGTAACTGTTGCCGCTGAAATGGTGAACCTGTCTCCGACACTCCTCCTAGTCGTCGTAGACTCCGGGAACCTTACCCTTGTACACGACATACGACGGCATCTCTATGCACAAGCCAAACAACAGACAATACATAAGCAATATATAAGTATGCAACAAAAGTATCGAAAGAGAAAAGCAAGACATTAATAGCACGATTCATGGTCCTACTAATAAATAGCATCGATTACATCTAAGTTGAACGATTGTCTAAACCAAAGAGACATACAAGTTCATTAAAGTTTAATTACAACATGAGCCAATCAATGTTTCAGAACTACACATAGCATCACTACTTTTGACTCGACTCATGGGACCGGAGCGTGGATGAAGCCGCCGTCTGTCGTGATGGTCATGAAATTGCGGGCGTTGTCAGTCTGCATTTGTAGCGTTGTGTGTATCTCACGGTTGGACAGTTGATATTTGAGGTAGAACTGCCTCGAGGTATGAAGGACATCTTGATGGATAATTTACTCAAACTCCGACTGGATGCGAAAGAATTCTTGTCTAATGTCCGTGTCCTGGATCGCTGACAAGCTCGCGGCCTAATTTTGAGATTATCTGGTAGCAGAAGGTGATGATGGTCCCGTACAATCGCCCGCATGTGATGGAGGGCATAATAGGCATCCTTCTGACCGCCAGGCGGCTGCTTGATGCAGGAGAACTTTGTATTGTGGGCGAACACGTGCGTGCTGTACCACCTAAGAACTGGCTTGGTGAAGGTGCCTCCAGATTTGGCGTAGCCGGGGAGAACATCATCAAGAACCTTCTTGATATTTGTGTAGTCTATCTTGGAGTTACGGTCCGGGTCGAAATACGTGGCCATGGAATATTTCGGGCTTAAGAGGATGAGTGTGCAATGTGTGTCACTGAACAGAACACGGAGTGTTAGAAAAAAAGAGCGATCAAAATCTAAGAAATCAAATGTTACGGGTCGGTTAGGGGATGACTTACTCGAGAAAGTAAGGCACGAGGAAGTTATTCTTATCTGGGTTTGCCAGAATGATGCCTTCGAGGTAAGAACTCGCGACATGCCGGTCCCCAGCGCTGCACAAGTTCTTGGCACGCATGTAGAAGGGGTCGACTATCACGATGTCCGAGGTCTTGTCTCTAATGATCCGCATCTCCATACTCAGCGAAAACAGCCGAATGAAGGTGTAGTGCAGCGGATGAAGGTTAAACATAGCAAAGATGTCATCAAACTGCAGGATGATCGTACCCCCGATGGCGCCATCCACAAAGCCCTTGCCCTCTGGCACCTTGGCCATGAAAACCGGGTATGCCACATCATTCTCTCTGAGACGCCGCTTCTCCAAAGAAAGAACACTGTCATGCAGACTCTGCATAGCACCAGTTGCAGCATTGAGCATATTTGTCGGTAGTATCACCCTACCCACCACATGCACCCTGCTCGAGATATCCTTAGGTGAAGGTGGCCCGTCCTGAGCATGGATCGTACTCGGTGCCGGCTCGCTCGCACCCTTGTTACTCTTTCTTTTCCGTCCCTTCTTCTTCTGTTGTAATGGGACCGAGTTCTGCTCACAGACCGCCTTCTTGAGTGTGTTGGGGCTGATAATATTTGGCACCTCGGCTATCTGAGGCTCGTTGAAGGCAGCAGCTGGTGGCGTCTCCTGAGAACTGAATGCCAGACGACGCCTGTTGCAATTGGGTTTCTCCATCGTACCACCTAGACCGCGGTCGTCTCGGTTGGGTTCTTGAGAAAGAGGCCCGCAGAATTCGTCATCGTACCCATGTTCGGCACAGTACTTATCGACGTTGCTAAATGTACGGCCGTCATCGTTGTCATTGTCGCCCAGATCCTGTGCCATATGCATGTTCGGATCCTATGCCATAGGGATGTCCGGCATGTCTGGTAGCGTTGCGGCGGTCTTGCCATGGCTTGGCGCTGGCATGACTGGAGGTGTTGTCTTTGGGGTGGTGTCCCCCGCCCCCAAATGAATCTGGCTCTTCAGCCAAAGCAGAGGCCAACTTAGGCACACGCTGAGGGTCATCAGATCATCTTTGTCGGCCCCGGCGGGTCGAATCGGAGGTAACAACTTGTTGCAGCCTGGCAGCACCCGAACCAGTTGAACCCTATACACGGTGGGTGGCATCGGTTTACCGTGGAACATGGGGTTCCCCTGTTGAACGACTTTGCCCTTGGCGACATCGACCAACTCGTCGTTCATGCAGTGCAGGAGAGTGCACGAAACGTCGGCGGTGCCCTGCGAAAACATGTAGGGTGTCAGGGATGCCCAGTCAAAGGCAAAAGGAGATGAAGTCCTCAGCCGAGAGGCTTAATTAGGTACCGTGATGATGGCTTCGAGCTCGGCTAATGTCGAGGCACCGCCAACGGCGGGCGTGCAACTAACGGAGGGGCTGCTTGCTGCAGAGGTGCCGGCCGGCGTACACCCGGGTGCATTACGCTCCAATGCCGGCCGTGCCGGCGTCGGAGACACCAATACCGCCGCCGCTGGAGACACCAATGGCGCCGCCTGCGTGTTGTGCGAGTTGCTCGCCGTGAAGCTGGGAATCGGGGGCGGCCCCTGTTGGCCACCCGCAATCCACGTCGTTAGCCCATGAATCAAGGTAGGCATAATGCCGGTGAGCGTCGATCCTAGTTGTTGTTGCACTTGCTCTTGGACAATCTCCGGAATCCGCGCCACTTGTGCCTTGAGTTCTTGAACCTCGCGCGACTGGCTTTCCGAGCTGGTCTTTTTCTCCTTTTTCCCACCAGCGGTATAGTATGACGACCATTTTGTGGACAAGCCTTTGCCGACCACACGACCAGCTGACGACGCCTTACTGAGCTTATCCTTGTTTTTCATTATGTTCAACGCTCTATTTAGAGTGTTCTCCCAAGCAGGGGTGCTCTGAGACAACCCCGCGCTACTGCTTTCAGTCTCCTTCACCAGAACAAGCTCAAGCGCCCTGGTATTCGGATCTGTGGTAAGCTCCTTTGTTATCGGGTCCTCCTTGTACCGGGCCCTGACATAGTTCTGATGCGCTTGTCCTTTGCTGTATTTCTCGAAGCGGGGCGGTAGGCCTTGCTCGGCATGCTCCGCGTCCTCCTTGTCCCATATAGGCTCCGCCACTCTGTAACCGCCGGGACCGAGTTTGTGTTCCCCTAAGTTCAACTCCCGCATTTCTTTCCCCCACTGACTTGATTCAGATGTTGCACTGCTCTCGCACTTGATCTTGAACTCCTTGTAGTCATCTTCACTGATCGAAGGATTCTTCGCCTTGATCTTCTCATAACTATCAACTTTCTCAATCATTCTCTTCACCGCGCTTCTCATAGTAGACAGGGTCGTGCTCATCCTCGTGAGGGCGGCACTGTTCACTTTATTCCCTGAGAGGCGTGTGTTTTCAAATTCAGTGGGGAACTTGTATCGTTCGTGCAGCTTCGTGAAGAGGAGGTTGTGCAAATTCCCTTGGTCCTTATGCCTAAGGTTCTCGGTGTTGATCGAGACGGTGCTCCGGAGAATGCACCCGAGCTGAACCAAGTACCCCTTGACTATAAGTTTGGGCTCCATTGGATGCCTGTCGGAGTCCACTTGAGTAAATTCCTCCTTGACTGTGCGGACCGCGTTCGGGCGCCAGTCCTTCAGTTGCCTCTTCGGTTGGCTGCCATCTGTGCGTCTTGCTGTCATCATCGATGGTGGCATCCTCGGCGCACCATCGGTGGTGGCATCCTAAGCGGCACCATTCTTGGTGTCATCCCCAGCGCCACTAGGGGTTGTGTAGTCAGGATCGGTGTCTTCATGGCGTCCTCATAGCGGTGAGGTTGTTCCTCCATCTCTGGGACAACTCCAGAATTGCTTGCCGCCCGAACCGCCGGCCTCATTGTTCTGGGCCATGTTTCGCTCTAAATAGGAAAAAAGTTTGGTCAAAAAGTTGGTTATTGTCAAGGAACAAGATCATGGTCTCATCATTTAGGGTTTGTCGACACCGAGGCATCCTAAAAGCTAGCTTTTATCATTTAGGGTTTAATCGGCGCCAAGGCACCCTAAAAGCCTAAGCGTACATCATTTAGGTTCTCATCGACACCGAGGCACCCTATAGAAGCCAAGGTTTCATCATTTAGGGTTTGTCGACGCCGAGGCACCCTAAATGCTAAGTTAAGTTTTCATCATTTAGGGTTTATCGATGCCGAGGGACCCTAGGTTGGGCCTAATCACTTGGCAGTAATCACTTGGCTCTATTGCCACCTATGCAGCAAGAATGGCGGGGCAGTTGATCCTACTTAACTAAGTACTAAGATACCTCGGCCCATGCATTAGTCGCAAGTACCCCATATGTCCTATTTTTAGCAAAGTCATGCTAAAATTCACGAAAATTTTTAGCATGACCTTTGCTGAAAATAGGACATATAAATACCAATTGCGGAGCGGAAGTTAATCGACATTCCGGCAAACTCAAGGGTCTCTTGGGGTACCTGCAAAATCATTACCCCATCCCCGCCCAGCTGCAACCCCACAACACCCCACAATATCATCACGACACGATGGTCGGAGACAAAACCCCCAATATCATCAAAATCCTCCAGTTATGAAGTAAAACTCCTGAAGTGTTCCAGGAGTAGAACCTGAAGGGTAGTCAGTGGCTTCACCTATGCCACTGCATACATAGTACATAGAGTTGACATCTCAGCATCGACCACACCACATGCCACAACATACATAGTACATAGATGATCCAACAGACTACATAGCAGGACAGTTTAAGCGTGAACCGCATCATACAAAATAGAAGAACTTCACTACACAACTGAAACTCAATTAAGCTAGTTAAATGGAGTTCATCTACTCACTAGCAGTACTACTAACTGGCAGTACTTAAACAAGTTAAGCTACTCACTCTGATCTTGGCTACTCACTTAAGCTAGAAGCTACAAGTTAAACACATTTTACCAAAGGTATCTTCTTTAGAATGAATGCTTTTACGTAGAGACATAGTTCTGTTAGAATGCATGCTTATACTTCATGTAGTGGTAGACATACCTTTTTAGTTTAATGTATGTACATAAAAGCTGAAACTCTAAAAAGAATGTCATTTTATAAAAAAAATCCTTTTTAGTTTAATGTATGTACATAAAAGCTGAAACTCTAAAAAGAATGTCATTTTATAAAAAAATAATATCAGAAAGCCCCAATTCATTGGATGCAGAAGTATGACAAGTGACAAAGTGAAGTCCACGTGGTCATATTAGATATATCAGCTGGATTGGTAAGTCTGGCTATTACTATGTCAACAAAATAAGTTGTAAATATAAACATCTAAACAGAAGGTGCTAATTTTAGGTTGCACTGGGCATGAGCCTGTGTTGGTCTTTTTTATTTATTTCATGAAGCAGCAAGACATTGCCTCGCAATGTGACTGTGAGAGTAAAATACAGGTTGACGTGACATGCAGAAAAGGAAAATTCACATATCGCATATGAACTATGTTATTGTGTCTAACATAAAAAAAACGAAGCGAAGTAGAAAAAGTGAAAACCCCAACAATATATTCCATGCCATCCAATTTGAAGTTGTCTATATAGCTACAGAGTGAAGCTGCCTTCCACTCTAAAATTACTAGAAGATACCTTCTGTCCAGCTGTCAATCTAAAGGGCTGCAACTTGGGCTTTGAAATGAAGATAAGTGGCCAATTATTGCCAATTCTTTCAAAACCCATTGAGTGAAGGAACATGTGAAACTGACCAGAATCAAACAGGATGACAACGATATGCCAAGTTGCACTACTGTTCCCAATTTTACCTAGGTTTCACAGTTTTCATTCGAGCTGGCACAAAACTTCAAGAATATTGTGTAAAAACGTGAAAAGAAGTCCATGGTCGGATTGTCCCTTACCATAGGTTATTCTGTCAATCTTTGTTAAGCGGAACTATCTACAGTCCATGTGTTGAAAAATGCAGTGACATTCAAATCACTGTTGTGCGAAAATTTAGTTAATACACTGCCAAAAAATTCAGTTACAAACATACATTCAGTTTGAATTAATCTCTCATATTCCCTTCACATTTGTAACCATATGGCCAAAATATTGTCCCTAGACATTTCCTGGTCCTACCCAAGATAAACCCTAGTTACAAAAATGCAGTGCGAAAATTCAGTTAACACACTGCCAATACATTCAGTTTGAATTATTTCTCATGGTGATCCTCAACAAATTCTTATGACAGAACTACCAACTTTATAAACCCAAGATAAACCCTAGGAAGAATCAGAGAGGGAGAGGTCAAGGAGGGAGGAGTAGAGCAGGAGAGGTGGGAAATGGAGGCGGGGGTGAGTTGGATGGGGTACCTGCGGCCGTAGAAGATGGGGGCGTCGTCGGGGATGAAGACGTCGACACTGTGGACGTCGACGTTGTGGATGTTGCCGCGAATTCGGCATCGAGCAGTGGCGGTCCTCCTGGGCAGGCCCCGCGGTCGAGGGCATCGAGCGGTGGCGGTCCTCCTGGGCGTCCGAGCTCGTCCGGGTCCTCGTATTCGAAGAGGAAGACGGCGGCGGTCCTCCTGGGCAGGCCGCGTGGTATTGGACGGCGAGCACGTCGAGGGCGCAGGCAGGGCCGCGGGGGGAGGGGCGCTTGGGCGGGAGGACATCGAGGGCGCTCGGCTCGGGGACGGCGAGGGAGGCGGCGCTCGGCTCGGGGATAGCGAGGGAGGCGGCGCTCGGCTCGAGGATGAGCACGGGGGGCAGCGGGTGAGATCGATGAGGCAGGGGAGATATTAGAGAGGTTGGGGATTTAGTGTGGGGGGGAAGCTTACTAATGGCTCACCCCGCAGCGCTGCGCCATTAGAATGTTTTTTTAGATAGCAATGGCGCACCCCCACCAGGTGCGCCATTAGTAATCTTTTTTTTTACATAGCAATGGCGCACCACCCAGAGGTGCGCCATTAGTATTTTTTATATATATATATAGCAATGGCGCACCAGCCATATGTGCGCCATAAGTAATTTTTTATTTATTATTTTTTGTTGCATCTAATAATTTTTAAGAACATGAATATGAATATGAAACAATAATAATTTTTAATAAAAACAGTAATAATTTTTTTAAAAATATCATCAAATTTGTTATTTGAAAATATTTATGAATATGAAAAAATATCATCAAATTTATTATTCGAAAATATCATCAAATTTGTTATTTGAAAATATAATCAAATTTATTTTTTAAATTTTAGTTGCATTCATTTGTGATGGTGGAGCGGGCGGGGCGGTCGTGGCGGCGGCGATGGAGCGGCGAGGATGCTTGGGGCTCGGCGGTGGAAGCAGGGGAGGTGCGGTAGTGGAGGCGGGAGGGCGCGGTTGGTCGTCGGCGACGGTGGAGCGGGGAAGGATCTGAAGTCAGTGGTGGCGGCCGGTGGAGCGGGGGAGGGTGCGGGGCCGGGGGTCGTCGGTGGCGGCCGGTGGAGCGGGGGAGACGGTGTGGTGGGTGCTCGGCGGCGAGGGGGACCGGATCTGGCGAGGTGGGATAGCGATCGAGATGGAGGGGGATCGAGATCGAGTGTCCATGAAATTTAAAAAATATTAATGAGTTCAAAATTAAAGTGTCCATGAAATACAATCGAGAAATGAAGGCTACAATTTAAATACAATCGATCTTAGCGAGCTATCTGTTCACAATCTTCTTGCCCTTCTTTTTCGCAAATGGAGTTCTTCTATGGAACAGACGTCCTTTAGGTAGGGTGGTCCTGCTTCTTCTTGTGGTGTATGCTGCTACTTCATCGTCGTCGTCATGTTCGATCTTCGGGTCGCCGTACTTGTCGAAGTCTTTCTCGTTGGCTACTCCATCCATTCCGATGATCTTCCTTTTGCCTCTCCTCACGACAACACGACTGGGCTTTGATGGGTTGGTAATGAAGAAGCATTGGTCCAGTTGGGAAGCCAGTACCCATGGCTCATTTTTCACGGTGATGTTTGCGCCCGCGGTCTTGCATTTGGCTTCGGGTATAACCATGGTGGTGAAATACCGGTCTTCTTTTAGGACGCTCTTGGCCCATCTGACACGGAACATCGGGACCTTCTCTCGAGCGTAGCTCAGCTCCCAGATCTCCTCGATCCTTCCGTAGTATCTGTCCTTGTCGTTACCGGTGTAGGATTCCATCGTTACCCCGGAGTTCTGATAACCATCGGTCTTCATGTCCTTGTCCTCGGTGTAGAATGTGTAGCCGTTGATATCATACGCCTCATAGGTCATCAGGTTGTGCTCGGCGCCCTGTGACAAGACGAATATGAGTTGTTCTTCCGCGGAAGAATCTTCATGTAAAGGGTACGACAGAAGCTTCTGCTTGAACCAACACGTGAAACATGAGTTGTGCTCTTTGATTATATCTCTGTCCGTCGTCTGTTGGCCTTGGTCATTGTACATCTTCTCAATAAAGGTTTTGTGCTCTACCACCCAAGGATCGACCACGTCTATGTGTTGTAGCGCGACTAGGTTTGCTCTTTCAAAGTCGGCGAGTTGACCCTCGAAGTCGACATGCATTTCGCGGCGACCCTCACGGTGACCCCATCCTGCGAGCCTGCTGAGGTGCCTGTTGACGGGCAAACCAACGGGGTCCTTGATGCCTAGATAATTCGTGTAGCACTCTTCGGTCAGAAAGCCCCTGACTATGCTTCCCTCTGAACATGACATGTTGCGAACATATCCTTTGATGACACCATTCATCCTTTCGAACGACATCATGTTGTGCAGGAACGTCGGCCTGAGTTGGATGATATCCTTCACGATATGGACCAGCAGATGCACCATAACATCGAAGAATGCGAGCGGGAAGTACATCTCAAGCTCGCATAGTATCACCACGATCTCTTCCTGTAACCTTCTGAGTTGCCTCACGCCAACCGACTTGCAAGAGATGACGTCGAAAAAGTTGCATAGGCCAAATAGCATTTCACGGACGTGCCCGTCCATGATCCCACGGATTGCAAATGGAAGTATCTGCATCATCAGCACGTGACAGTCGTGATACTTCATCCTGCTGAACTTCTGCTTCGCTGGGTCTAGGTATCTGCTTATCTTCCCCGCGTAACCGTAAGGAAGTTTTACTCCTACGAGGCAGGTGAAAAATTGCTCGATCTGCTCCTGACTTAGAGTGAAGCATGCGGGAGGGTAGTCATTTCCGGTCTTCTTGGCCTTTTTGCCTTTGCGACGACTTTCCGTGTCTTGCTTCGCCTCATCATCATCATCATTAGCGTGAAGCTCCTCCCTGATGCCCATTGATTTCAAGTCTGCCCTTGCTTTCGGCCCATCTTTGGTCCTCTCTAGCATGTTGAGCAGGGTACCAAGCAGACTCTCGCACATGTTCTTCATGATATGCATGACATCAAGGCTGTGAGGCACACGGTGGATCTTCCAGTATGGCAAGTCCTAGAAAATAGACCTCATTTTCCAGACCATCAGCAGTGGCTCTGGCACCTTTCACTTCTTTCCCGGCTCTGGCGCCTTTTGCTTCTTTCCCGGCAGTGGGCAATCTTCCCAATTTTTCAATAGCTCGTCTATTTCCTCGCCGCTCCTCGTACGCGGGCGTCTTCGGGGTTCGGTTTCACCATCGAACAGATCCTTGCGTTTCCTCCACGGGTCATCGTCGCGAAGCCACCTTCGATGTCCCATGAACACGGTTTTCGAAGACCCGGGATCTCTATCTAGCTGGCGATACGTTGTGTCATCCATGCACCTGACACATCTAGAAAATACGTGGACCACCTGCCCCGCGAGATATCCATAACCGAGATAGTCGTGCACCGTCGTGAGCAGTGTGGCTCTCATAGGGAAATATTCTTTCTCTGCGGCGTCCCACGTATTGGCTGGCATTTTCCACAGCGTGTCTAGCTCCTCTTTCAGAAGCCCCAGATACAGATTGATGTCGTTCCCCGGTTGTTTCGGCCCTTCAATTAGCATACTCATGTGAATGTATATACTTCCTCTTCATGCACAACCAGGGGGGAAGGTTGTACATCCACACAAACACAGGCCAGGTGCTATGTGTGCTTCTCTGGCTGCCAAACGGATTGACTCCATCGGTGCTCGCGCCCAGCACGATGTTCCTTGGATCCTTCCCAAATTCTGGGTGTTCGAAGTTCAACGCTTGCCACTGGATCGCATCCTTTGGGTGACTCAGCATCTTGTCTTTTTATTTATCTCCGGATCGTTTGCGTCATCTTCTCACTTCTTCTCCTCCCTATCCGTGTGCCAACGCAGGAGCTTTGCTACCTTAGGGTCCACGAAATACCGCTACAGACGAGGAGTGATCGGAAAGTACCACACCACTTTTCGAGGAGCTTTCTTCCTCTTCTTGTATCGAGTGACGCGGCACACCGGACATATGGTAGACTCCACGTGCTTGTCCCGATGAATGATGCAATTGTTCATGCACACATGGTATTTCACGTGCGGTAAATCCAGTGGACACACGATTTTCTTCGCCTCCTCGAAATAGGTCGGGCACTTGTTCCCCTTGGGAAGACGTTCGTGCCAGAATGACATGTTCTCGTCGAAGCATGCGTCTGTCATTTTGCGTTTTACCTTCATCTATAGAGCCATGAGAGTTAGTTTCAGGCGGGTATCCTCGGGCCTTCATCCTTCATACAATGGAGTAACCGCGTCTATCTGCAGTTGATCCAGCTTGGCTTTCTCTCGGGCGGCAGCTCTTGCGTTATCCATCTGCTTGAGAAGCAGCTCTTGAATATGAGGGTCCTGCACCCAGCCCATCGATGGTCCATCGTCGTCTGCTCAGCCGACATCTTCATCTTCATGATCATGCCCTTCGTCTGCTCCGGCATCTTCCTCATCATCATGTCCGGCATCTTCTACATGATGGCTGTGTACAGCATCACCGTCGTGATCATGTCCTGGAGATTCTTTATCTTCTCGCCCGCCCGAGCCGGGGTGGTTGTCTTGCTGCCCTTCCTCATTTCTTTCCTGGCCCCCATGTATGACTTCATAGTCATCTTCATCACCTTGCCACCGATAGCCATCCATGAAACCACACAAGAGCGGTGGTCCGCACCTGCCGGAATCTGGGTCATAATAAGGCTCTTCACTTGCATCTTCAACACGGACATCTTATCTCCGTCTCGTTCTTTTGAAGCATCTCGGCCTTCGCGAGCTCGAAACCTATTCACGATGCCTTCGGTCATCGTGCGGACCATGGTCGCCTGCGGGTAGAGCAAAACGATATTTTAGAACCAAGAAAAAATTTGGCATGACTTTCCCTAAAAATAGGACCAAAAAGAATGCATAGTGCCAAGATTCTCGCCGAAACGGAAATGAATCAAGATTCCGGCAAAATATTGGCAACTATTGAATGTCAAATACCGGTACCTGCAAACACAAGCATATATGCAACACCACAAACATATGCAACACCACGAACATACATAGATCTAGCTAGGCCACAAAAAGTGCATGTGCACGTTGTTGGAGAGGGAGAACAACATAAAGATAGCTTCCCCCCTTACTTACCTATAAAAAAAGGTAATTTAACCACTTAATTTGGATGAATCTATGGTGCAAATGAGGTGAGGAGGAGGAGGTAGCCGAGACAAGCTTGGAGGAGGAGGTGGAGAATGAAGTGGGGAAAGTGAGTGGGTAGGTGGGTTGTCCAAAATATCTTGTTGGTCCCAGGTTACTAAAGGCGCACCACCTGCAAATATGCCATTAGTAACCCAGGTTACTAATGGCGCACCTGCTGCTGGTGCGCCATTAGTAGTTTTGCAAAAAAATAAAAAATATATATATTCTAATGGCGCACCGTGGCATAGTGCGCCATTACTAGTTTAAACCAGTAATGGCGCACTATGCTGCGGTGCGCCATTAGTAGTTTTGCAAAAAAAAAGAATAAAAAACAACAGTAGTGGCGCACTGTGTGGCCAGTGCTCTATTACTAGTTAGCACTAGTAATGGCGCACCATGCCATGATGCACCATTAGTATGTTTGGAAAAAAATTGTTACTAGTGGCGCACCATGTGCCTGGTGCGCCATAAGTGTCTTCCACACTAATGGCGCACCTGCACATGGTGCGCCACTGCTATATAGTAGTGGCGCACCACATGACAGGTGCGCCATTAGTGTCCATTTCATCTATAGCCCTTTTCCTAGTAGTGATGTATGAAAAATTATGAAGGTGGCCTTGCCACAAATATGATGTCAACTACATGATCATGCAAAGAGCAATATGAAAATGATGGAGCGTGTCATAATAAACGGAACGGTGGAGAGTTGCATGGCAATATATCTTGGAATGGCTATGGAAATGCCATAATAGGTAGGTATGGTGGCTGTTTTGAGGATGGTAAATAATGGGTTCATGATACCGGCGAAGGTTGAGCGGCATAATAAAGGCTAGCAAAGTGGAAGGGTGAGTGTGCGTATATCAATGGACTCACATTAGTCATAAAGAACTCATATACTTATTGCAAAAGTCTACTTGCCCTCAAAGCAAAGTACTACTACGCATGCTCCTAGGGGAAGGGTTGGTAGGAGTTAACCATCGCACGATCCCGACCTCCACTCATAAGGACGACAATTAAAAGAGCACCCCATGCAACAAATTTGTCACATAACTTTTACCATACGCGCATGCTAGGGACTTGCCAACTTCGACACAAGTATTTCTCAATTTCATAATTACCCAACTAGCATGACTCTAACATTACCACCTTTATATCTCAAAACAATTATCAAGCATCAAATTGATCATAGTGTTTTATGCACTTTCTATGATATTTTTTATTATACCCAACTTGGATGCTCATCATTCTAGAACCAATTTTATAACCATAGAAAATACCATGCTGTTCTAAGAGACTCTCAAAATAATATAAGTGAAGCATGAGAGATCAACAATTTCTACAAAATCAAGCCACCGCCCTGCTCTAAAACGTATAAGTGAAGCACTAGAGCAAAATTATCTATCTCAAATGATATAAGTGAAGTACATAGAGTATTCTAATAAATTCCAAATCAAGTGGGTTTCTCCCAAAAGGTGTGTACAGCAAGGATGATTGTGGTAAACTAAAAAGCAAATACTAATATCATACAAGACACTCCAAGCAAAACACATATCATGTGGAGAATAAAAATATAGCTCCAAGTAAAGTTACTGATAGACAAAGATGAAAGAGGGGATGCCTTCTGGGGCATCCCCAAGCTTAGGATTTTGGTTATCCTTGAATATCTTGGGGTGCCATGGGAATCCCCAAGCTTAGGCTCTTGCCACTCCTTATTCCATAGTCCATCAAATCTTTACCCAAAACTTGAAAACTTCACAACACAAAACTCAAGAGGAAATCTCATAAGCTCCGTTAGTGCAAGAAAGAAAAACCACCACATAAGGTACTGTAATGAACTCATTCTTTATTTATATTGGTGTTAAACCTACTGTATTCCATCTTCTCTATGGCTCATACCCCCCGATACTAGCTATAGATGCATCAAAATAAGCAAAGAACACACAAAAAACAGAATCTGTCAAAAACAGAACAGTCTGTAGCAATCTGTAACTTTGCAATACTTTTGGAACTCTAAAACTCCTACCAAAATAGTAATCCCTAGAAAATTTGTCTATTGATCTACTGAAAAATATCAACGCAAAAGCACATATCTGTGATTTATTAAAATTATTCGCGTGCACGCAAAAGTTTCTGTTTTTCAGCAGAATCAAATTAACTATTACCGTAGGTTATCCTATAGGTTCTACTTGGCACAAACACTAATTAAAACATAAAACCACATCTAAACAGAAGCTAGATGAAATATTTATTACTAAACATAAGCAAAAATCAAGGAAATAAAATAAAATTGGGTTGCCTCCCAACAAGCGCTATCGTTTAATGCCCCTAGCTAGGCATTGATATTTCAATAATGCTCACATGAAAGACAAGAATTGAAGCGCAAGGAAAGCATCATGAAACACGTGACAACACATCTAAGTCTAACATACTTCCTATGCATAGGCATCTTATAGGCAAACAAAATATCATAGCAAGCAAAAACTAGCATATGCAAGGAAGCGGAAAGAAACAAAAGCAATCTCAACATAACGAGAGGTAATTTGGTAACATGAAATTTCTACAACCATATTTTCCTCTCTCATAATAATTACATGTGGGATGATATGGACATTCAACAATATAGCTATCACAAAACATATTCTCAACATGATCCACATGCATGCGAAGTTGACACTCTTCCAAAATAGTGGGATTAACATTAACTAAAGTCATGACCTCTCCAAACCCACTTTTATCGAAAACTTCATAAGATTGAACATTCTCCAAACATGTGGGATCTAAATTTGACACTTTTCCAAACCCACTTTCAATATTATTGCAAACATTATTATCAATCTCATATTCATCATGGGGCTTAACTAAAATTTCAAGATTATAAGAAGAATCACCCCAATCATGATCATTGCAACAAGTAGTGGACATAGCAAAACTAGCATCCCCAAGCTTAGGGTTTTGCATATCATTAACACAATTGACATCAAGAGAATTTATAGTAACATCATTGCAATCATGATTTTCATTTAAGGAACTACCAAGTATGGGTGCAGTAGCAACGATCTCATGTTTAACATAAGGAACTATAGCAAATTCATCTTCATAAATATTGGCATCATGGCCACAAGAATAGCAAGCATCATGTTCATCAAGGGATATTTCAATCAAATCATCGGAATCATTTATAGATTCATACATATCATTATTTTCTTGCAAAGCAACAGTCATTCTCTCAATAAATTCTTTGACATAGACATTATGAGCATAGTTTTCATAGCAATATTTAAGTATGTCAAAATTTTCAGATTTGTAGAGAGTAATATCATACTTTTCAATCAAAGAAGCAACTTCATAAGCACCCTTAAATGCAACAAATTCTTCAATTTGTTCGATATCATAGTAACTATAAACACCCTTTGCATAAGAAGATAAGATTTCATTATCATTAAACTCACACAGGTAGGGAAGGTGTTTTTTAGGGTTCTTAGAGCAACAAGTAAAATCACAAATTTCCCAAAGATTCCAAGCATAACGGAACAAACGGTTTATTTGATCCCATAAGAGTAACCCTTTTTGAGACACACGATGACGCACAAAATGAGCATGCTCATCTAAAGATTTCCCATCAACTAGACTAGTTGGGGTTTCAGCACAAGCGCATAAGGATCGAAGATGATCCAAGTAGAACACTTTAAGTGGATCCATATCATTAGATTTAGCAAGCAAAGCTACAAGCACATAGAAGGCACATGGAGACACAAGCAAGCATAAGATCGAACGGAAGAAGGGCAAAGAAAACGGCAAGGGTGAAGTGGGGGAGAGGAAAACGAGACGCAAATGTCAAATAATGTAATGCGAGGGAGATGAAATTGTGATGGGTACTTGGTATGTCTTCACTTGAGGGAAGACCTCCCCGGCAACGGCGCTAGAGATCCTTCTTGCTACGTCTTGAGCTTGCATTGGTTTTTCCCTTGAAGAGGAAAGGGTGATGCAGAAAAGTAGCGTAAGTATTTCCCTGAGTTTTTGAGAACCAAGGTATCAATCTAGTAGGAGGCTCCTCAAAAGTCCCACGCACCTACACAAACAAACAAGAACCTCGCAACCAACGCGATAAAGGGGTTGTCAATCCCATCACGGTAACTTGCAAAAGTGAGATCTGATAGAGATAATAAGAGAACATAAATATTTTTGGTATTTTTATGATATAGATTGGAAAATAAAAGATGCAAATAAAAGTAGATGGAAAACTTATATGATAAAAGATAGACCCGGGGGCCATAGGTTTCACTAGTGGCTTCTCTCAAGATAGCATAAGTATTACGGTGGGTGAACAAATTATTGTCGAGCAATTGATAGAAAAGCGCATAGTTATGAGATTATCTAGGCATGATCATGTATATAGGCATCACGTCCACAATAATAGACCGAAACGATTCTGCATCTACTACTATTACTCCACACATCGACCGACTCCTGCCTGCATCTAGAGCATCAAGTTCATGAAGAATAGAGTAACGCATTAAGAGAGATGACATGATGTAGAGGGATAAACTCACGCAATATGACATAAACCTCATCTTTTTAGCCTTGATGGCAACAATACAATACGTGCCTTGCTGCCCTTGCTGTCATTGGGAAAGGACACCGCAAGATTGAACCCAAAGCTAGCCACTTCTCCCGTTGCAAGAAAGATCAATCTAGTAGGCCAAACCAAACTGATAATTCGAAGAGACTTGCAAAGATAACTTAATAACACATAAAAGAATTCAGAGGAGATTCAAATATTTGTCATAGATAAGCTTGATCACAGACCCACAATTCATCGGATCTCGACAAACACACCGCAAAAAGAGTTACATCAAATAGATCTCCAAGAAGATTGAGGAGAACTTTTTATTGAGATTCAAAGAGAAAGAAGAAGTCATCTAGCTAATAACTATGGACCTGAAGGTCTGTGGTAAAGTACTCACAACTCATCGGAGAGGCCTTGGAAATGATGTAGAGGCCCTCGTGGTCGATTCCCCCTCCGGAGGAGCGCCGGCGAAGGCTCCAACATGGGATCTCGCGGATACAGAAGGTTGCGGCGGTGGAAATAGTTTTTCATGGTGCTCCTTGATGTTTTCGGGGTACGTCGGTATATGTAGGAGGAAGAAGTAGGTCGGTGAAGCAACGAGGGGCCCACGAGGGTGGGGGGCGCGCCCACCCCCAAGGGGGGCGCCGGGCACCCTCGTGGCCGCCTCGTTCGTTGCTTGACGTCCACTCCAAGTCCCCTGGATTGCGTTTGTTCCAAAAAGATCGCTCCCGAAGGTTTAATTCTGTTTGGACTCCGTTTGATATTCCTTTCCTTCGAAACACTAAAATAGGCAAAAAAAAAGCAATTCGGGCCAGGCCTCCGGTTAGTAGGTTATTCCCAAAAATGATATAAAAGTGTAGAGTAAAGCCCATAAACATCCAAAATGGGTAATATAATAGCATGGAACAATAAAAAATTATAGATACGTTGGAGACGTATCAGAGTGGTTCGGGCGCCACTGAGTCTGCGGCCTCCGTGGCTAGGTTAAGCTTCCCGTCTTCGGATGAGGCGGTCACAGGTGCTATCTCCTGCATGTGGCCCGATGACAGATCTGAGTCATGTTCATCGTGGTAGCCAGGGACAGCCATCACGGGATCGAATCCGTTGAAGATCAAGTTCTCACGGATATCGGCCACAAAATTCAGGCATCCAAATCTGACCTGATGGCCAGGGGCATAGCTATCGATCTGCTCTAGATGGCCAAGCGAGTTAGCCCGCAGTGGCCCTGGACTGCATTGTTGTAGACGATTCATGGAGCCATCAAGCCTATCTTCGACGACACAAAGGAACTCTCAATGAAAGCACCAATTTCGGTGTCAAAACCGGCGGATCTCGGGTAGCGGGTCCTGAACTGTGTGTCTAAGGCTAATGGTAACAGGAGGCAGGGGACACAATGTTTACCCAGGTTCGGTCCCTCTCAATGGAGGTAATACCCTACTTCCTGCTTGATTGATCTTGATGAATATGAGTATTACAAGAGTTGATCTACCACGAGATCGTAATGGCCAAACCCTAGAAGTCTAGCCTATGAGGATATTTTTGTTATGACCTAAACCCTAGAAGCCTAAACCCTCCGGTTTATATAGATATCGGGGGAGCTAGGGTTGTACAAGGTCGGTTACAGAGAAAGGAATCTACACATCTGAATCGCCAAGCTTGCCTTCCACGCCAAGGAGAGTCCCACCGGGACACGGGACGAAGTCATCTATCTTGTATCTTCATAGTCCAATAGTCCGGCCAGAGTACATAGTCCGGCTGTCCGAGGACCCCTTAGTCCTGGACTCCTTCAGGCACGTGGACGACACACTCCCCTCTTGTTGCTATGCATCACCATGATCTTGCATGTGCATAGGATTATTTTTTGAAATTACTACGTTCCCCAACAATTGATGCCATGGAGCCCCTTCCCCAGAAGACCGTCGGGTGGGAGCTTGACATGGAGGCGGCGGTGGATATCGACGAGCACCAGCCATAGTAGTACTCTTTGCTTTGTTTAATTAAGAGTGCCAGTCTTTAATTTTGTTAGAGTAATATTTAGGTCAGCTAGCTCCGTTTAATTGCTGAACTTGCTCGATTAAGAAGTGTGGGTGTGTTGTAGTCTCCTTTTTGTACCCAAATTATGCAATGATGTGGATGACCACTGTAACCATGGAAATTCGAACCAAATTTTTTGATGTTCAAACTCATCACACACACGAGTTAAGCTATCTGAATCGTTTGTGATGTTCACATATCATGCAAAGTTCTGAATAAGGGACCATGTCTGATGACACATTGCGCGCCAGTTTTTTCGCTGAAGCAATTCCAATTTTTTTGGCTTTCGTGGAAATATCTACCTCCCCGCCCCCTCGCCGGTGTCCCTCCTTCACGCTGCTCAGCCTCGCCTATCCAGGCAGGTAATCCACACCCGACCCCCGTCCTCCTCCTCCTCCTTCCACATCCCACATGCCCCGACCGCCGGCGCAAGCATGACACCTTCCACCCAAATCACCGACCACCCCACCAAATAAGCGCCGCCCTAAGCCATGGTGCACGCAGTATAGCCAGGATCTCAAGGAGCATTTGGAAGCGGAGAAGCAAATCGCGGCCGCACGCGCGGATGAGGTCATGATGGCTGCCATTCGTGTCGACCCTCAGATCTTGGAGGAGCACCTTGCCATTTGCTTGCTACGTCGGTTAAGCATGCTCGGTTTACCCGTTGCGTGTACTACTCCTGCCTTTCCTTCACAAATTCTAGTGAATCGTGCTATCTAATTTTACCATCCAATCTGTTGCTCTGGTGTTTATGTTCTATATGTCGTGTAGTGTGGTGCTCACTTATTAAATGTTTTATTAATTAGTTGTCGTCTTCAGTTAACTGTTTGGTTCAACTCTGCAAATGTGATGTTCAATTATTCAGGCTATAATTTTCTATTGTCTTCCATGTGAGAAATAAATCGAATTTATCTTTACAAAATACATGAGAAACAAATACAATTGCTATATTTTCAAGTTGTCAAGCATGCTTGGTTTGGGTATACATTGTGCAATGTGGTGCTCAGTTAACGTTCGGTTCATTTGTGTTGTGGTGTTTAGTTAACTGTTTTGTTCCATTCTGCAATGCGATGTTCAATAGTTGTGGGTGCATTATGTTATTATATACCATGTGAGGAATAAATTGAATTTGGCTGTACTAAATACAGGAGAAACAAATACAATTGCTATTTTACAAGTTGTTAAGCATGCTTGGGTTGGTTAAATGTTTGATCTTCTATTAGGAGTATGTTATATTGTGCAATGTGGTGCTCAGTTAATCTTTGGTTCATTGGTTGTGGTGTTTAGTTAACTGCTTAGTTCAATTCTGCAATGCGATGTCTAATTGTCGTGGGTAGAATTTTGTATTGTTGTGCATGTGAGGAATAAATCAAATTTGGCTGCACTTAATACATGAGAAACATATACAAGTGCTATATTGCCTAGTTCTTAATCAAGCTTGGTTTTGATAAATGGTTTTTCCATGTGGCTTGAATTAATTTGATGAATCTGCAATGTGCTTATTTTTCATCAACATATTATACTAATAACATGCGAACCCTTACTTAACCTGATGACTAACTACCTTATATGTGTTGCAGGGAAACATTGGGAAGCACTGAGGTTTACAATCAAGGCTAGCACGTGCATGGTCCATTGTCTAATAGCACATTATTGTGCACTTGGAGGAACCATTCTAATACTTAGGTTTTTAACAATTTGGTCTTGCACATGTAGGTCCTGCTGTCAGAGGTTTTGACCCACTGTTCGACCCCTTTTGCATATGGGGAAATGAGTTGTTTATGAACATCAGTCAAGTCAAGAAACTCAGAAAGATTGTTAGGATAAAGAAATTAGCAAGAAAAAACAACAAGATCTTTGTCTGCACAATGAAGAAGACATCAGTGCACTACAGGATGGTACTAACTATTATACCTTGCCTTCTTTATTCCTGTGCCCCATTTCCAATATAGAGAAGATATTTATGCACATCCTTCTTTTCAGGCCTTTCCAAAGCAGTTCATTGATGATTACCTCTCAAACCACCTGTATGCATGGTCAGGAGGCGAGGAAGGTATTCATACAACACCCACGGTTCAATATTGAAGTGTTCCTGAAGAGGACAAAGGATGGACGGTCAATCATCCACAGGCACTGG
This sequence comes from Aegilops speltoides, assembly GCA_021437245.1. Taxonomy (NCBI): domain Eukaryota; kingdom Viridiplantae; phylum Streptophyta; class Magnoliopsida; order Poales; family Poaceae; genus Aegilops; species Aegilops speltoides. The sequence continues at coordinate 466,456,757 of CM038143.1, forward strand.
CCTAAAGTTACAAAGACCTTCAACATCGATGAAGGCTCAATATTCGCCTTCTGCTTCAGCAGTTTTCCAGATGAGATACATCTGTCTATGTACCATCTATGAGGCTAATTTTGAAAGGTTATAAATGTTGCATGTGAAACTTGGTGCTGGGTGTAGTTGTGTGATGGGGTAGCTGAGTGCTGAAGCTATATGATGTTGTACTCTGATGTATTTCAATTATCAAAATGAAATATATTGTGTGCTTATTATGAAATGTCAATTAGATTAATAAATGGACAATTAATAATCGGATAATTATCTTGATAATTGGGTTTTTCTATTGCAAACGGTTATTGGGAAAACACCATGTGTGATGCATTCAATAACGCACAGAGTTTCTAGGAATAAGCCGTGTTGGATTAATAAACAATCACACTTGACCTTCTCTTGAAAACTGTTTGCGTTAGGCCACCTTGCGCAAACGTTTACGACATAAAAACTGTGTGTGCGCTAGACAGCCTTTGCCACACAGTTCCTTCTACGCACCGTGTGATGCATTCAATAACGCAAACAATAAAATTGTTAATATCGTGTGCAACGGCGACACTATCACAAACGATTTAACGGGGAAAATTTTGTGTGATTTACCTGTGAACGAAAACGTTTTCATTGGAGCGACTATGTGGGATGTACATATGAACGGAAACGTTTAGCGGGGACTGAATTTGTGGGATGTACTTATGACCGGAAACAATTTCGCCCGTATAATTGTATTTTTTAGCTCTACTATATGTATTTCCATATTTGAGCACTCGCTGATTGCACACGAACTCATTTTGCCAAGTGTGTGTGCCAGCAGGTCCATATCCCCGACGGTTTCTGGGTCGTGTGGGAAGGACCCCCCTATTGCCGTCATTCACTAGGCGACGGTTCCAAATGCCGTCGCGGAAAGGCTTTAAAAACCGTTTGTATAGCACCTCACTGTACTAGTGATTGCACATCTGTGTACACCGCCGAAGGCATTCTTATAGAGTCATACTTTGTTCTAGTATCGAGTTGTAGTTCTTGAGTTGTAAGTAAATAAAAGTCTAATGATCTTCATTATTAGAGCATTGTCCCATGTGAGCAGAAAATAAAAGAGGCCAAAGAAGCCAACAAAAAAAGAGGCTAAAGAAGCCAAACAGAAAAATGAGAGAAAAGAGAGAAGGGGCAATGCTACTATCATTTTTCACACTCGTGCTTCAAAGTAGCACCATGTTCTTCATGATAGAGAGTCTCCTATGTTATCACTTCATATACTAGTGGGAATTTTTCATTATAGAACTTGGCTTGTATATTCCAACGATGGGCTTCCTCAAATTACCCTAGGTCTTCATGAGCAAGCAAGTTGGATGCACAGCCACTTTGTTTCTTTTTGAGCTTTCATAAACTTATAGCTCTAGTGCATCCGTTGCATGGAAATCCCTACTCATTCACATTGATATCTATTGATGGGCATCTCCATAGCCGGTTGATACGCCTAGTTGATGTGAGACTATCTCCTTCTTTTTGTCTTCTCCACAACCACCATATTCTATTCCACCTATAGTGCTATGTCCATGGCTCATGCTCATGTATTGCGTGAAAGTTGAAAAAGTTTGAGAACAACAAAAGTATGAAACAATTACTTGGCTTGTCATTGCGGTTGTGCATGATTTGAATATTTTGTGTGATGAAGACGGAGCATAGCCAGATTATATGATTTTGTACGGATAGTTTTCTTTGGCCATGTTATTTTGAGAAGACATAATTACCGTGTTAGTATGCTTGATGTATTATTATTTTTATGTCAGTATTAAACTTTTTTGAATCTTACGGATCTGAACATTAATGCCACAATAAAGAAAATTACATGGATAAATATGTTAGGTAGCATTCCACATCAAAAATTCTGTTTTTATCATTTACCTACTCGAGGAAGAGCAGGAATTATGCTTGGGGATGCTTGATACGCCTCCAACGTATATATAATTTTTTATTGTTCCATGCTATTATATTATCTATTTTGGATGTTTGATATGCGTTAATATGCTATTTTATATTACTTTTGGGACTAACCTATTAACCTAGAGCCCAGTGCCAGTTTTTCCTTGTTTTTTAGCGTCGTGCAAAAAGAATACCAAACGGGGTCCAAACGGAATAAAACATTCGCAATGATTTTTCATGGACCAGAAGACACCTAGGAGACTTGGAGATCAAGTCAGAAGAGCCACAAGATAGCCACAAAGGTGTAGAGCGTTCCCAGGGGGTAGGGCGTGCCCCCTACAATGTGGGCCCCTCGGTGACCCCCTGACCTAGCTCTGCCTCCTATATTTTCACATATATTCCCAAACTACCAGAAGCATCCATGAAATAACTTTTCCACCGCCACAATTCTGTTCCCGTGAGATCCTATCTTGGGGCCTTTTTTGGCATCCTGCCATAGGGGGGTTCGATCACGGAGGGCATTTACATCAACTCTATTTCCCTTGCGATGAAGCGTGAGTAGTTTACCTCAGACCTACGGGTCCATAGCTAGTAGCTAGATGGCTTCTTCTCTCTCTTTGATTCTCACTTCCATGTTCTCCTCAATGTTCTTGGAGGTCTATCCGATGTAATCTTCTTTTGCGGTGTGTTTGTGGAGATCCGATGAATTGTGGATTTATGATCAGATTATCTATGAATATTATTTGAATCTTCTTTGAATTCTTATATGCATGATTTGATATCTTTGTAATTCTCTTCGAACTATCGGTTTAGTTTGGCCAACTTGATTGTTTTTTCTTGCAATGGGAGAGGTGCTTAGCTTTGGGTTCAATCTTGCTGTGTCCTCACCCAGTGATAGTAGGGGTAGCGAGGCACGTGTTATATTGTTGCCATCAAGGATAAATAGATGTGGTTTACATCATATTGATTGAGTTTATCCCGCTACATCATGTCATCTTACTTAAAGTGTTGTTCTGTTCTTCATGAAATTAATACTCTAGATGGAGGCAGCAGTCCGTCGATGTGTAGAGTAATAGTAGTAGATGCAGGCAGGAGTCGGACTACTGGACACGGATGTGATGCCTATATTACACAATCATTGCCTTGGATATCGTCATAACTTTGCACTTTTCTATCAATTGCTCAACAGTAATTTGTTCATCGACCATATTATTTGCCTTCAAGAGAGAAGCCTCTAGTGAAACCTATGGCCCTCGGGTCTATTTTCCATCATATTAGTTTTCGATCTACTATTTTGCAATCTTAACTTTTAGACCTATATAACAAAAAAACGAAAATATTTTATCTTTTGTTTAGTTTTATCTATCTATCTCTATCATATCTCACCTTTGCAAGTGACCGTGAAGGGCATGAAAACCCCTTTATCGCGTTGGGTGCAAGTGTTTGATTGTTTGTGCATGTATTGGTGATTTGTGTGTTCTTCTCCAACTGGATTGATACCTCGGTTCTCTAACTGACGGAAATACTTATCTCTACTTTGCTGCATCACCCTTTCCTCTTCAAGGGAAAAACCAACACAAGCTCAAGAAGTAGCAGTAACTACAACGTGGCGCCACGCCAAGCGCAATGGCATGCATAATGGCAGCACGAACGTATGTGATCGTGTGCCGGCCCCAAACACTGGCAGCGCGCGTGGTGGGATGAGGGCAGAGTGCCCGGAGGCATGTCAAAGCAGAGCGCGCGCGGCGGAATGCGAGCAGAGCGCGCCTCGGCCGCCTCAACCACGAGCAACCACACACATAGAACAGTTGAACACGCAGGGAATGGTCGTCTACAAGCCGGCCGACAGTTGCGTTGCTGCATAGAGAGCGGCCATGTGCTACTACCTCTGTCTTGGACTATTAGTCCCCTTTATATTCTGTGCCATAGTTTGACCTTAAATTTAACCAACAAATGTTAGTGCTTGTTATAAAACTTATATAACTGGAACTATGTTCAAATACGAATCCAACGATATAATCTTTGGCGACATGCATTCGTATTTTATTAGTTTAATCTCTAGTCAAAATTTGGCACAAAAATACATAGACGACTTATAAACCAGGACGGGGTAGTAGGTAATTAAATCGCAAACGTTTTTTTATTAATCGTATGTGTATGTGTCCTTTCGTCCTCCTCTCGCACATCTTGTCACCCTGCTGTCGCAAACGGCTTCGAGCGCAAGCTTGGGCAGCGCGCGGAGGGCATTCTTTTGACCAAATGGTGGTGAGCCCGTTCCTGCGCAACCGCGTAGGTTCCCGCCTGACTCGGTGAAATCCCCCAAATCCCAATGCTTACCTGCCTGCTACATAAACCCTCACGGCCAGCGAGTCCTGCATGGCATTTTCCCCTCCCTCCCTGTAACTTATCTCCTCTTCTTCTCCCACAACTGCCAATGGCACCAGTCCTTCATCGTCGCTCAGCCACTTCGCTGTCATCAGATGACAGCTCCAGCTGGGAGGCTACACCTCGGCGGCGGTGCAATCCCCGGCGTAGTGTAGTGCGCATGGCGTCCCTCTTGGGTGTGCATGGAACACCCACCACACGCTTCGCCGCCGCTGCCTGTCGACAGCTATTACCGGCCGCCGTTGCTGCCAGACCACCGTCGAAAGCCAGGGCCATCGCCCGCTCCACCACCGCATCCCGAAGGCGAGAGGTGGCCGTCCTGGCCGCCACCCCACTCCGGGCCATCGTGGCCATCACCCGCTCCGCCACCGCAGCTCGAAGGAAGGAGGTGGTGGTCGTGGCCGCCACCCCATTGTCGGCCGCGGTGGTTGCCAACCCACCATCGACCATCGGGGTCATCACCCACTCTGCCACCACCGCCCGAAGGCAGACGGAGGTGGAGGCCCGTGCATCAGCGACCTTAAGCGCTACATCGAGTTCCAGTGGGAGGAGGAGGAGCGCCTCGTCAAGCATGCAAAGAGCCTTACCGCCGCCGTGGCCACAGCACATGCCACCGCAGAGGTGAGGAATCAGGAGATCTATGAGGAATCCCGCCACTTCAAGAGGGGTCGTCTAGAGCAGCAGAGGGTGTTCGGGGTGAGTGTCGCTGAAGATGCAGCAGCAGCAGGCACCGTATTGCAGTTGTCCAGCTCGTCGGTAGGCTCCCCCTCCTCTGCCTCTTATTGAGCATGCTCGGCAGAGGAGAGGCTGCCATAAGTAGTACAAATCCGCTCCATAGTAGTATATTTAGGGGCTATTTTGTTCAGTTCATCTGACTATAGTTGTGGTGGAACTGTACAACATGCCTAAAATTAGCTAGTATATATAGTTGAACTAAGAAGGGACGAAAAATCTACATATATACAAGGAGTGAAAGTGTGTGGTAGATGAATAAACCTATCTATAGGCTAGTCGATCTATGTTTGTGAGAGAGATACAAGTCAAGGGTGCGAAAGCGGGAGTTTTGTGTGTGTGAGAGAGACGATAGTCCGTAGGGGGATCCAAAGCGAGAGTTCTATTTGTGTGTGTGTGTGTGTGTGTGTGTGTGTGTGTGTGTGTGTGTGTGTGAGAGAGAGAGAGAGAGAGAGAGAGAGAGAGAGAGAGAGGGAGGGAGGGCGAGAGAGAGAGAGTTTGTCTGATCGGTAAACAAATGAATACTATCAGTTTTGGAACAGAGATGAAGACGGCAAGGAGACCCCAAGAAACGGTGTGGGGGGGGAAGAGAGTAAATTTAGTGGTAGGAGTCATATCTAGAAAGATACAGGGTGCATGAGAGAACCCTGGAGAGAAAGGCAAAGTGAAAGATGAGTGATAGTGTGTGTGTGGTGGCGAAAAAGAAAGCTTACATAGCTATAATCACTAGTACAGTGAGCTGCTAAACAAACGGTTTTTAACCCCTTTCCGCTATGGCCTTTGGAACCGTCGCCAAGTGAGTGTGGGCGATAGGGGGGGCCCTTCCCACATGACCCAAAAACCGTCGGGGATATGCCCTCCTGGCACACATGCTGGGAAAAATGAGGTCGTGTGCGACCGGCGAGCGCTCAAATACGGAAATATGTATAGTAGAGCTAACAAAATACAATTATACGGCAAAATTGTTTTCGGTCGCAAGCACATCCCACACAGTTAGTCCCACTAAACGTTTCCGTTCATATGTACATCCCACATAGTCGCTCCAAGGAAAACATTTTCGTTCATAGGTACATCACAAACAATTTTTCACGTTAAATCGTTTGTGTTATTGAATATATCACACACGGTCCGTAGAAGAAACTATGTAGAAAAGGTTGTCCATCACACACAGTTTTTATGTGGTAAACGTTTGTGCAAGGTGGCCTAATGCAAACAGTTTTCAAGAAAAAGTGGTGTGTCATTGTTTATTGATCCAACACGGTTTATTCCTTGAAACTGCGTGCGTTGCCTAAGGTCATCGCCCACGGTATTTTTTCAACAACCGTTTGCAATAGCAAAACCGAATTAGCAGGCTAATTATCCGATTATTCATAATGCATTTATTAATCTAATTGACATTTCATATTAAGCACACAATATATTTCATTTTCATAATTGAAATACATCAGAGTAAAACATCATATAGCTTCAGCACTCAGCTACCCCATTACACAACTACACCAGGACCATGTTTCACATGCAACATCTATAACCTTTCGAAATTAGCATCATCGATGGCACATAGACAGATGTATCTCATCTGGAAAAATGCTGAAGTAGAAGGCGAATATTGAGCCTTCATTGATTTTGAAGGTCTTTGTAACTTTAGGCCAGTGCCTGTGGATGATAGACCATCCATCCTTTGTCCTCCTCAGGAACACTTCAATATTGAACCGTGGGTGTTGTATGAATACCTTCCTCGCCTCCTGAACATACAGGTGGTTTGAGAGGTAATCATCAGTGAACTGCTTTTGAAAGGCCTGAAAACAAGGATATGCATAAGTATCTTCTCTATATTGGAAATGGGGCAAAGGAATAAAAAGGCAAGGTATAATAGATAGTACCATCCTGTTGTGAACTGATGTCTTCTTCATTGTGCAGACAAAGATATTGTTATTTTTTGTCGCTAATTTCTTTATCCTAACAATCTTTCTGAGTTTCTTAACTTGACTGATACTCATGGACAACTCATTTCCCCATATGCAAAAGGGGTCGAACAGTGGGTCAAAACCTCTGACAGCAGGACCAACATGTGCAAGAACAAATTGTGAAAAACCTAAATATTAGAATGGTTCCTGCATTTGCACGATAATGTGCTATTAGACAACAAAGCATGCACGTGCTAACCTCGATTGTAAACCTCAGTCCTGCCTATTGTTTCCCTGCAACACATAAAAGGTAGTAGGTCATCAGGTTAAGTAAGGGTTCGCATGCTATTAGTAAAGTATGTTGATGAAAAATAAGCACATTGCAGATTCATCAGATTAATTCAAGCCACATGGAAAACCCATTTATCCAAACCAAGCATGATTAAGAACTAGGAAATATAGCACTTGTATATGTTTCTCATGTATTAAGTGCAGCCAAATTCGATTTATTCGTCACATGCACAACAATACAAAATTTTACCCACGACAATTGGACATCACATTGCAGAATTGAACCAAGCAGTTAACTAAACACCCCAACAACTGAACCAACATTAGCTGACCACCACATTGCACGATATAACATACTCCTAATAGAAGATCAGACAGTTAATCTAAAAGTTATGTATAGCCAATTGTAGCAATTGTATTTATTTCTCATTTACTATATCCAAATTCAATTTATTCCTCACATGGTATACAATAACAGAATGCACCCACAGCTATTGGACATCGCATTGCAGAATTGAACCAAACAGTTAACTAAACACCACAACACAGCTGGACCAAACGTTAAGTGAGCACCACATTGCACAATGTATAACCAAATGAAGCATGCTTTACAACTTGGAAATATAGCAATTGTATTCGTTTCTCATGTATTTTGTAAAGATAAATTCGATTTATTTCTCACATGGAAGACAATACAAAATTGCAGCCTGAGGAATTGAAGATCACATTTGCAGAATTGAACCAAACAGTTAACTGAAGACGACAACCAATTAACAAAATAGTTAATAAGTGAGCACAACACTGCACGACATATAGAACATATACACTAGAGCAACAGATTTCATGGTAAAATTAGATAGGACAATTCACTAGAATTTGTGAAGGAAAGGCAGGAGTAGCACATGCAACGGTAAACTGAGCATGCTTAACCGGCGTAGATAGCAAATGGAAAGGTGCTCCTCCAAGATCTGGGGGTCGGCACGAATGGCAGCCATCGCGACCTCATCCACGTGTGCGGCCGCAATTTGCTTCTCCGCTGCCAAATGCTCCTTCAGATCCTGGCTATACTGCATGCACCATGGCTTAGGGAGGCGCTTATTTCATGGAGGGGTCGGTGATTTGGGTGGAAGGTGTTGCTCTCGCGATGGCAGTCGGGGCATGTGGGATGTGGAAGGAGGAGGAGGATGGGAGTCGGGTGTGGATTACCTGCCTGGATAGGCGATGCCGAGCAGCCTGAAGGATGGTCGCCGGCGAGGAGGCGGCAGCGCTGCAAGCAAGGAGTGAAGGTTTCAACTTGGAAAGGAAGGCGGAAAGAGGGGAAATGTGGCTTTTGGTAAGGGGGAGGGGCAGGGAGGTAGATATTTTCACGGAAACCGAAAATTTGGAATCGCTTCAGCAAAAAAACTGGCGTGCAAAGTGTCATCAGACACGGTCCCTTATTTAGAACTCTGTACGATATGTGAACATTACAAACTATTCAGATAGCTTAACCCGTGTGTGTTGAGTTTGAACGTCAAAAATTTTGGTTTGAATTTCCCTGGTTACAATGGTCATCCACGTAATTGCATAATATGGGTACACAAAGGAGACTAACTTCTTAATCGAGCAAGTTCAGCAATTAAACAGAGCTAGCTAACCTAAAAATTACTCTAACATATTGAATACCGGCACTCTTAATTAACAAAACAAAGAGTACTACTATGGCTGGTGCTCTTCGATCTTCGCCGCCGCCTCTATGTCCAGCTCGTGCCCGACGGTCTCCTGGGGAAGGGGCTCCATGGCATCAATTGCACCATACTTGGCAAGCATCTCTCCATCTACGTCCGCCATATCTTTGGCATAGGCCGCCACGAGCTGGGCGTGGGCGGTCGTGATCTGGGCTCTCGCTGGCTCCGTCATGGCAAGGTATGCCGCACAGGAACGGACGGCTGCTCGAACTCTCTCTCCGATTGCCAACTCTTCGGTTGTGGGTTGCCGACTGTTGTCGGAGAAGCTTTGTTCGATTTGTGCGGCGACTGCCAGGAGCTGGGTGTGGACGTCCTCGACATGGTAGTGGGCGGCCTCCATCAGGGCAAAGGCCACCCATGTGGAACGGACAGCTGCTGTGCCGCTCTCGCCAATGGCTATCCCCGAGGCAGATGCTGCTGCCGCCGCCTAAGAAGCAACAGCGGCCGTTTGGGCTGCCTTGGCCACCCGGACGCAGACTACGGTCGCCCTCACAAAGCTTGTTAGCACGCGCCTGGCGGCTGCGGCCGCGCTCTCGGCGGAGTGGGCCGCCAAAGTTGCCCTCACGACGTGGGTCTACGTCCCCATCTCTCACCGGCGACGAATGAACAGTGAAATGATATTTGGGGAGTGAGCTAGTGTGCTTGACACACCGGCTGTGGACTGTAGCCGACACACCTTCTCACGTAAGCCATAGGCGTACTATACACCAATGGTGCTCCAAGATATTTTGTGATGCATCTCACACGGTTGGTGATAATAAACTGTGTGCGATCTACTTGATTTATCGTCTTGATTTGAATTACGTAATGTGGTCACAGCTACAAAGGATGGTGTCTGAATTGTTAGAACTTTTATTTGTAGTGAACATGCAACTATAGGTGTGTCGTCAAAAAAATTGGAATTATTCAGGGTTCGTTTGGACGTCTTCATACATTAACTTGGTTTTGTAGTCATTGCAGTTGCATAATTCAAATTCGAACTACATGCACATTCTCCAGTGCATATAAACTGGTTGAAAAATCAAATATGTGTGCTTGGTTGCATGCTTAGGTCCCATGCAAGAAATGGGAATGAATTTACATCACCCTGCCACCGTCACTCGGCCACAAACATTGAGATATCTGGTTTCTAAATACTAGTAAATCCAAAACTCGTCTGAAATTCATGAAACTTAGTATGCTATTGTGGAGCCACATCAACATGCCATGGTAAAATTTTTGTCCCATTTGGGGCAGCTTTGGGTACAAGCTTCTCACAAACCGTAGCTTCTCAAAACAAGCGTGATGGTTTCGGTAGGGAACGTGCCACCTTTGGGGACGAAACGATATCCGTTGCCTCTTATTGCTTTCAAAAAATTTCGAGTGTCAACATAGAACAATAGGAGTGTTGTGTTCAATTTTGGAATTATTCGGGGTTCGTTTGGACATTTTTATACGTTAACTGGGTTTCCCACGCATTTTATGCGCATAATTTAAATTTGAACTACATGCACATTCTCGAGTGCATATAAACTGGTTGAAAAATCAAATATGTGTCCTTGGTTGCGTGCTTAGGTCCCATGCAAGAAATGGGAATGAATTTCAAACACCCTGCCACCGCCACTCGGCTGTAAAATGTTGAGATACCTAGTTTTTAAATTCTAGTAAATCCAAAACTCATCTGAAATTCATGAAACTTGGCATGCTATCATGGAGCGGCATCAACATGCCGTGGTAAAAACTTTGTCCCATTTGGGGCATGTTTGGGTATAAGCTTCTCACAAACCTGAGCTTCTCACAACAAGCGTGATGATTTCGGTAGGGTACGTGCCACCTTTGGGGACGAAACGATATCCGTTGCCTATAATTGCTTTCAAAAAAATTCGAGTGTCAACATAGAACAACAGGAGTGTTGTGTTGAATTTTGGAATTTTTGGGGGTTCATTTGGACATTTTTATACATTAATTGGGTTTCCCACGCATTTTACGCGCATAATTCAAATTTGAACTACATGCACATTCTCCGGTGCAGATAAACTGGTTGAAAAATGAAATATGTGTGCTTGGTTGCATGCTTAGGTCCCACGCAAGAAATGAGAATGAATTTCAAACACCCTGCCACCGCCACTCGGCTGCAAACATTGAGATACCTGGTTTTTAAATTCTAGTAATCCCAAATTCGTCTGAAATTCATGAAACTTGGCATACTATCATGGAGCAGCATCAACATGCCGTGGTAAATTTGTTGTCCCTTTTGGGGCAGGTTTGGGTCTAAGCTTTTCACAAACCTTAGCTTCTCAGAACAAGTGTGATGGTTTCGGTACGGAACGTGCCACGTTTGGTGACGAAACCATATCTGTTGCCTCTTATTGCTTTAAAAATATTTCGAGTGTCAACATAGAACAACTGGAGTGTTGTGTTCAATTCTGGAATTTTTCGGGGTTCGTTTGGACATTTTTATACCTTTACTGGGTTTCCCAAGCATTTTATGCGCATAATTCAAATTTGAACTACATGCACATTCTCCAGTGCATATAAAGTGCTTGAAAAATCAAATATGTGTCCTTGGTTGCATGCTTAGGTCCCATGCAAGAAATGGGAATGAATTTCAAATACCCTGCAACCGCCACTCGACAACAAACATTGAGATACCCGGTTTTTAAATTCTAGTAAATTCAAAACTCGTCTGAAATTCATGAAACTTGGCATGCTCTCATGGAGCAGCATCAACATGGCGTGGTAAAAAATTGTCCCATTTGGGGCAGGTTTGGGTATAAGCTTCTCACAACAAGCATGATGGTTTCGGTAGGGAACGTGCCACCTTTGGGACGAATGATATCCGTTGCCTCTTATTGCTTTCAAAAAATTTCTAGTGTCAGCATAGAATAACAGGAGTGTTGTGTTTACTTTTGTAATTTTCCGGTGTTCGTTTGGACATTTTTATAGATTAACTGGGTTTTCTAGGCGTTTCATGTGCATAATTTAAATTTTAACTACATGCACAAGCTCCTGTGCATATAAATGGGTTGAAAAATTAAATTTGTGTCCTTTGAGGCATGCTTAGGTCCCATGCAAGAAATGAGAATGAATTTCAAACACTAGGGCACTGTTGATTGCCGGAAAAACGATGAGATACTATGTTTTTAAATTCTGGTAAATCCAAAAATCTTCTGAAATTCATGAAACTTGGCATGCTATAATCGAATGGAACCCGACATGCTGTGGTATTTTTCGTGTCAATTTTGAGAGAAGGCGCACTCGAATAATAGCCAACAAATGCATTTTGAAACAAATGGCTGCCACTGTAACATCTCAAACTGTTTGTATAATTTAAATTCTGTGTGTTCAGTTAACCATTCACGTGACGCCACGCCTCACTCTTTTAATAGCTAGGAGGTGCCATGCAGATAGGTGCTTGAGTGCTTGACTAAACGGAAGGCGTGCGAGCTGTACTCCAATGCGGAGGCTCAACGGGAAGCGTGCGAGGTGTACGCTGCGCAGGCTCACCGGGAAGCGAGCCATTTGACTTCCATGCCCGCCCGCCTTGCTCGCATCCTCTCCATTAATGGCGCCCAAGCCGCAGTTTGATTCGGTTTTTAAATCTAAAACACTCATCGCAAACATTTTAGTTAGAACACCCGTATGCAAACCGACAGATTCCCCAGGAAGCCAAGGGAAAATGTGCCGAGCAGGATTTGTGCAGCTCTTGATCACAAACGTTTTAGATAGAACACCGCTACTAGGGAAAAGGCTAGCAGCAGCGCTGGTTTTAGATGTATCGATGGCGGGGACAAAGCGCTACTAATAAGCCTTCTGACTAACACATAGCAGTAGCGCGTGAACACCGGCGCTACTCCTACGCAAGTATAGCAGCAACGCAGTTAGAGGAAGCTCGCTACTGCTAGTAGCGCTAGCACGCTTTGCCTGGACGCGCCACTGCTATTGAGGTGCTGCTGCTAACTTTTATACACTCGCTACTGCTAATTTAAGTAGTTTTTTTGGCATATTTGTTTTGTATTTGAACATGCTTTGTAGAAGAATCTTTAGCACATAGAAGTGTCATCATGATACACATACAAATGCCTGCGAGACCACAAATGTAATCATAGCATGTACATACAAATAGTCTCATCATAATCATCATCCAACACAAAGTGATATCTTGTCATCATCTCGAAAATAGCGATACATGCAAGTCTCGAATACTTGCAACTACAACAACGTCATCCATCTAAACAAAGGTATCGCAAGAAGTGCTATCACTATGAGTGAGGCGGAACTATCAATACATGAGGTGGCGATTCTGAGTCCTCTCTCTCGCTAGCGTGAACCTCAAGTAACTAGCTTCTCCTTCTTATGCTTTTGAAGACTTTATGGCTGGCGCCCGTGAACCCATTCACTTGCGCTGAAACTCATGCCACTCGTTGTACACCCGGAACCTTCCCTTTGTACACGACATAGCATTTCCATCTCGCCATCAAGAAACTAGGTACTGTTAGAGATGCATGTTCATGAAGAGGATGTACAATCATATATATGCAACAAAATATACTAGAGCAACACCGAAAAAGAAAGGGTTAGCAACTAGATGCAACATATACGATGCAAATTAATTAACTAGAGGTACGCAGGTCATCGTACGCAAACTAACAAAGTAGCGTAACGCAAGTTCGGCAGGGACCGTGGACATCACAAAGTTTCATCGCTACAAAAGTATACAAGTTCAACCGACACATATCATCATCGTCGGCATCATAAATCACTAGAAGTTCCATCCTTCCATATCATCGAGGACGAACCTAGCTTCTTGAATGGCGTGAGGTCTAGGCGTTGCATGCCTATGCGAGTTTGGACGTCATTTCGCGATATAGGGCCGTGGTGGAACATCCCTTCTCATCGGCGACTTCTTTCATGATGATCGTCGCAATGTCGCTTTGGATGCGAAAGAAGTCATCTCTAAGTTTATAATTAAGCTTCTCCATGATATTCTAGCCACTTGTGGATATGATCATCATTTCTGCTGTTAATGCGAAGCTTTTGGTGATCCATGTTGAACTGAATCATGAGATGGACGATGTAGAATCCATCCTTCTTTCTTGGTTTTGGGACATGGATGTAGGAGAAGTTAGTTTTATGCGCGAAACCCATCTTCTTGTTCCTTTGTTTCCTGATCTGCATGTGGCCACCTCTAAAGCTGAAGCCTTGGAGAGCATCATCTAGAATATTCATTATGTGGGTGTAGTCCTTTTTGTCATAGTCTCTGGAAGGGTCAAAATACACGGCGTGGGAGACTTGCGGGTAAAGAACGATAAGGACGGCGCGCCCGTTGCTGCGGGGCAAAGACACCTCAAATTATTCCCCATATGAGAGAGAAGGAATGATTGAAATGTACGAAAGGGTTGTCCGGAACTGACTTACTTTGGATGATAAGGCACGAGGACAATTTCCCGGTCCTTATTCTGTACCATGAAGTTTTGGAGGTACTCCCTAGTAGTTTCACGCTCAAAGTCGCCGAGACTCAAGAAAGACTCGTGCATGTAGTACGGATCCGCCACACAGATTTGCGAGACTTCTTCACTCTTCATGACGGAGCTCATATGTAGCGCAAAAAGGTGGACGATAGTAAAATCAAGCCGCCTTGTTAGAAACATCTCAAAGATATGGTCAAACCGCAGGAAGAACACCTCCGCGGGCCGTGTGTCTACGTAGCACTTCCCCTCAGGCACACAAGCCACGTATGTTGGATATCCTGGATCCTTTGAGGCTAGTAGGCTTTTCTAAGTCAACAACACATGGTCGTGCAGTCTCCTGAGATCCCCTGATAGTGCCTCCAGCGATTTCGGTGGTAGCATCGGCTCGCCCGTGAGATGGAACATGACCGCACCTTTCACGGGTACACGCTCTTCAGAATTCATCGTCTGGCTGGTATGTGCTCTGGCTTGTTTGGAGGCAGTTACCTTCCCCGATCTCTTCCTCTCCTTTTTCCTGGGCACACCTGCCAGACCCTTCCTTAACCCCTGCCCAGTGTTCCCGGGCTAAGCATCTTGTCACGACCCTCGCGCCCGGCTAGTTGAGCTGTGTTGGCGGCATCTTGAGCATGTCTGTGAGGATTTCATGAAGAGACTTTTGCAATCCATGGTGCGACCCTGCCGGGCATATCATCCATATCCTCATTAGCAAGTGATAGCCCGATTAGTCATATGGTTGACTCATCATATCTATGTCACAGTCATACTCATTTGTATTGAGGTAATCCATAGGGTCGACCTCCGTCTCATCATCCATTCTCATTCTCTGGGAGAAATTACATCAGCCAAGACTATTGCACCACCTTCATCATGTCGTCCGCCACTCTCACCCGGCACTACTGAGAGCTGGTAATTGCGTGGGTGGGGTGGTGGTCTCCGCTCATGCTTGTTGATGTGTGGTAATTATTGGTGTGCTCTCGGCGGCTCGCATTTAATAAGATTCTTGACCATAGGGTCTCGTCATCCTCTCCCACATGTTTGTCGAGAGGAGGCAAATCCTCATGCCCCGATTTCACACCGGTCAAGCTAACCTCAAGTGCCCAGCGAGATCGGCTAGTTGTGGAATGTGCGTTGAGAGGGTCCATTATCATCCCTTTCCCACGTCCACCTTCGGCCTTTGATCAAGTAGAGTATGGTGCACGGGTTTCTTTACTTCAAAAACACATATGCCTGTGGCGTAAACCAACCGAAAGGCAACAAAAATGGAATATTATCTATATATATATGTTGGTGTGACATGTAATTACCGTGACGGCTTCGAGCTCAGCCAAAGACAAAGGCCCACCTAGCGCGCCTGAGACTGAGGACTGGCTGCTATGAGCGGGAGCGGCTGCGAGAGGAGGCCCGGTTGCTTGAGCAACTGATGGTGCGATGGTGTTGTTGTCCATGGAGTTGCTCGCGACAAAACTGGGCATCGGAAAATCATGTACCGTCTTGTCTGGATTTTCCTTCCCCCAGTTGATGATAACTGGAACCAAGTTAGTAGCAAAATCATTTCGCAGATTCTGGTGCATTGATTTTCTTTGTAGCAACTCATATTTGTCCTCGGCTGCTTTTTGGCGTCCTCGGCTGCTTTTTCTCGACCGCAAGCTTCACATTTGCGTCGATGTCCGCCTGACTAAACTTCTTTTTCTGCTTCTTGGCCTCCGGGCCGTCGTTGTAAAACACCTTCCACGTGGCGCCGTCTCCAGCACCGTGCACATGACCATATTGCGGCCGCTGGTCCAAAGGAGTCCCTTAAATTCGTTCAAGGCCCGGTTGAGAGGGGTGTCCCACTTGAGCCTCATCGGAGAAGTAGGGCTTTCGGCTTGTCCGTGTAAAAAAACCTTTTTCTCCTTGTCCCACTTGTAGCGGGCCCTGATGAAGTCATGCTCCAAGGGGTTGGTGAACTTCGCGAAGGGGTCTGGGAGACCCGCGGCTTCATGTTCCGCGTCCTCCTTATCCCATATGGGCCTTTTACTGAGGTAGCCACGGCTTCCAAGGCGATGCTTCCCCGTGTTCCTTTGCTGAAGGCTTTTGAATTTCGCAGCCTTAGCCTTGGCTGCCTCGGTAGCGCAAGTGTCCTTGAACTTTTTGAACTCCTCTTCCGTAAGTGTCGGATTTTCCTCCGAATCTTGGGCGGGGTTCATCAGCCTCAATAGCTCGTTTCACCCTCCCTTTCCAGGAGGCCAAATCATTGCTGAACATGCCCATGGCGTGATTGTTAATCTTTTTCATCTTCGGATCATCCCACGGTTGTTCTATGTTATCATCCCGGTCGGGGAACTTGAATCTCTTGTGCAACTTTGTTAGGAGCAACTGCGTCAAATGTTCTTTACTCGTTAGTCATCGTCGTTGATGCTTGCGCATTCCCGTAGGATGCATCCTACTTGGTTCCCATAGCACTTGCGAGGTTCTTCCGGCTCTAACGGCTCAAACTTGCCAGGTGCCATCTTCCGGCTCTAACGGCACTATGGTATGTAGCAGCAGCGGTTTTGTGGAACGCTATTGCTCTGCCGTCCTCTTGCCAGTTTTCATTTTTCTTTTCCTTTATTTTATCCCACTTTTATTTCGAGGCGCAGTGAGCGAAGGGAGGCGATATATATTGCATCATTTGACGGTTAAATATGTATGCAAAATAGGAACATATATATTACACATCATATGGCTAAGTGTGTATACAAAATAGGAACATATATCTATTACACATCATTGGACCGATAACATACGTTTCCTCAGTGCTGACGTTTTCGTTTTTGAGTCAGCTTCTTTCCCTTCTTGTTCGTCGAAGAATAATTGAGCCCCTCATTGTGACTTTGCCTGTTCCATGGAGTATGATTTTTCTTAGGTAATGTAGTATTGATTCTTCTTTTGACATATACTTCTTCATCATCGTCATCTTCCCTCATTGGGTTGCCGTACTGATCATAGTCTTCCTCGTTGGCGACTCCATCCATTCCAATGATGTTCCTTTTGCCTCTCCTCATGACAACACGACTGGGATTGCGCGGGTCAGTTATGAAGAAGCATTGTGTCACGTGCTTAGCGTGTACCCATGGCTCGTTTTTTGCGATAGCATTCACGGTAGCGCTCTTGGCGTCGGGTATAGTCATGGTAGTGACATCCGGCTTTCTCTTTCGACATTCTTAGCCCATCTGACATGGAACATCGTCGTGTTGTGCAGTCCAGAGTAGTCAAGCTCCCAGATCTCCTCAACCCTTCCATAAAATCGTTCGATTCGCCGTTGTCGCTGCCGGTCATGCATTCCATCGTCACCCCTGAGTTCTTATCATCACTGTCCATATCTTTGGCCTCCGTGTAGAACGTGTATCCGTTGATATCATATGCCTGATAGGTTACGAGGTTGGGCGAGGGGCCATGTCACTACTAGGGAAAACCCTAGCAGTATCGCGTGTTTTGTGCCCACTAGTAGCGCGGGAAGCCGCGCTACTAATAAGGCGCTACAGCTATTGCTTAGCGAACGCGCATGCCATCATGCGCTCTCGCTAGTACAAATAGCTGCAGCGCTTGTCCATCTCAGCCATCGCTAAGGTATCTACTTGCGGCGTGTTTTCTTTCCATCGCTACTAGTATTTTTTCTATTTTTTTATTTTTAGTGTATTTATGCGCCATCATACAAATATTGGTACAATACCAGCTGTTATGAGGTTTACATCATTATGTCCATAACAGTGTATTAAATGAAGGTGGATTAGGTTCAAGTGGAGGCAATATGTGGTGCATGTCAAAAGTATACTACTAATCCAAACATGATCTAGTTTGATTTAGTAGTACTTTCGATGTGCACCACATGTTGCCTCCACTTGAATCTAATCCGCCATCACAAGATATGTAATCATCATCATGGTCATTACCACCAACAGTATTTATTTAATCACCACTAACACTAGCTAATAATAATCATCATAGTCATTACCACCAACACTAGCTATTTTATCATCATAGTAATAGTGTAGCACATCATCATCCTGAAACTCATTTCTAGCCAGCTACTCACTCCTGCTACTCACTCCTGCTGCTCTCTCTTAGGTAAAAGAACATAAAACATGTGTAGCTCTCCTCCTTGATCAAGTTGGAGCATGCAGATGAACCTGTCTCCTAATCGTGGAAGGTGCCTCTAGTTGCTGCTCCCTAGTACTTCTCTGCGCTCCCCCAACACATATTTGGTCCAGTCTTGCACTATTAAGCATCCGTCGCTAATCTTGAATGCACTCAAGTAAGCTGTAGGATATCTTGGTCGTAAGTTGATAATACTCATGATACCTTTAGTCTCGATCCCATAAGGCACAACATTCATCGGGAGTCCCTATTGAAGAACATCGTATGGTAACATACTTAGCAATGAAGTTTAGCTTCAAAAATAATGTATGGAAAAGATGCAATGAGGATAAAAAGTAAAAATCTTACCATCCTTCCTAAATGGATATGACCGTAGTTCATTACGAACACTATTGGTCGCACATTTTCATACTAAGATTTCTAAATGCAGGAAGAAAATTTGTCTTGACAAGATCAAGATCCTCAAGCCATGAAACATAATGGTGAGCTCCTCGCAGATTGAGTTCAGCCCCAAGACGATATCGGTCCTGTCTACCAAGCGCTGGACATGTTTGCTTGCGGAAATAAGTGACAATACAAATTAGTTGTCAACTATTTTGAATAAACAATATCAAAGACATAAATATGGTTGAGAAACTTACATAATGGTATAATCGAGGCATTTGCACATTGACCCGGATGTCGGTATTACCTTCAATATCATCTTCCGGATGAATATCAAAGGTGATAACCATATCGAGCTCAAATGCATGAGTCTTGCATAGTGCTCGCCATGTTTTGCATCCAAAATAGTTGTAGTCGTCTGAATTGTATAACCGCATGGAAAATATAACCATGCTCGGTCTTCAAGTAAACTTTCTTTTCCTCCATACTATGACTGAAACCTATCTTATCCAATACAAAAACTCTTGCATGGCGGGGATACGCTAGTAGAATAGTAAAGAATATAATTTGAAGCAAATGAAGCGGATGTCATGCTTAATTACGAAAAAAGACTTGTCGTTGTGACTTCTTGTATCCACTTGAAGTTCGCGTCCCAGCTTGATCTTTGAGCGCCTATCATCATCTAGGAAGATTCCGTCACACAGTCAGCGCTTCGTCTTCGCAGATTTGCAAATACCGAAATCCTTCTCGTCGTCGACATTTCCTATGTTCATAGTTAAAACATTAATTGAAAATCGATCGAAGATAACTACAAGGATACTCAACACACAAATCCGGGGCACTCGATATTTCCTACATATTCTAGCACAAGTCATGCCAAAATTCACGGAAAAATCCGCATGACCTTTGCTAAATAGGACATATCGGCGCTGAAATTTGCCGGAACGGAAATGAATCAACACTCCGGCAAAACATAGGCCACTCAAGGTATAACCTGCAAACATGACCGCCACTTGGATATTGAGCAACACAAGATATACATTTCAAAATATCTTATAGGACTCAAATTAGCATGCATTCAATAAGCAAAAGTAGATCATCTCATGCGTCGATTACATCGTCAATATTATCACTAATACATCGAGAATAGTGTCATACATATAACATCACTAATACAACTAAAACTCTAGCACACGACGGGTATCGGCGCGGGCGGTGGACACCCACAGAGAAGGCACCATCACGGGATCATAGCTCGGTGAGATCCCGGAGAACCTGCCGTATTGGAGAACGGCACATGTGCTCCAACGCAAACAAGTAGCGACGGACGTGCGCGTCCTCCTCATCGACACGGTGGCGCACCACCTCTGCGGAGTCCTCGAGCCTCTGGATCCTCACCGCCCACGCGACCGCCACCAAAGAAGGTTCGGTCAACGACAGTGGCTCCTCACCAACCTCGCGCCCGGTAGGTAGCGCCTCCAGTACCACCCGGCGGAGCCAGGTCCGGACATGGCCGATCTGGTCAAGCAGGTGTAGTCCTCCGCCGACTCGGCAGCGAGGATGCGGATAGGCATCGCCCACGTCGAGGTGGGAAAAATTGCTTTAACTAAAAAATAGAAACAAGATCTTACTAACTAGTTCTATTAATTCAACTAGTTCTTACTAAAAATAAACTTACTATAAATAAAAATATTCTAGTACCTAATTAGTACCCAATTGTTACTAACTAATTAGTACCTAGGAACTACTACCCTAATTACCATCTAAGTAATTAACTAACTAGCACTAAAAATAGCCTAGGGTTCATACTAATTAGCACTAAATAGCTAGGGTTCATACTAAGCAGAGAAGAGGGAACGGAAGGGGAGAGAGGGATCGAAAGGGGAGAGTGCTTACAGAGGGCGGGGAGAGAGATGGCGTCGGGGGAAACGGCGGCACCGAGGCGCCAGCGAGGCGGGTCGGGGAGACGGCAAGAGGCGGGTCGGGGAGACGACGGCGAGGCGGGTCGGGGAGACGGCAATGGGCGGGTCGGGGAGACGGCGGCAGGCAGGTCGGGGAGACGGTGGCGAGGCGGGTCGGGGAGACGGTGGCGAGGGGGTCGGGGTGACGGTGGCGAGGCAGGGTCGGGGTTGGGGAGGAAGCAGAGGAGAGGGAATCAGGCAGCGAGGGTTAGGTGAAAATAGCTTTAATCAGAAGCGTGGGAAGGAAAAATGCGCTGCTGCTAAAATCCGTAGTAGTAGCGCCAGTCGTGAAGGGCGCTACTACTATACCTAGCATGCTGGGAACGGTGTGGCAATTATAGTAGTAGCGCTTTCCGTTCGGCAGCGCTCTTCGCTAAGATGCTAATCAGAAGCGCTGTTACGCCAAACGCGCTACTGATAAGTAGCAGTAGCGCCTCATTTTAACAAGCGCTGCTGGTAACATTCTGTCTATAAGGTTTTCCCTAGTAGTGTGTGCTAAGGCGTATATGAGCAATCTGTCCTTAGAGCCCTCCTACGGGGGATTAGCAATAATATGCTCTTTGAACCAATGCAGGAAAGTGGAGTTGTGCTCTCTAGTAACTTCGGCGCCCGTCCTGCATACCCCCCGGTCACGATACTTCTTTGCGATAATTTCTTTGTGCAGTGCCACGAAAGAATCTACCTCGTCTAGGTGTTGTAGCACTACCAAGTTTGCTCTGTCAAAGTCGCTGCGTCGATCTGAGTATGCCACGTGTAGTTCCCTGCGATCGTTCGGTGACCATCTCCTTGAGCCTCCCATCGTGCTTGTTAACGGGCAAACCAACACTAACACCAGCGGCTGGTCTGCGCCATATAGAAAATTCTCACAGAAAGAGATGCACTCTTGTGCCAAATAGCCCTGGACGATGCTTCCATCCGGACAGGACATGTTATGAACGAATCCTTTGATGATCCCATTCATCCTCTCAAACGGCATCATGTTGTGCAGGAATGACGGCCCCGGGTCTATTATGTCATCCACAATATGGACACACAGATGCACCATCACGTCGAAGAACGCGGGTGGGAAGTACATCTCAAGCTCATTCAGTATCACAATGATCTCTTCCTGTAGCCTTTGGAGCTACTTCACACTGATTGACTTTCGAGAGATGACGTCAAAAAAGTTGCAGAGACCAATAAGCGTGTCACGGACGTGCTTGTCCATTATCCCTCTAAGGGAAACAGGTAGTATCTGCGTCATCATCACATGACAGTCATCAGACTTCATCCCGCTGAACCTTTTCTTGTCCGTGTCTAGATATCTGCTTATCTTGCCATAGTAACCGGAACTAACTTTGACTCTGGTAAGGCACTTAAAGAATTGACTGATCTCAGCCTAACTTAAGGTGAAGCAAGAAGGGGGGCAATAATCCTCTTTCTTTATTTTCTTGCCCTTCTTCTCCCGTGCCTCAGTATTCGTCTCTGTCTCGTTTCACATTTTACGGGGCGGCATGTGTAGATCTTCCCTGATTTTCAAATCTTGCAAGTCTTTTCTTGCCTTCGGCCCATCCTTGGTCTTATCCGGCATGTTCATCAGTGTTGCGAGCAAGCTCTCAAGGACATTCTTACAGATATGCATTTGATCAAGGCAATGAGGTGTATCGAGTTTGTGCTAGTACTCCAAGTCCCAGAACACATACCTCGTCTTCCATACCTTCAGCAGCGGCTCCGGTGCCTTTCTCATCGTCTTTCCCGGTGCGGGGCACTCCTTCCAGTTTTTCAACAGCTCATCGATTTTGGCACCGCTCCGCTTACGTGGCGGTCCTCCATGCTCAGCGTGACCATTGAATAGATCTCCACGGTTTCTCCACGGGTCGTCCTGTTCAAGCCATCTTCGATGCCCCATGTACAGAATTTTCCCAGACCCGCCATGTTTCCTTGACGTTAGCTGCTGAGACATCGTATCATCCATGCACCACGTGCATCCGCAATATCCATGGCACACCTGGCCTGCCACATATCCGTAACCGAGATAGTCCTGCACTGTCGTGATCAGCGCGGCTCTCATGTTGAAATACTCACCTTTGTTGGCGTCCCATGTCTTGGCCGGTGTTTTCCATAACGTGTCTAACTCCTCTTGAAGTAGCCCCAGATACAAATTAATATTATTTCCTGGTTGTTTCGGCCCTTGAATAAGCATGCTCATGTGAATGTACTTCGATTTCATGCACAACCAGGGGGGAGGTTGTACATCCATACAAACACGGGCCATGTGCTATGGTTGGTGTTCTGCTTGCCAAACGGATTGATGCCATCGGTACACGCGCCGAGCACGATGTTCCGTGCATCACATTCAAAATACCGATAGAAGCTGTTCAACGCTCTCCATCGGCTTCCATCCTTCACGTGTCTCAACGGATCATCTCCATCGTCGGGCTTCTTCCTCTCGTGTGCGGCGCATTAGCTTAGCTTCCTTGGGATCTACAAAATACCTCTGAGACGGGAGTGATCGGTAAGTACCGTACAACTTTAGGGGACATTTCTTCCGGCCTTCTTGTATCGAGAAGCATTGCACAATCGGACAGCTTGTTTTTTTCGCGTGCTCCTTCCAATAAATTATGCAATCATTGATGCATGCATGGTATCTAACGTGTGGCGATCAAGAGGGCACATGATCTTCTTGGCCTCATCAACACTAGTAGGACATAGATTACCCATGGAAGAACATCCTTTAGGTACTTGAGATGCTCATCGAGGCTAGTGTCGGTCCATTTGTTTTTAGCCTTCGTCTTGAGTTTGGGCGTGAAACTCAAGCGGGTCACCTCGATTGCAACCATCATACAATGGAGTGTTCGAGTCTACCACCGTTGCTCCAGCTTAGCCTCCTCTCTAGAAGCAGCTCTCTCAAGATTCGTCTCCTTGCGAAGCAATGCTTGAACATGAGGGTCCCGCACAATTGAACTTAGTACCGACAAACTCTGTTGCGTGGAGTCCATGTCGTTCTCTCCGCCGCCATGTCTGGCCCCTTCTCCTCCGCCATGTCCGGCCCCTTCTCCGCCGCCAGGTCCGGCCTCTTCCCCGCCACCATTATCGATCATCTCTTCGTCTTGCCCCGTGTCATCATTGCTTGCCCCATCGGCATCCTCAACATCGTCATCCTCATCTTCAATTATCCACCGAGTATAGCCATCCATGAAACCAGTCATGAGCAGGTGCGCTTCGACATGACCATCGTCATGGGGGTCGAGCCAAACTATTCCTTTGCATTTTCGACACGGACATAAAACCTCTGTCCGGTTATTTTCTTTCATGTCCTGCACCGCCGACCGCAACCACCTGTCCACCATCGTTCCACTAACCATCGTCAACTCTACATGGTAATAATAAACAAATGGATTATAAAAATGCATGCATCCATCAAAGTCATAGAAAAATTTGGCATGACCTTCCCTAAAAATAGGACATATATGGATCTAGAGTTTGCGCGGAATTCGCCGAAACGGAAATAAATCGACATTTCGGCAAAACATAGGCAACTCAAAATAGGGCTGGACAAAAAGCTCGAAGCTCAGCGAGTCTAATGAGCGTTCGGCTGCTCGACTCGTTTGAGCTCGGCTCGTTTTCTTAATGAACCGAGGCGAGCAGCAATTTTTGCTCGTTAACACTAATGAGTTAAACAATCGAGATAGCCAGTTTCGTGAGCTACTCATTAAGCTTGGTAGTAGCGTGATTTTCTTCATTATAGAGAACTTTTGGTGACTTCGATCACTCCTAAGTCTATGGACGGGCTGTTTGCCACATTCACATCTTTCTCGTCTTCTCATATTTTCGATTTATTGAATCCTCTGGCTGGACATATGTATGTTTGTGATTATATGCATGTAACGTATCTTATTTACTGATGCATTTTCCTAATGAGCTGATCGCGAGCGCTCGCGAACATATAACAAACCGAGCCAATCTTTATATTTAGCTCATTATCCTTAACGAGCTTAAAAATCCGAGCCTTAATGATCCCGAGCCTTAACGAGCCGAGTCCTAACGAGTCGAGTAGCTCGTTAGTCCAGCCCTGCACAATTTGGCGGCGTCAACTCATGCCACACACACAATTTCCACAAACATATCACACACACATAAACATATTTCCATTTTGCAAAAGCATGAAATTTTCATCACCTCTATCTCGATCGAGATCGAGCACACGGTGGAGATGATGTTGTATAGGGAGATCAAAAGTGCACAAAGCTCTTCTTGACAAAGATAGATCTAGTTAGCTAGGGGGCAAATAGGTCACTTAACTAAATCCTACATCTACCTAGCTACCTAATTTGGGAGGAGACAACTTCAACTAGTGGAGTGGGAAGGAAAAAGAGAAAGGAGATGCATTAATTGGAGGTGGTGTAGTTATGTAGGAGTAATGAAGAGAGAGAAAGGTGGATAGAAGAGAGAGAGTAATGGGGAAGAAGTATTGAGGAAGAAGAAGAGTGAGAGTGGGAGCATGTGGTGGAGGTAGGGGGAAGGGAAGAGAGGAGGGGGAGGGGGAGGTAGGGGGAAGGGAAAGAGAGGAGGGGGAGGGGAGGGACGGGTGGGGAAAGGTGGTGTGTTGGTGCGGGTTAGCAATAGCGCGGGATCTAAAATGCGTTGCTGCTAAAGAATTAGCAGCAGCGCGCTTTGGGATACGGCGCTACTGCTAACTGGGACAAAAAAGTGTGACAATTTGAAATTTAGCAGCAGCGATCTCAGAAAAAGCGCGCTACTACTACAACCTTACCAGTAGCGCGGTTCTCTCTACCGCGCTACTACTAATTAGAGTTAGGTGAACACCACCGGGCGATATTTGTAGCAGCGCGTTTTACGCCGAGCGCGCTACTGCTAAATCCTTATCAGCAGCGAAGTTTCCAGCACACGCGCTACTACTAGTTAGCAGCAGCGCTCCTTTTTGAGCCGCGCTACTGCTAAGATTCTGTGTATAGGCTTTTCCCTAGTAGTGCACCCGTATGCAAAGTGAGAGCTATGGTCTTCCCCCTTAAGTCGAGGGAAAATAAGTAGCGCAGGATTTGTGCATCCCTTCAATGCAAACTGTTGTTTTGGATGACCCGTGTGCAAACACGTACGAAAATTTTGGTAAGATTTGCATCTGTCATATTGGGTATGTTGCCATTTGTCAAACTGGAAAGATTTACATTTGTTGATGTAGTAACATTGCCATTTTTCAATCCTTGTAACACTGCGATTGGTCAAAATATGCAGCTAGAAATCACTAGCACTATCTAATTTTTGCAACTAAAATTCAGTAATTAAGCATAGATTTCATTCATAGATTAAGCAGCCGTTCTTAATTTATACAAACAGTTCAACTCGACAGTTGAACCGACCAAACTTTTCCCCAATTGTCGCCAACCACGTACTAAAATAGCTAGTTCAACTATATATACTAGCTAATTTTAAGTACGTTGTACAATTCGACCACACATCAATATATAGTCAGATGAACTGAACAAAATAGCCCCTAAATACTACTACTACCACGGAGGGGCTTTGTGCTACTTCCGGCAGCCTCTCCTCTGTCGAGCGCGCTCACTAAGAGGCAGAGGAGGAGGAGCCTACCGACGAGCTGGAGAAATGCAATATGGTGCCTACCGCTGATGCACGTTCAATGACGGTCGCCAGCTCGAATGCCCACTACCGCTCCAGACGTACCCTCTCGAAGTAGACGGACTGCTCGTAGATCTCCTAATTCCTCGCCTCTGTGTCGGCGTGTGCTGCGGCCACGGCTACGGTAAGGCTCTTTGCATGCTCGACGAGGTGCTCCTCCTCCTCCCGCAGGAACTCAATGTAGCGTGCAAGGTCGCTGACGCACGTGCGGGCCTCCACCTCCGCCTCCCTCCTTCGAGCGGCGGTGGCAGAGCGGGTGATGATCCCGTCGGTCGACGGTGGGCTGGTGGCCACGGCGGCCGATGATGGGGTGGCGGCCACAACCACCACCTCCCGCCTTTGGGCCGCGGTGGCGGAGCGGGTGATGGACACGGTGGCCGGCAGTGGGGTGGCGGCCACGATGGCCACCTCCCACCTTTGGGCTGCAGCGGCGGAGCTGGAGATGGCCTGGCTCTCGATGGTGGTGTAGCGGCAACGGCGGCCGGCAACAGCTGCCAACGGGCAGCAGCGGCGGAGCGTGTGGTGGGTGTTCCACGCACACCCAACTGGGACGCCACGCGCACTACACTACGCTGGGGACTGCACCGCCACCGTGGTGTAGCCTCCTAGCTGGAGCTGTCCTCTGATGACGGCGGAGTGGCTGAGCGACAATGACAGAATGGTGCCATTGGCGATTGTGGGAGAAGCAGACGAGACAAGCTACAGGGAGGGAGGGGAAAATGCGATGCAAGACTCGCTGGCTGTTAGGGTTTTTATAGCAGGCTGGTAAGTATTGGGATTTTGGGGGATTTCATCGAGTTGGGCGGGAAGCTTGCGCGGGAACCTGCGAGGTGCGCGGGAATGGGCTCACCGACGATTCATTGGCGCTACCGTTTGGCCAAAAGAACGCCCCCACGTGCCGCGCAAGCTTGCGCTATAAGCCGTCTGCGGCAGCGGGGTGACAAGACGTGCGAGAGGAGGACGAAAGGACACGTACACGTACATACAGTTAATAAAAAACGATTGCGATTTAATTACCTACTATACCCCCGTCCGGGTTTATAAGTAGGATATAACTAATAAAATATGAATGCATGTCGCAAAATATTATATCGTTCGAGTCGTATTTGAACATAGTTTCCAGCTATACAATTTTTGTTACATGCATTAACACTTTTTTGGTTAAATTTAAGGTTATATAGCAGCAAGCGTTTGCCCGCAACACACACGGCTTATTCAATCACAAACAGTTTACTTTGGTGTGCGCAAATGCCATGGTTGTAGTAGCGACCTATGTAAGTGGATGTTTAATTTGGTTATGCAAGCATGTCCTTATAAGTGTGTGTGTGTGTCTATATATATATATATATATATATATATATATATATATATATATATATATATATATATATATATATATATATATATATATAAAAACAATATTCTGATTACGGGATCAGAACAATATTCTGATCACAACATGAACTTCCCGAGTAACACGCCTGACCTTCCCCGAGTACTAGGTTGAACTTCAGCTAAAAGGTGTCCAAATGAGGCTTGTGGTATACCGTTGGAAAGCTATTGTCACCAGTATCATGACCGAAGTTAAATTTTTGGCAAAATGTAAGCGGTTTAAGAGCAGTTTTGAAAGCCGTTTTTCCTTCATACAAAAAATGTGAATCGTATTTTTGATCGCATTTCTAAATCGTTTATCGGAATGAGGTAAATAATATGGCGTTGGAAAGTTGCTTAAAAACCTCTCCTTCACATGTTGAAAGTTTTCTCTAATTCCACATGGATAAAAAGTAATTTGGAAAACTGTAAAGTTTCGCAAACCGAATAGCCGAGTTCGTATTTTCAATGTAATTTCTAAACGGCCAATCCAATTGTGGCAAATGAAATGGCGTTGGAAAGCTTGTAAAAATGCGCTACTTTTTCATGTTAATTTAGAAAAAGGTACAAGTTCCACCGAGTTTATATTTTCAAGCTAATTTTTTAACCGTTTGTCCGAATGTAACAAATGATACGGCGTTGCAAAGCTTGAGGAAATGCGAAACTTTTTTGTATATATTGTTTCTGTCAATTCCTTACTGTTTTAAGTAAATTTTGAAAATGGCTAAAAACGAATTTTTGCCGTAGTTTCTACAAACTTTATCAGAATGGGGCAAATAATATACCGCTGAAAAGCTACAGAAAATGTGAAACTTTTTCATGTTGATGGTTTGCTCTGTTTCCTAGCCGTTTATAAGTAATTTCAAAAACAGCGAGATCATGCGTTCTGCCTTTATCGCGAAACGATTTCTTCGAAAATGCACTACGTTAAGAACCTAAACTTCTCGGCATGTCTACCTGAACTTCACTCTGTTTTACACGTGTTTTTTTGCTCGTAGATCTCCATCCACTGCTCGTAGCTCTCCATCCATTCACTGGAATTGAGCAAGTGATATACTGATGGAAAGCTGCTGTAAACACGCAACTTTTCCGTGTTGATCATTTTTTCATACTCGCGACGATTTTCAAAAGTTTTTCATCTAAAATTCATTCAATGTAGTAGTTGAACTTCCTGGTGTTTCCACGTTGAACTTCTGTGATGTATTTTCGTTCGTAATTTTCTTATCCATTCGTCAGTGTTACTCAAATGATATTCCTTTTGTACAAACTTCTCTCACACTAATTTTTTTAGTTTTCTCCGATCGAGGACTTGAACTTACACAAATGATATTCCTGCTGTTTTGAAGTAAATTAGATAATGGAGAGATCATGATTTCTGCATTCATCGCGAATAGAAATGCACTGCGTGAAGTAGTTGAACTTCTGGGTCATGTCTGCTTGAACTTCACTCTGTTTTTGATGTGTTGTTTTTTGCCCGTAACTCCCAAACCACTTACAGGAATTGAGCAAATGATATACCAATGGAAAGTTGTTCAAAAGTCACAACTTTCCTGTGTTGATCAGTTTTTCATACTCACTACGGTTCACAAGATTTTTTCTGAATATATAAAAACGTGTTTTAAACGGTATACACTAAAATTTTAAATCGCTCATCGAAATGTAGCATGTAATATACGGTTGAAAAGCTTATGAATAGCAGCAAGTTTCTCATGTAGACGGGTGTTACAAATTTGTTGCCATTTGAGAGAAGTTTTTAAAATGGCAAAAATAACGTTGTTTTTGCCTTTTTGAACTAGTAAATGAACGAGGGACGTCTCGCACATAATTTTTCAACTATGCTAGGAGGAGCACATGAACTTCTTGCAACAAACCTTTGAAGCTTTTAGTTTTCTATTCTTATATTCTTACCCGAAACACATTTCGTGTAGTAGTTGAACTTCCCGCTATTTTCACCTTGAACTTCTGTCACGTATTTTTGTTCAACCTCTCCCATTAGAATTTTTGAACTTTCTCGGGCTAAGAACTTGAATTTCTAGTAACAAATGTTTTGGACTTTGCATTTTTATTCCTATTTTCTCGTACGAAATGCACACCATGCAATACATGAAATACTCACTATTATCAATTTGAACTTCTTTCTATCTCGCTTTAGTAACGGAAAAGTCTGAGTTCTTTATAGACATCGAACCGCTCTACCTTTTTTATTTGAACTTCTTTGTGTGCTTTTAGAAACGTGAAAATTGGAGTTTTGTTAGAAACATCGAACTTCTTCATTATTCCCAATAGGTCATATTGGTCTTATTCTTTAGTAATCAGAAAAAAAATCCGAGTTTCTAAATAAAATATCAAACCGCTGACTTTTTCCAATTGAACTTCTTGGTTTTATTCTCCAGTGACATGAAAAAACTGAGTATTTTGTTTTAATTGAACTTCTCTGTTTTTTAAAATTGAACTTCTTAGTTTTAATCTTTAGTATCAGGGAAAATCTGAGTGTTTTATAAACATCGAAGAGCTTCGTTTATTTTAATTAGGACTTCTTGGTGTTATTCATTATTAACGGGAAAAATCCTAGGTCTGTAATAAATATTGAACCGCTCAATAATTTAAATTTGAACTTCTAATTCCTTGTTAAAAAGAGGGAGATTTGTTTTTATAAACTTTTTGAACTGTCAGTTTTTTTTTTAATTTGACCTTCTTTGTGTATAAACATTGAACTTCTCCGTCATTTAAATTTGAACCACTCGATTTTTTGTACGAATGGGAAACATCCATTTTCTCTATAAATTTTGAACTGCTCTATTTTTTTAATTTGGCATTCTTGGTCTATTCATTAGTAAACGGGAAAATTCTAATGTACTAATAAACATCGGACCACTCCATTATTAAAATTTGAACTTCTAGTTATTTTAGAAACATGGAAAATTCGTTTTCCAAAAATGGAAAACCCATGGTATACCTTTTGAAATCTACTGAAAAGCCACAACTTTTTCTTGTTGATCATTTTTCTCAAATTCGCCATGGTTTATGATTTTTTAATACATTTCGAACGATATACATCATACTTTTGAATCATTTATCGTATAGAGCATATGATATACCATTTGGAGAGCTTATGAATAGAATTAACTTTTCTCATGTAGACAATTAAAAAAAACTTGTCGCTGTTAACAAGCAGTTATAAAAATGCCAAAAATGTAGTCATTTTTGTTTTCTTTTTTGAACATGTAAATCGTAGGTTTTACAAATTTTCAACTTCTTAGTTATTTTGATTTGAACTTCTATGTTTTAATTTGTGAAAATATTTTTTGTTATTTTTAAATGACATCCAACTACTCCCCTATTTCGATTTGAACTTGGTGGATTTATTCTTTAATAACTTGGAAAACATGAGTATTTATGAACATCAAACTACTCTTTTTTTAATTTCGAATACACTTTTACAAAAATAAACACAGTATGTGGCGACTAAGAAGAAACATTGAACCACTTCGTTACTTTAATTTGAACTTCTTAGTTTTATTTCATTTAGTAATGAAGAAATCCAAGATATATAATAAACATCGAACCGCTCCTTTTATTTAAATTTGATCTTCTAGGTTTCTTTAGAAATGGAAAAATCCGTTTTTATAAACTTTTTGATCTTCCCTGTTTGTGTAATATGACCTTCTTTGTTTGGTAATAAATATTTGAAGTTCTCCATTATTTGAATTTGAACCTCGGATTTCTAAGAAACGTGGAAAGTCCATTTTGTAAATAAATTTTGAACTACTTTGTTTTTCAAGTTGGACTTCTTAGTTAAATCTTTTGCAATGGGAAAAACTTAGTTTTGTAAAAAACATCGAACCATTTCGTTATTTAATATGAACTTCTTGATTTTATTTCTTTTAGTAATGGAAAGAAAATCCTAGTTTGTTATGAACGTTAAAAATATGTTTTTATTTCAAACATTGAAATTCTATTTTAATCTTATTTGAACCTTTTGTTTTAAAAAAGGAAACCCGTGGAATTTATTTCTTGTACAATTATGTGTCTCTTTTTTTGTCAATTCTTTTCAAACTTTAAAATTTACTAAATCTGCACTTTCGGGTTACTATTTTTTGGATTTTCTTCTAGTTACATAAACGTCGAACGTCTTGATTGACTTAATTTGACCTTCCTTTTGTTTTTTTTGTTTTTCCGTGTTTGTTTCGGTGTTATCTTTTTTCTTGAACTTTTCCTCAACACTCATGCATGAACTTCTCTGTTCGCCACCCCTGACCTTCCAAATTTTCCTTTTTCGTATGCGTGAACTTTCATAGGACAAACCTTGAACATCTGTTTTATTTCTCTTAAAAAAAGACACATACATTTTTTGTCTTTGTGTTTGCACAAAAGAAGCTTTTAGGTGTGTCCCGATTAAAAAAAGCTAGGTAATTTCTCCACCACACACATGTTTTTCTGAACCTCGTCATCACCACACACGTTTTCTGAACTTCAACGTCACGACCACACACACGCAAACATGCTCCTTCTCTTCATTATAGTATGTTTAACCTTTATACGTCAAGTAACACTTCAACTCCTTCAGGCTTGCTGCATCTGCAAAAATACAAAGAATATATGTTAGTCGCGGTGTACCATCGGTGGGGGCGCATATGCTGGAAATCAATTATGCAGACATGCTTAGAGCATCTCCAGCCATTGGCCCC
Source organism: Aegilops speltoides (assembly GCA_021437245.1). NCBI lineage: Eukaryota > Viridiplantae > Streptophyta > Magnoliopsida > Poales > Poaceae > Aegilops > Aegilops speltoides. The sequence goes on from CM038143.1 coordinate 466,489,350, forward strand.
CAAGGGGGCGCCTAAAATCGCCGCCTGGGGGTGACCCGGCGCAAAAAGTGGGGCTGGGGGCGAGTTGGCCCCCAGCCGCCGCCCCCAGGGCCGGCCCCAGGCGTGGAAAAAAAAAAGAAAAAGACAAACTTGGGCTAAAACACGCCAATTTTCGGCAAACTTGGGCTTTATATTCGCAAACTTGGGATAAAACATGCCATTACATATAAAAACTAGTCAAAAAACTTGCTGAAGGCCGAGAAGTCGTCGTCGTCGCCACCATCATCGGCCTTCTCCTCCTTGATTCGGGCGCCCCTGCTGGACCCCTCCCCGGCAGGTGGCGGCGGCGGCGGCGCGTCGTCGTCGTCGTCGATGATGATGACGCCGCCTTCGTCGCGGCCTCGGCCTTCGCTGCTGCGCGCCAGGGCAGCTGCCGGCGCTCCTCGCCATCTTCAGCGAGTGTTGGCACGCCCATTCAAGGGCCGCGTTGTCGTCCAGCTCGACCTCGCCGTGCTCCGCCTTCACCGGCAACAGCAGCCCCGGCTCCGCCTTCACCGGCGCCAGCCCCGGTTCCGTCTTCACCGGCGCGAGACCCGGCTCCGTCTTCGGCTTGACGAAGCGCGGGGGAGGAGCCGACGAGGAGGCGCGCTGGCCGCCCTCATTGATGACGATGCCGGTGCTGCGTGTACGCCGGCCGAGCGGCGTCTCCGCCGCAGGCTCGGCCTTGACGCCGAGCAGCGATGGAGTGCCGAAGGATTGGGAGGAAGAACGCGACGAGGAAGAAGAGGAGGAGGAGCCGAACCTCCTTGGCACCCATTGCCCGTCGCGTCGGCGGTGCGCCGGGGGGGCCGTCCTCGCCGGGGGGTACACCGACGGGGGGTTGTTTTCGCCCTCGAGGTGCGTCAGCACGGCGTCGGGGGTGCGGCCGGGGACGCTCCACCAGAGGTGGCGCCCCTCGCTGTTCTGGATGCCACCGACTAACGACGCCCTATTGGTGGACGCCAGCCGCTGCTGCTGGCGGCGTTCGAAGTACGCCGTCCAAGCCGCGTTGTTGTCGGCGGCGTACTGGGGAAGGGAGCGCTCGGTGTCGATGAGAGAGGCGCACGCGATCTCGACCTCGTCGGCAAAGTACGACGGCTTGTTGACGGCGTCGGGCAATGGGGGAATTGGCACTCCCCCATTGCTGAGCCTCCAGCCCGTCGGCCCGGCGTGCATGTCCGGCGGCGCCGGGATGTTCGCCTGGAACAGGACCCAAGAATTTTGTTCGCAGAGCGAACGGCGGCCGAAGCCGTTGGCCGCCGCCTCGTCTCCGAGGAAACGCTCGGCCATCGGGGAGAGGGAGTGGCCGGGGAGAAGAGACCGGCGGCAGAGGGAGGGCTGTGGTGGGGAGAGGAGCTCGGCGGTGGCGCTCGGGAGAGGTGTGGAGAGGTGGCACTCCAACGCGGCGAGCGAGACCATATATAGCCGCACCGCGTCCGTGTGTACGTGTCCAAGGGAGGGGAGGCGTCGGCGCGCGTTGGCGCGCCGCCCCGTGACCCGCCGCCTGTGAGGAATCAATGCCAAAGCTGACCGGCGGCAGCCTTGCCATTGATTCCCCACGGGAAACCGAGGCGTCGGGAAGACGAGGCGGTCGGTGTCGCTGACGCGGCTGCCCCACAGCACTTTCGCGCCAAAAACGATTCGCCCGGCGCCCCCGAGCGCCCCCCAGCATGTCGGGTTTGAGTTGGGTCCACCGACGCCAATTTCGGCCCGAGCCGACGAAAAATGGGCCCCTGGGGGCGTGACTGGGTCGATTTTTTGACGCCGATGGCTGAAAAGTCGCCTGGGGGGCCTTGTTGGGGGTGCGGCTGGAGTTGCTCTTAGCTTGCAACGCCGGCGGGTGAGCACAAGCTGCAGGATGGCGGCATAGCACAGAAGGCCAGCACCCGCACACTCACGTAAGCCTTCGGGAGTGCGCTGGGGATTCAGAGCTGAGGTGCATCGCGAGCCTCGTTGTGCTCCATGCATGCGGCTGTCGGCCAAGGCGAACGGCCTGCGGTACCGTCGGCGAACTTCCTAGACTTTGCGCGAACGGATCCCCAGCGGGACGATCTGGTAGTGTGGTAGGCAACGTGGTGGCAAGGAAGAGCTACGCCTGTGGGAGTTTTGCCTGTCGGGTGCAGCAGCGACCCAAGCAGGCAGGTAGGGTGCTCGCTCGCAGCCTCGCTGGGGGAGGGGATTCACGGTGGCAGGCGGCAAGGTGGGCGACGAAGCTGGCAATAGTGGCGGCGGACGCATCTTGCCTTCTCGTGCCCAATCCGCTGGATGATTGGCGTTGAAGGCCACAGGTTGCCACCGTCGCAGATGTGGTGGTTGGGATTTAGTGCGTCGGGCCGACAAAACAAAACGGTGGTGGTGACTGAGGGCGGATAGGTGCAGGCAGGCCGCGTCGGCGTGTGGAGGCAGGATCCAGGCCAGCAGCGACGCGCGGGATCCACTTTCGGTGGAGACGCTTAGGTATCCAGAAAAGGCGGAGGTGCCGGCGGTGGATCGGGGAGGTTGCCGGGGTTGGTGTGGGGCGCGCTGGTGGGGGGTCTTGGGAGGTTGGGGATCGAGGAAGTTGGTGGGTTTCTTTTTTTGTCGCTACCAGTTTCGGAGTTCCGAAGGATCTGCTCGCCTCCTATATAGGCTGATGTGATCCAAATAACTATTCTAATCCTAAAAGCAACACACGCAGCACCTACCGAACGCAGCGAAAGAATAGGATCGCACGAGGCGATCTAGAGGCGACGAGAGTTCCTGCGCGCCGCCGGTGACGCCGCCGGTTCCCTCTCTCTCCGTCGGTCGCTCCGGCGGCGGGAGGGAGGGGGAACCTCGGTCTGTTCGCTAGGTGGGTGTGTCGTGGGTTAGGGTTGAGGAGACGCTCTTTGGCCGTTGCGGTGGTGTCGCGTCGGAATAAGTTTCTCCGGGCTCCGTTCACGGTCAGGCGAGGCTTTTGCTTTCGTCTAGGAGCCAGCGGAGTTGGGGATCCCCGGATCTCGTCGAGGTCGCGGGCTATGGTGGTTGGAGGTCCATCGGCACTGGCCGTTTGGGTCCTCAGATAGGCGATGGATGCAGGGAGACGAAGACCTTTCTTCTTCCTTGTTGGTATGATTTGCTGCTGTTGTTTTTCTCCTTCCTCTGCGCTGATGCTTTGGTGGGAGATCTTGCTTTGCCGGGCGGATAGCCCGCCAGCATCTTGGACCGGTCGGATGACTCGAGTTCTCTTCCTTCCGGAAGGACACTTTTCATGGTACTCAAAGCCATAGATGGCGAAGGCTGTTGCGGTATGTTGGATTGATGTCCATGCCCTCTCGGCGCTGGTGTCAAGAAAGGAGGAAGCAGCGTGGCGGCGGTTGTACCGTGGTCGAAGATGATGACCTGCTTGCGGCGGTTGCAGATTCTTCATTGCGGGGTCTTCTCTCAAGATTCGGGGATGATGACACGAGGCTCGGAGATCTTCTTGCGTTATGATTGTCTTAGGGTACTTTAGGTGTTCACGGTCCTTTGTCTTTGCGTTTGATGTAATTGTAAGGGTCGACTACTTTGTACTGATTCGTGATATGAATGATATAATCCTAAAAAAAAAAAAAAAAACTATTCTAATCCTGGGATTAGAATAGTGCTATCTATATATATATATATATATATATATATATATATATATATATATATATATATATATATATCGGTCTTCACACGTCTTGTTAGCCGCAACCATCTGTGTTATTATCGGTCTTCACACACATATCTGATTACAGACCTGTTTGTCACGTATCGCACACATCTTGTTAAGTTGAACTGTTTCTATTCTCATGTCTCAACGCAAATAGTTTATCCGTGTGTACCGCATGTCGTATATCGCACAGACCTTCATCTGGCTGACGATTTCTCTTGTGTTGCCTAATCACAAGCAGTTCATCCTAGTGAACCGTATGATATATATCACACACACCTCCATCTGGCTGCCCGTTTCTTTTGTTCCTCCTCATCACAAACATTTAATTGAACTGAACCGTATGCCCTTCATCACACACGTAACTAAAATCTGAACCGTGTTTGATGGCTCCGCCATCACAAATGTTTTGCGCCTTTTTTGACGGTTTTTTACACCATCGTTTGCGATTATGGCATCACACACAGTTTCGTCGAAGGGTCTCTAATTGTAGTGTCGCGTTAGTAGCATTCTGAAGTAGTGAGTAATACCAGAGAACGATAGAGATGTGAGACATAATGAAAACCATGTAATCTATGAAGATAGAGAGAGTGTGACATTTCTTGTGGGAGACGGCGAGAGACCATGTTTGCAAAAAAAGGAGATGCATGTGGTGAGTGTGCGGGTGAGATGGAGAAAAAGAGTGATAGCTACATGAAGGAGCACGGGAGATAGACCTAGAGAGAGATGGGCGTGAAATGAGATTTAAATATTTTGTTGTGTGTATAGAAGATGTCAACATAAAAGGGATTCAACTATTTGAATTCCAGATGATGGTACATGTAATTCATACTCAAACCAAAATTGATCTATCGAACAATCATACTAATTTGAATTTGTGTGCGTATATGTTGTTTAATATATTGATAGTACCGATCCATACATTTGAGGTGAACATAATTTGGTTTCAAACATTTGAATTCAAAGTTGAACATAATTTGGTTTCAAAATTTTGTATCCAACCTTATGATTTTGAGATCTTTGCATTTGTAAATCATATTTTATATATAAAGGAGCAGAATTCTTTGTTGTGCTTTTGAAAGTATATATAAAAATGATGTATATAGATTTGTATTGGAATACAAAATGGATCCTGCCCCCAAAAAAAGAATACAAAATGGATTCGAATTGAGTTTGCATGGTAAACGTGGAAGCTTTTTCTCCCAAAATTTGAATGAATCGGCGAATCACATAGTCCCGGCTCGACCGTAACCGCCCGAAACCAAAATCAGGGAGATGGAAATTACTGCCTATCCCTGACACGCAAAACCACTCGGCTCGATTTCTATAGGTGTAGATAGGGGTAGGCTTGTAATTTCACTCAAATATGACATAACTGCCTCTCACCTGGATTCATACACAATGGGCGTGAAAACACGCTTTCTCCTCGGTCGAAATCGCCTCTCACCCCGATTCATACACGGTGGGCTCCAAAACAAACTCTTCTCGCCTGAAATCTCTATCGGTAAATATTCGGTGTATGCGAGATTACCGTCCTATGCCCAACCGACCAATATTGTTGTGATGTAGGAAATTTTAAATGGGGGCTAAGCTTGTAAAATTCCTTGCATTTGAGACAAGTGTGTCCTGAGTCATGGTTCCCCCTACCCCTCTCCCTCCATTTCCCCATTCATACTTTGTGGGTGACAAAACACCCTCTCCACCCCAGTCTCCTCCGTCCACCACCTCATCCACACCGCCGTCCTCCTCCACCATGCTGGAGCTGATACCCAAACGCCATCGTCCATTACAAGAGATCGGCCTCTCTCATCCATGGCATCGGACCAGGATCCTTGCATCACGTCCTCTTCCTTCATCCGCATCGTCGTCCACCTTGTCGAGGATGCTCGTACGACCGTCTAGTCCATCCCGCCGGGATATTTCCCTCGCCGCCACCATTTTCCCTCCTAGATCTACTTCCACGCCGCCGATAGAAATCACTACGACAACACCCTCAACGTCCCAGCAGATGCTTACACGGCACCACACCACATGCGATACTCTTTCGTATCTGCTCAAGTTACTTATCACAGCAAGAAAATAGATCAAGTGCTCTACTATGATTTCTTTTCCATCACTTAGAATCTTACTTGTTAGTTGAAACCAAACATTGATTGCAAAGTTGCCTTTGTCCGGTTTGCACCTTCATATCCAACATGGCACGCTCACCACTATACTCCCAATGCTTATGTTTTCCCCTTTTATATTCCACATTAGCTTAAATGAGAGTCGACCGAATTTCAGTTTGGGGCCAGTCCATTTTTGAGAGTTCGCCGGAGGGAAGGAAGGGGCTCGCCGAAGGGCTACGACATTATCTATGTTAGTGTTTCGGGTGGGGACAGTGGTTGTGGGGGGGCGGTTATCTGGCTATGGTTGGGCCTCGTCAAAGGCAATACAGGACGCAGGTGGAGGTGGGGTGGGGTTGGCTAGAGGGATGGTCTGGGCGGCGGAAGACTAGAGGTGGTGGGCGGTTCAGGGGAGGGCGAGGGCCGATGGTTCCGCCAGCGGCCCGTGCGGTGGTCGGGGAAGAATAAGAGGTGTGGAAGAAGAAGGTTTACGAGACATAGGATCTTCATCAAACCGCCTGAAATGCTCGACTGACCGAAATGACGAATGTCAGGCGACTTGCATGTAAACATTCCCATATATTCTGTACCATCATCATAGGTACTTTGAGACGTGCAAGCAGTGCTCCTAACCCATCAAGCTAAACAACATGCCACTCATAATTCCAAACTTAGTTGCTCAAATACGAATCTGATATGATGCTGACATGTACTAAAATAGATAATGTTTAACTGGTAAGCTAATGTTCCTACTTTACTTTCGAAAAGCACGCGCGCCACATATCGAGGGACAATAGGGAGTCAAATGTTCCAAAGTTAAAACTGTTTCATTAACAATGAGTGGTGGTGAGCCTACCAAATCTACCATAGCTCCCCAAGAAATTACCTCCGGTAATGGTATCTAGCACATATCTATAACAAGTAGTAACACCCACATAAAAATTGCAAAGGAAAACGGTAGTAGATTGCTTACGAATAGATTTATTTTGAGCATTGCAAATTCTATAACAAGCATCTTTCCAATTTCCCCCCTCCGTTTGCTTAAAATTGAGAACCTCGCTTTCAGGGGTACTACCAATGGTATAAGGACTAGCCATGATAGCAAAACAAGCGATCTAGCATACAAGCAACCAAAAAGCAAATGAAAAGACGAACAAAAGAAGGGCAAATAAAAAGGCAAATATTGTTTGCGTTTTTGAAAACGTTTTAGAAGTGGGGGAGAGGGAAATGAGTGGGAAATGGAAAATAATGTAATGCAAGAGATGAGAGTTTATGATGGGTACTTCGTAGGCTTGATGTAGAACCTCCCCAGCAACGGTGCCATAAATTCTTCCTGCTACTTCTTCCGTTTGCGTTGATTTTTCCCTTGAAGAGGAAAGGGTGATACAGCAAAGTAGAGATAAGTATTTCACTCAGATAAGAACCAAGGTATCAATCCAGTAGGAGGTACAAGAAAGTCTCCAATCTACACACCTGCACAAACTAACAAACACTTGCACTCAACGCAAAAAAGGGGTTGTCAATCCCTTCACGGTCTTGAACAAGAGTGAGATCTAATAGAGATAGGTATAAAAGATTACTAAAACGTAAAACAAAGTAAAAATAAATAAATTGCATCATGGTATATTTGGGTTTTTTGGTTTATAGATCTGAAAATATATGATGGAAAATAGACCCGGGGGCCATAGGTTTCTGATAACCCGCAAGTATACGGGATAGTTGTAGCCTCTTTCGATAAGTAAGAGTGTTGAACCCAACGAGGAGCTAAAGGTAGAACAAATACTCTCTCAAGTCCTATCAGCCACTGATACGACTCTACGCATGCTTGACGTTCGCTTTACCTAGAACAAGTATGAAACTAGAAGTACTTTGTAGGTGTGATAGGATAGGTTTGCAAGATAATAAAGAACACGTAAATAAAAAGTAGGGGCTGTTTAGAATAAGAAGCAATAAAGTAAATATAGATAGTGTGGAAAAGTGGTGGTAGGAGTTGTGAAATTGTCCCTAAGCAATTAACTACGTTACTAGACCGGTAATCACTATTGCAATTCTATTTGTGGGAGAGGCATAAGCTAATATACTTTCTCTACTTGGATCATATGCACTTATGATTGGAACTCTAGCAAGCATCCGCAACTACTAAAGATTCATTAAGGTAAAACCCAACCATAGCATTAAAGCATCAAGTCCTCTTTATCCCATACGCAACAATTCCCTTAATCGGGTTTGTGTTTCAATCACTCACGCAACCCACTATAAACGAATCATGAACGCATTGCAACACCCTACAACGGGAATCCCTCACGCTTGCGCGACACGGAGGGCACCATAGGACAGCACCAATAATAAAACATGCAACTCAAACCAATCATAGCAATTCATCAATCACCGATAGGACAACGAAAATCTACTCAGACATCATAGGATGGCAACACATCATTGGAAAATAATATGAAGCATAAAGCACCATGTTCAAGTAGAGGGTACAGCGGGTTGCGGGAGAGTAGACCGTTGAATATAGAAGGGGGAAGGTGATGGAGATGTTGGTGAAGATGACGGCGGCGTTGGTGAAGATCACGGTGATGATGATGGCCCCCGGCAGCGCTCCGGCGCCACCGGAAGCAAGGGGGAGAGAGGCCCCCTTCTTCTTCTTCTTCCTTGACCTCCTCCCTAGATGGGAGAAGGGTTTCCCCTCTGGTCCTTGGCTCCCATGGCTTGGGAGGGGCGAGAGACCCTCCGAGATTGGATCTATCTCTCTGTTCCTGCGTTCTGGAATTCTACACTGGCACCGTTTCCTTTATATATGGAGATCCGTAACTCCGATTGAATTGAAACCTTTGCCCAGGTGGTTTTTCAAAAATTAGCTTTCTTGCGGCCAAAGAAGGGCATCAACCGCCTTACAGGTGGCACTGGAGTGGTGGCGTGGGCCACTCTCGTGGCCAACTCGGGCACCGTTTCGCGTTGATTCTTCCTCCCAAAAATAACAAATATTCCAAAATAATTCTCCGTCCGTTTTTATCCCGTTTGGACTCCGTTTGATATTGGGTTTCTGCGAAACACAAAACATGCAACAGACAGGAACTGGCACTGGGCACTGGATCAATACTTTAGTCCCAAAAAATAGTATAAAAAGTTGCCAAAAGTATATGAAAGTTGAATAATATTGGCATGGAACAATCAAACATTTATAGATACAACGGAGATGTATCAGCATCCCCAAGCTTAATTTTTTCTCGTCCTCGAGTAGGTAAATGATAAAAAGATAATTTTTGATGTGGAATGCTACCTAGCATAATCTTGATCATATATCTAATCATGGCATGAATATTAAGACACAAGTGATTCAAAGCAATAGTCTATCATTTGACATAAAAGCAATAATACTTCGAGCGTACCAACAAAGCAATCATGTCTTCTCAAAACAACAAGGCCAAAGCAAGCTTATCCCTACAAAATCATATAGTTTGGCCATGCTTCATTTTCGTCACACGAAATGCCCCCATCATGCACAACCCCGATGACAAACCGAGCAATTGGTTCATACTTTTTAACGCACTTCAGCTTTTTCAACCCTCACGCAATACATGAGCGCAAGCCATGGATATAGCACTATAGGTGGAATAGAATATAATGATGGAGGTTATGTGGAGAAGACAAAAAAGGAGAAAGTCTCACATCGACGCGGCTAATCAACGGGCTATGGAGATGCCCATCAATTGATGTCAATGCGAGGAGTAGGGATTGCCATGCAACAGATGCACTAAGAGCTATAAGTGTATGAAAGCTCAACAAAAGAAACTAAGTGGGTGTGCATCCAACTTGCTTGCTCATGAAGACCTAGGGCATTTGAGAAAGCCCATCGTTGGAATATACAAGCCAAGTTCTATAATGAAAATTCCCACTAGTATATGAAAATGATAACATAGGAGACTCTCTATATGAAGAACACGGTGCTACTCTGAAGCACAAGTGTGGGAAAAGGATAGTAACATTGCCCCTTTTCTTTTTCTTTTTTTCTTTTTTTCTTTTTTCGGTGGGCTTCTTTGGCCACCTTTTTTTTATTTAGGCTTCTTTGGCCTCTCCTTTTTTTTCTTTTTTTTCTTTTTTTTCATGGGACAATGGTTTATAATGATGATCATCACACTTTTATTTACTTACAACTCAACATTACAACTCGATACTAGAACAAAGATATGACTCTATATGAATGCTTCCGGCGGTGTACCGGGATGTGCAATGATCTAGTGTAGCAATGACATCAAAAAACGGACAAGCCATGAAAACATCATGCTAGCTATTTTACGATCATGCAAAGCAATATGACAATAAATGCTCAAGTCATGTATATGATGATGATGGAAGTTGCATGGCAATATATCTTGGAATGGCTATGGAAATGCCATAATAGGTAGGTATGGTGGCTGTTTTGAGGAAGATATAAGGAGGCTTATGTGTGATAGAGCGCATCATATCACGGGGTTTGGATGCACCGGCGAAGTTTGCACCAACTCTCGAGGTGAGAAAGGGCAATGCACGTGCATCAAGAGGCTAGCAATGATGGAAAGGTAAAAGTGCATATAATCCATGGACTCACATTAGTCATAAAGAACTCATATACTTATTGCAAAAGTTTATTAGCCCTCGAAGCAAAGTACTACTACGCATGCCCCGACCGCCACTCATAAGGAACACAATCAAAGAAACACCCCATGCTTCAAATTTGTCACACAACGGTTACCATACGTGCATGCTACGGGACTTGCAAACCTCGACACAAGTGTCTCTACAATCCACAACCACCCACTAGCATGACTCTAATATCACCACCTTTATATCGCAAAACTATTGCAAGGAATCAAACATATCATATTCAGCGATCTACAAGTTTATGTAGGATTTTATGACTAACCATGTGAATGAAAAATTCCTGTCATCTCTCTAAAAATATATAAGTGAAGCAAGAGAGTTTAATTGTTTCTATAAAAGATATGCCCACGCTCTAACAAATATAAGTGAAGCAAAAGATCATTCTACAAATGGCGGTTTTCTATGTGAAGAGAAACATGCAATCCAAACTTCAAATGATCTAAGTGAAGCACATGAAGCATTCTATAAAGCCATACTCAAAAGATTTAAGTGAAGTGCAATGAGCATTCTATAAATCAACCAAGGACTACCTCATACCAGCATGGTGCATAAAAGAAAAATGAAAACTAAATGCAAAAGACGCTCCAAGACTTGCACATAATGCATAAACGAAACGAATACGAAAACATACCGATACTTGTTGAAGAAAGAGGGGATGCCTTATGGGACATCCCCAAGCTTAGACGCTTGAGTCTCCTTGAATATTTACTTGGGGTGCCTCGGGCATCCCCAAGCTTGAGCTCTTGCCTCTCTTCGAGACCTCCTCGTTTAAACACTTCATCTACACAAAACTTCAACAAAAAACTCGGTAAGATCCGTTAGTATAATAAAGCAAATCACCACTATAAGTACTGTTGCAAACCAATTCAAATTTTGTTTTTGCATTGTGTCTACTGTAATATAGCTTTTCCATGGCTTAATTCACTGATATAAATTGATAGATTCATCAAAACAAGCAAACTATGCATCAAAAACAGAATCTGTCAAAAACAGAACAGTCTGTAGCAATCTGAACATCCACCATACTTCTGGTACACCAAAAATTCTACCAAAATTAGGAAAAATAAACAAGTTGTATAGAAAGACAATGAAAAAGTAATCATAACCAATTGACATTCCAGTTAAAAATGTAAAATCGCACACTACAGCCAAAGTTTCTGTCCTGCACCGTACAACCCAACAAGCATTGTAAAACATCCTAAAGGCAAACCTTAGAACATTATTTTTATAATACAATGGAATTATACAAGGGTATAATTATTTTTGATGAAAAGTTTCTGTAATCAAGATTCACAAAGTTTCCGTGGGCATGAACAAAGTTCAAGGAGCTCTCCCACTTCAACAATGCTTGTCTTTCTCACTTTCACTTTCCTTTTTGAAAAGTTTTTGTGTTCCTCTCTTTATTTTTTTTTGTTTTTAGACTATATAAAAGCACTCAACAGAAATAAGTGACTCTCTAAAACTTCCGGGTTGTCTCCCTGGCAGCGCTTTCTTTAAAGCCATTAAGCTAGACATATAGTGCTCAAGTAATGAATCCACCCGGATCCCAAGGTATATCGAAGCCAATTTTAATTAACAATGATTCGTAATTTAGTAGTGAGCACAAAGTAACATATATCATGAAACAACGAAGTCTAACTCTCTTCCTATGCATCGGCATGTCATAAAAGAACAATTCATGCACACCAAGTAAAGGCCAATGCATAGTATAAGCAGTTTCTTGCAATTCTATCATGTTGGAAACATAAAGAGGCGGAGAAGTAGTTCCTCTCTCATAATAATTGTAAGTAGGAGCAGAAAGCACATGCATATTATATTCATCAAAATCATCATGTGCAATGGTAAAAGGCAACCCATCAATTTAATCCTTACTAAGCGCAAATTTCTCCAATAAAGTATAGTAGGGAGAATTCAAAAAGATAATAGGACTATCATGCGTGGGTGCAATAGCAACAACTTCATGTTTAACATAAGGAACTATAGCAAGTTCATCTACATAAGCATAATTCATATTGTCATCTTGGCCACAAGCATAGCAGGCATCATCAAAAAGGGATATTTCAAGAGAATCAATGGGATCATAACAATCATCATAGCAATCATCCTTCGGTAAGCATGAAGGGGAATTAAACAATGTATGAGTTGAAGAGTTACTCTCATTAGAAGGTGGGCACGGGTGATCAATCCACTCTTCCTCCTTTTGTTCTTCGCTCTCCTTGTCATCTTTTTCATCCAATGAGCTCACAGTTTCATCAATTTCTTCTTCCATAGCTTCCTGCAAAATATTAATCTCTTCTTGGACAGCGGAAACTTTCTCCATAAATGCATTAATATAGTAATTGTATTCATAATTTTCATAGCAATATCTAAGTATAACAAGAATTTCAGGCCTATAAACACCATCATCATCAAAAGCTTCATACTTTTCAAACAAAGATTCAATTTCATAAGCAGCCATAAAAGCAACAAATTCTTCTATTTGTTCAACAACATAGTAATCATATATACCATTAGCATAAGAAGCTAAGGTTTCATTATCATTAAATTTGCATGAAAAGCGAAGGTGTGGAGCCTTCATCGTAGAGCAACAAGTAATATCATATCTCAAGCATAGATCCCGGGATCACGTCCGTGTAGAGTAGACCGAAACGATTCTGCATCTACTACTATTACTCCACACATCGACCACTAACCAGCATGCATCTAGAAAACCCCATCTTTGTACCCTTGATGGCAACAATACAATACGTGCCTCACTACCCCTACTTTGTCACTGGGCGAGGACACCGCAAAATTGAACCCAAAACTAAGCAACTCTCCCATTGCAAGAAAGACCAATCTAGTTGGCCAAACCAAACCGATAATTCGAAGAGAAATACAAAGATATTTAATCGTGCACAAAAGAGTTCATAAAAGACTCAAATAATATCCATAGATAATCTGATCATAAATCCACAATTCATCGGATCTTGACAAACACACTGCAAACGAATATTACATCGGACAGAACTCCAAGAACATCGAGGAGAACATTGTATTGAAGAACAAAGAGAGAGAAGAAGGCATCTAGGTACTAGCTATGTACCCATAGGTCTGTGGTAAACTACTCACGCTTCATCGGAAGGGTGGCAAGGTTGATGTAGAGGCCCTCCGCGATCGAATCCCCCTCCGGTAGGGTACCGGAAAAGGCACCAAGATGGGATCTCATGGGAACACAGGGTTGTGCCGGCGGAAAAGTATTTTGGTGGATGCTTCTGTTGGTTTGGCAATATTTGTGAATTTATAGAGCAAGAATTAGGGTTGGGGGACTCCCGAGGTGTCCAACAGCCAGGGGGCACGCACCCCCTAGGGCGCGCTCTGAGGACTTGTGGGCCCCTCGGGACTCTTCGAACCCCATCTCTAGGCTCTGTGGATGTCTTCTGGTCCAAGAAAAATCATCATAAAGTTTTATTCCATTTGGACTCCATTTGATATTCCTTTTCTATAAAACTCAAAAACAAGGAAAAACAGAAACTGGCACTAGCCTGTAGGTTAATAGGTTAGTCCCAAAATTAATATAAAATAGCATATTAATACATATAAAACATCCAAAACAGATAATATAATAGCATGAAACAATAAAAAATTATAGATACATTAGAGACGTATCATCCACTCTTTAAAGCTAAATAACACACCCATCATAATTCCAAAGCTTAGTTGTTCCAATACGAATGTGACATGATATTCATACTAGTTAACATACGTACATTTCATTGGTCATCTAATGCTCCCACTTGAGTTTCCAAATGCCTGCGACCACGTAGAGAGAGACAGCATGGAATTGCATTTCTTTGGATGCTCTATCTCATCATGAGTGGGCAACCAACATTGTATAGAAAGAAATGGAATCCCCATAATATGCTTCCTCTTCTATTATTTAACATGTTCCTATTCTGTTCTTCTTTAATAACTAGAGTACGTTCCTTCTCATGAAGGGGAGCAGGAACATCTGCAGTCGACAGCTCTATTGGGCCGCTTTCTGCTAGATGATTTCAGCACTTCGAGTTGGTCTGCTATAGTATCCAGGAAATGGTGGGAGTTGTGCAGTCTTTGGTAGTCTAAGCTGGTAATAACACCGGTACGCCTTCAAATGAATAGAGCTAGCCTGTAGTTGATTGATAGGCTTTAAATTAGTAGCTGCAATACAACCCCGTATTTTCTAGCCAGTTCTGCTTTCCCGAATTATTTATGATTATTATGTTGTACCCTGTTATCAACACTATTACCTGCCTAGTGGTTGTGCCCTCTCGTTATCATGTCGTGCCAATAAACTTTCTATATGGTATATTATGAACCTATCATCTGCCAACTATCCTTACATCTGGAGCTCCCAACAAGGATACTATTTTTGTGTGTAGTTGTGCCAGATTATATTAATGTATGCACCATATTACAGCACACATGGGCTCTCTCATCAGAATCCAGTGATAGCACACAAGGGTTTACAGGGAGACCCTATTATATTAGAATATCCTCTACATTACAAAGATAATCTCACTACTATTTATGTTTTCATGCTTCTTAGATATTGTATGTAATCGCAATGAATATAAGAATGTGCACATCAGAATAATATTGCAGAACAGTTCAATGGAGAACAAACTTGGCATCAAGGGATTGAGGTCCATTCTGGATGCAATGAAACCCACATGCTCCCGGCTTACAGATTCGTATTCAGAATATGATCCTAATGGCTATTCTGAGCTCAAGGAGTCAAAGGAAGATGGTCTATCCTGTTCACCCAATAAGGTGCCTGTTCTAATTTGGCAAGGTTTTATTGGTTACATGTATCTTGCATAAGGTGTCTTGCATTTCTTCTGCTTCGTTGCACCGCTATCTGCTTAGTTTACTCATGATATATGTGAAGATGCCATGCCCATACATTATCGTTACTTATTCAAATGTTGTTCTTGTGTTTCAGACATCCAAAAGGAAGAGGGTGATTGCAGAACCTGAAGGAGTACACGCAAAGTCCTGGAAAAAGTTGGTGGTACCAGAGAAATCAGATAGCACCCCACTTATATTGGTGATAGAACCAGCGCCGCAAAACCTAGGATATGGCAACTATGCTCTCGCAGCTTTGCTCTTGTTATTACATGTTGTCCTATCAATGTACTTACATTCATACCTGGTGGATTATGTGACATCATTGTGCACTATAGCTTGCATATCCACTGTTCGCTCAAAATTATCAGATCTATATTAATGCTTACATTAATATAGAATAAACCCAATGCTTATGAAGAGGTTTAGCTCTGCAATGTTCTTGTAAGTATATGTTGTCCTTCATCACTGTACTTATACTGTCAGCTAGTTGTTCGTGCACACTTTGCAGCATATTTTCCCTTGCCCTCCATTTTATACACATCAGATCTATATTTACTCTTGCCAAAATGTTGAATAAAACTAATGCCACTTAAGAAGTTTAGCTCTGCATTGCTCTTGTAAGTGCCTTTTGCCTGTATGTTGTACTTACATTTATAGTATGCATCTTAGCTTAAATAATCTCCATTTGTTCCGATATTATCACATCTATATTTACTCTTAACAAAATGTAGAATAAAGATAATGCTGATGGACAAGAGTTTGTGGTAAACTTCTTGAATTGCCCCCCCATCAACATGGACAAGAGCTTTATAGAACCGGTCTTCACTAGTAACCAAGGTTTGTCCTCATCGAGTCTTTAGACTTTGTTGTGCATATTTGGATAGCTATGAATGCAAATGTTTTTTATTTTTGTCGTTTGCATCAAATTGCATGTTCAAAGTTTATTACGAAGAAGTACATAAACATAAGTTTGTCCTTCTCAATTTCAGGTTTTAGTTGTACAATCTAGTTCCTTATTCATACCATGTAAATTAAACTAAACATAGCAAGTTATCTTCTTTAGCACTGCATGTATGCTTGTGTTCTTGATCTGTAATCCTATGGTGTGGTGAAACTGCCAACTCCAACACAGTGTCATATCCTGCTATGTCTTAACTATGAACAATGCCATATTATGTTAGTGTTATTTAAATCATGTCTCTTTATTTACCAATCTCAAATGGGATAAACTGAAGTTACACTCGCCATTCATGCTTATACATTGTTTAGCACTACATGTATGCTTGTGTTCTTGATCTGTAATCCAGTGGTGTGGTGAAGCTGACTGCTCCTGCACAATGCCATTTCCTTCCGTCTTAACTATGAACAATGCCTATTATGTTAATGCTATTTTAGACTGTTTCTCTTTATTTCTGACTAAGAAATGACATGAATTGCCCCAATGATAGTGAGACGAACCCATTGCTTGTCCCTCTAACATTTATTCTAGAGAGGAAGGCAACACATCTTGACGATAGCGATACAACACCAAAGGCATGTCTTGATGTAGTGTCGAACTTACTCGCCAATAGCAGTGAGACAAGCTTGATCAAGTCGCCGCCTGAATCTATTCGACTTCTTTAGTCTAAAATTCAATCAGAAAGACATGCTTTCGCTCAAATCCGACTGGAACTCCAATCTCTATGCAAGATTAACCATAATTACAGTACGTCTATTGATGCTATGCAGCTTGAGTTGGTGGATATAAGTGTCAGACAAGCACAATCTCATCAGGTTGCTAAGCTGCTTGCGCTACAGGTCCTGGATAGTGCTAACCTTTCTTGAACTGTGTTGAAGTTATGTCGGTTCTGTCTATTATTTTGTCAGCATGTTTACTTCCACTGGTGGCAAACTTTCATGCCCAGTGTATGTTATCTGCTGTCTGGTTGCCCTTTATTATGACCGGCGGTGAACTTTGATGCCTAGGGGATGTAATATGCTCTAATTTCTTTGTTGAATAGTCTAGGTTTATTCTTCGTCACGATGCTGTAATTTATTTGTTGAATATGCTGTCGTCGGTCTATGAAATGCTCGTAAGCTTCAATCAAAGCACAATGAGCCTATACGTTAGGCTTATATAAAAAATCGGCACTAGAACTGGCTGGCAGCAATCGCTCAAAATGGGCTGAACCGTGGGCCTACAATCATCTTGGGCCATTAGCAGACCTATACTAAATCTGGCCCACATTAGTATCAGACCTTTAAAAGGCCGAGTAAACCGCTTGCCTTAATTGGCCAGAAAAAAATGGGCTTTCAACAGGCTGAGATATAAATTGAACCTGAATTATGCTGAATAAATCATGGCCCGATAGCAGGCTGGAATATACATTATCCCATTATTGGCCTAGAGGTATGACGGGCCATTGACAGGCCGAAATGTAGTTGGGCCTTGGTTGGCCCAATCACATGATGGTCAGAAAGCAAGTCGGAGGCATAGCGGGCCAAAATTAGGGCCTTTAATGGGTTGATAGGCAGTTTGTGCTAAAATGTATCCCAGAAGAGTACAAGCCATTGAGAGGCCGAAAGTCACTATAGACCAGAATAGACCCAGATGCAGCTCGGGCCTTTAAATGGCAGAAAGTGTAATCGGGCCGAAAGCGGCCCATATGTACACAGGGCCGCTGACAGGCCGAAACTAATATCAGGCCAAACGGCTAAACAGGCTATTAAGAGCCTGAATAGCAAATCAGGCCCCCAATGGGCCCAAAGGCACAGTAGCTGTTAACAGGCTGTATCTCTTATGGGTCGTAATTTGTCCCAAACAATTTCAGGCTGTTAACAGGCCGTATCTAATGTGAGCCATCATTTGGCCCAAAACAGGTCAGGCCGTTAACGGGCAAGATCTTATATGGGCCCTAATTTCACCTAGAGCATGGCAGGCTATTACCGGGCCGGCCCAATAGTGTTTGATATAATATTATGGGCCTATGGCTAGGCCGACCTTTTTAACCTAAATGGGCCACTGTTGGGCCTCACCACATGTTGATGAATCATAGGCGCATCCTGTTCATTGGACGGTTGACATCTGTAGCAACGCGGAGCTGACATGTGGTTCCGTCGACCAATGAGAATTTTACACATGGAAAATGGCCATTGGTTATGGCCGTTAGCGGGTTATCGGATCCAAAACCGGACCCAATAGCTTAATAGCGACCTGTTACGGTTGATGCCACGTGTCGGTAAATGGCATGTGATGATACCAAAATTATCACCGTGAAAGTGTCCACTTCCATGACGATAAAATGGCATGAAACCAATCTAGCACACAAGCAAACAAGAAGCAAACAAAAAAGACGAACAAAAGAAGGGCGAACAAAAAGGCAAATATTTGTGTGTTTTTCTGGAAACGTTTTAGAAGTGGGGAAGAGGAAAACGAGAGGCAAATGGCAACTAATGTAATGCAAGATATGATAGTTTATGATGGGTACATGGTTGGCTTGATGTAGAACCTCCCCGGCAACGGCGCCAGAAATTCTTCCTGCTACTTCTTGAGCTTGCGTTGGTTTTTTCCATGAAGAGGAAAGGGTGATGGAGCAAAGTAGAGATAAGTATTTTCCTTAGTTTGAGAACCAAGGTATCAATCCAGTACGAGGTACAAGCAAGTCTCCAATCTATGCACCTGCACAAACAATCAAACACTTGCGCCCAACGCGATAAAGGGGTTGTCAATCCCTTCATGGTCACTTGAAAGGTTAAGATCTGATAGAGATAGATATAAAAGATTACTAAAATGTAAAACAAAGTAAAAACAAATAAATTGCAGAAAGGTATTTTTGGGTTTTTTTGGTTTATAGATCTAAAAATATATGATGGAAAATAGACCCGGGGGCCATAGGTTTCACTAAAGGCTTCTCTCTTGAAGATATAGCATACGATGGGTGAACAAATTACTGTTGAGCAATTGATAGAAATGCACAAAGTTATGAAGATATCTAAGGCAATTGATAGAAATGCACAAAGTTATGAAGATATCTAAGGTAACGATCGTGAATATAGGCAACACATCCGTGACAAGTAGACCGACACCTGCCTGCATCTACTACTATTACTCCACACATCGACCGCAATCCAACATGCATCAGAGTATTAAGTTCATAAGAACGGTGTAATGCCTTAAGTAAGATGACTTGATGTAGAGGGATAAACTCAACTACTATGATGAAAAACCCCATATTTTTATCCTCGGTGGCAACAATACAATGCGTGCCTCGCTACCCCGACTATGTCACTGGGTGAGGACACCACAAGATTGAACCCAATACTAAACACATCTCCCGTTGCAAGAAAAACCGATCTAGTTGGCCAAGCTAAACCAATAGTTAGAAGAGAAATACAAAGATATCTTAATAATGCATTAAAGAGTTCAGAGAAGACATAAATAATATTCATAGATAATCTGATCATAAATCCATAGTTCATCAATCTCAACAAACACACCGCAAAAAGGTATTACATCGAATAGATCTCCAAGAACATCGAGGAGAACATTGTAATCAAGATCAAGGAGAGAGAAGAAGTCGTATACCTACTAGCTATGGACCCGTAGCACTGTGGTAAACAACTCACACATCATCGGCAGGGCAATAGGGTTGATGTAGAAGCCCTTAGTTATCGAATCCCCCTCCGGTAGATCACCGAAAAAGGCCCCAAGATGGGATCTCATAGGAACAAAGGCTTGTGGGGGCAGAAAAGTATTTTGCTGGATGCCTCTGGTGGTTTGGGAATATTTGGGAATTTATAGTGCAAGAATTAGGGTTAGGAGACCCCCGAGGGGCCCACAAGCCCTCGGGGCGCCCCCCTCAGGGACGCGCCTGGCAGGCTTGTGGCCTCCTCGGCCATCTCCTGACTTCCTCTACAAGCTCCGTGGATGTCTTCTGTTGCAAGAAAAATCATGGTAAAGTTTTATTCTGTTTGGACTCAGTGTGATATTCCTTTTCTGTAAAACTAAAAAACAAGGAAAAATAGAAACTAACACTAGGCTCTGGTTAATAAGTTAGTCCCAAAAATAATATAAAATAGCATATTAATGCATATAAAACATCCAAAACAGATAATATAATAGCATGGAACAATAAAAAATTATAGATACATTGGAGACGTATATCACGCTACAAGTAATATTTACAGTAATATGAATGCCACAATAGACATGTACTCAGTCAATCAAGTACTATGCACTAGAAGCTGTTAAAAAATTGTGTGAGCAAACTTAAGTAGTAACCTTATATTTTTATGCATATTACAAACAAGATTACGATTTTGATCTTGAAGATGTAAATGATTTTAGCTACATCCAGTGTCAGTATGATCACACCTTGATGGCACTGAAAATTCTTTTGTTATTGACCTATTGCAGGTTTGACTCGACTCTCCACTCTGTAGGCATGAGTTAAATACATGGTCAAACTACTGCCTTGAGATTTGCGGCATGGGTGGTCAAATCATCGCCCCAGATTATGCGATGGCCTGTGTTTTGTATTGCGACTTCCTATGGTGCCCACAGACACTGGATAACTATTAGAACGTGTGATATATATGTAATGAGTAGTATATCATTTGTAAGTTTCCATAAGTGTGAGCTCTGTTCTACTTTTAGTATTTTCATTTTTGTATCGAGGCAAGTATAAACTCATTGATTCCTGATAACTAATTCCCCTATTAGATTTAATGTGTGATAATCAATATATGTTTGTTACAATATCTTTCTTTGACTATCCTTTTTTTGCTTTCTTCACACATATTCAAATGCCATGTTGTTAGCATTGTATGACAGGTTTCGTTGTTGCATCATATTATTATAAGATGTATTTGATACTTCAGAATTTGCCAATAGTTAGAGCAGATTTTTCAAGTTTATAAGACCACACGTATAAAAGAATCCTTATTTGAAGCACTATAAGTGATTCCTTAGAGTTGACAGAGATTCTGGAGTTAGAGAAGACAACATTGTAACATCAGAGCTATGCTGAATGAAGCATGACAACTATGAACCAAGCATTTATGTGGAGAGTTGAGTGTTAAGGAGAAAACATCTTTGGCACTTGACATTCATGGCTTTCTTTTCTATTACCACAATCCTAGAACTACTATCTCAAGATTATCACAAAACTCTTGGCCAATCGTCTGCAAAAACTAATCCTGCAGACCGTTCATCGAATACATCCACTAGTGCGAAGCTTTTAGGGAAAAGTCCATCATCCTAAAGCTAGATTTCTCCAAGGCATTTGACACCATCGATCACACTGTGATGATCAAGATTATGGCGGAACTATATAAATCGCATACATGGCTGAACTGCATAAATAATCATCGGTCCAGCTGAATGGGTTGCCAAGTCTTCAACTTCACAGTCGAAGATGAGTTCGTGAGGGAGATCCTTTGTCACCACTCATTTTCCTTCTTGCCGCGGATTTACTCCAAGCTACAATCAACGATGCTATGAAAAGATTGTGACATGTAGCCCTGACATTCTGATCATTTTAATACATACAAGACTGTAGGAAACTCTCCTACAATCACTGACAGTTAAAAAAATCTATCTGGAAATATCAACTCATTATAAATGTCATTTAGATCACCAACGAACTTACCAATTTCATGGCATTCAAAAAAATATCCTAGAAGTTGACCTTATCTGCAGGGGCCTCAATCCTTTTGAGCCAAGAAAAGTAGATGGGGTATGTCCCAAATCGTTTGCATTATGTTTATATATGCAACCTTTAATTTTTTATGAAAATCCCCGCAAGGGCATTATACTAGTATCTATTTATATCTACGTCTACTACTAAAAAAGTAATAGTGTTTCTTTTCGGAGTGTTTCGTCCATCATTCCATATTTTCCCCTAATGATCATTCCTTGAAAATCGCCTTAAATTGTCTCATCTTTATTGACTTACTGAACAAACTATATTTTCTTCTGCGAGTCAATATGTTATTACAAAATAAAATCATGGGAAGAATTTGGTAAATATTCATTTACATAATCATATAATACGGACAGGTAAATTATGCGATAACGTACTAGAATATTTATACCTCGTAGCAACACATGGGCAAATACCTAGTCTTGTCTTATCTGATCTATACCTACTAATAAAAGAAATATGTATTCTTGGTTCGTCATGCTATTTTGCACAAAACCCCTTCAAGCTTTTGATAATAAACCCGCAGTACAAATTAATCAATTTTTAAAAAATTCATATCTTTTAACCCTAACTCCAAATTTAACATGTTATATATGAAATTTGATTAGGAAAATATGTAGAATCTGGATATGATATTATTTTTAACTACTAACCATTTAGAAAATGCTATTTACGATGAAACCTTAATCAATAGCGCATGATCAGTCTTTCCTTCATACCGGTGCCGCTCCGGATTGAAAATGAACACTTCGGCAAAACCAGGATGGTGAAAAAAAATATCTAAAATTTCACAGAAAAAATATATTTATCATCCTATGCCGAAAGGGAGACTTCTTAAGATTGACAACATTGAAATGTGTTGTGATGGTGTGAGCACTGAGGCCAGCATCGATGAGAATGGGAAGAAGGATAAATAGAAACACATATGGGATGCCATGTGTTGAAATAAAGGACATGGACCTACGAATTCATGGTTATTAGATTAGTGAGCGTTTTTCACCTGCTGCAGTGCACGGGCTCATTTGCATCGTATGTCGTGAGAGAGAGAGAGAGAGAGAGGTCTTAAGATTGACAACATTCAAACGTGTTGTTTCCATGTCAACACTGAGGCCAACATCGACGAGAGTGGGGATAAAGGTAAATAGAAACACAGATGCGATGCTAGGTGTTGAAATAAAGGACATGGACCTACTAAGGTTTGGACTCATGGTTATTAGATTAGGAAGTGTTTTTTTTCACCCGTTGCAATGCACGGGCTCATTTGCTAGTACTACCTAAAAGAAACAGAGTGTTGTGTTTCCCATCTTAAGTTGACCAACTCTTTGTCCACCCCTTCCCCATGCACGCTGGTATTTCCTATTTTTCTCTAAAAAGGGAAACAATGAGCGCATATTTCTCCCGTTTTCTCTCACATCCTGATCTAGTCTCCCCCGCACCCTTGTCATGACAGAATGGCCTAGCGCTATCGTCGCTCGTCGCCACCACCAGAGACATCTTCCACCTTCTCCCCCCTACTCCGTGTGATCTAATGCCAAGGAGGACGACCGTCCTACGATCCAGCGTCGGTTGCATGAAATCTCGCTGGGTTGAATCCGGCTAGCCCCGTCTCAGTTACCTGAAGAGGTTATTTTACACGCGCCGAAGTGAGCATGCCTATCTGCGTCCTTACTCCCCCTACCCCCGCATGATCCGATACCAAGGAGGACGACCGTCCTATCATCCAGTTGCAGTTGCGTGGAATCTCGCTGGGACGAATGCACCCGACCTTGTCCGAGTCGTCGCCTGAAGAGGCTATTCTCCACATGCCGAGGAGAGCATCCAAGTCCGATGGTGTGAATTTTGGCAGGTTCCATGAGCACTTCATCCCCGCGATGCAATCTTTGTTGATTCAAAAAGATGCGATTGTTCGTTAAGCTAATCCAATCTGCCATTGATCATGCTAATTATTGCTATATACAGTCTTATTGGAAAACAACATAAAAGTACTTCTCCTTTTTCCAATCATAGTACTTAAATATTGTGAACTGTATACATCTCTACTCCTAATGGAGCAGTTGGTAGTCTCGCTTCTAGGTTTTTTTCGTCTCACCACTTTCGTCCGGTTTTTTTCGAAGGTTAACCGTCGTAGATTTTTTTCGATGCTGGTTTCTTATACACCGGTTTATTTACCCCTCAGCTCTTTCCTTGCAAATCAGCACTTTCCAAACATGCACGCAATCACGGATCTAAATTTACTAACTTATCCAAATCAACCAATACCTTCCATTATTGCAAATTTCTTTAGGAAACAAATAATAGATTTTACGGAAACAAATAAAAGATTTTAAAGACACATCATACTTTACTAACAATCACTAAAAATCAAATCTAAATTAATTAACCTTACCTTAAATCACTCAATCACTTTAATTAGAAAAGATTTTCATTTCTAACTGCACCCCGCTTAGTGTGCACATAACAATCCGAAGTAATTAGAGTCACATGATTGAATCCATTTATTTAGAGCGACATGATTGCGTTCTGGGATGGAGGCCCTAATTTCGTCGAGGTCGTTGTTGCCTCCTACACTCAGGGTGTGTCGCCGAGATCAAGGCGAGCATGAGGAGTTGTGGCCACCGCCATGGTCACCCCATCGCACCTCCACTGGTTCTTTTTCTCTCCACTCTTTCCTTGCAAACCAATTATTTTCTAACATACAAAAGATCACGAATCTATCTTTCCTTACCCGAACCAATCGCGCCCTACATCAGTCATTTCTTTATTAAGAAAACTAACACGTAAATCTTAACGCATTGTAAACAAATCCCGTTATGGACCTAATTAATTTATTATGGAATCTATACGTGGTCGCATTGGTTCTTTTTCTCTCCACTCTTTCCTTGCAAACAACTAATTTCCTAACATACAAAAGATCACGAATCTATCTTTCCTTACCGAATCAATCGATCCCTACATCAGTGCATTTCTTTATTAAGAAAACTAACACGTAAATCTTAACGCATTGTAAAGAATTCCCGTTATGGACCTAATTAATTTATTATGGAATCTGTACGTGGTCGCATCTCTCACCTCGTGAAAAAAATCGCATCCATCTCCCGTTAAAAAGGAAAAGAGAACATGAACGATCAATCCCACACCATGCATCTCAGTAGCAAAAAATCGCCCCCGCCTCTGCTACTGCGTCTCGCCGTGTGCCCAGCTCGACCCATGCCTCGCCTGCATGGCTGGACGCTGCCGTCTCCACCGCCACGTATAAGAAAACGGTGGGCAGAACCATCCATTCAAATCGCAAACCCCCACCCTCCTCCGCAATCCCTAGCCCCGCATCACCCTATCTCTTTCTCGCCTCTCTTTTCCCTCGATGTAGATAGTGTGGAGCGGCGGCCTCGAGCACCGGCAGTGCCGCCCTCTCTATCTTCGCTGCATCAAGAGATGGGCCGAGGCTATCGTCGGTTCGCCGCCCATGATTGGGCCGCCTCCGGTTGTCGCGCACCACCGGCTCCACCTAACGTGCCCGACCCTCTCCGCTTTCGACCTTCCGGCGACCACATCCCTCCACGCCTCCATCCATCATCCACAAGGCCACTCCCTGCACCCACCCTCCTAAATTCTCCATACCGGCGGACAATCACCGAAGATCCAAGTTGGCCCGATATCAATTTTCTTACATGCTTTCTTTATCAGTTGGTGATGGGAATGGGTTCCAATTTCTCTCTCTGACTGTGAATTCACAGGCAATAAGCGCTTCTACATGCATCCTCCTGTCGGTCCCTAAAGTACCAAGGTAAATGGTTGATGTTGCGTTTGTCTAGGATGATATATGTTGGCTCTGTTCCGGTTCATCCGAGCAGTTCCGGTACATCATGCATTTATCTTGCCAGTAATGTTCTGTGATGCTCTTATGCACTTTGGCAATTGTTTATCTTGTCTTCAGTGCAGAACATTTGTTTATTAATGCATGAGAAGAATCCTTGTTACTACCTTGAACCTATTTTATAATCTATATTGTTATGCACTAGCGCGTGTGCGTGTGAAATAGATGGATTATGGTCCCATACCCAATAAGATGGATATGTGCGTGTGTTAGAGAGAGAGAGAGAGGGAGAGGGGGAAAGAGAGTGAGGAGGAGGGAGGGAGAGAGTCTGTGTGAGAATTTGATGGTAAAAAGGTCGCCAATGTCACTTGATATGTATGAGAATATTAAATGTAATATTAACATAATTGATATTGAACTCTTAAATTTAATGTGGCCCCGTTGCAACGCACGGGTGTTCTTCTAGTTTTTAATAGGGTGTGTGTAACACCTCAAAAATTTAATCAAATTTTCTTAAGTAAAATTTGGCCAGAAATAAATTTTGAATTATACTCTATCATTTATTAATTTCAGAGCCTTTTCTATTTTCTATTTCACAAAAATATTCTCGCCTCAATAGAAGATTATTCTGTAGAGTGTTGTGGTCCTTAATTGTTTTGTAAATCATTTCATTTATATCATAAATACCAGTAGGAAATATTTTCATAAGACAATTTGCCACAAACAATTTCTGTTGCACTACAAATGTTTTAAAATAATTGTTTTAAAATCCAACAAAAATCATGAGAGGTCAGGTGATGCCTACAAATCACTTTTATGCAAAAACCCCACTATGTCTTTTGAAAACTTTGAGTGAAACATCCTCTTTTCATTTCTGCCCCATTCTTGAGTTATAACGGCAACCCTAATTTCCCTAGCTCCATTAATTCTAAAAAATTGCCATCTTGTAGTCCTTCCAAGCAAAACATTAACTCCAGGAGATCATCTCTATTTGCATCTTTTAAGTCCACCAAACATGCCACTGAAGTTTTTGTCCAGAATTGAATTCTGGTAAAACTTGCACTAGAAAGTTTCTCATCTTGCCA
The DNA here is from genome assembly GCA_021437245.1 of Aegilops speltoides. Lineage (NCBI taxonomy): Eukaryota > Viridiplantae > Streptophyta > Magnoliopsida > Poales > Poaceae > Aegilops > Aegilops speltoides. Next base: position 466,516,226 of record CM038143.1, read on the forward strand.
AACTAACTCCACCACAATCTCTATCATCTAAGGAGACCGAATCCTGCCAAATTTCATCATCAATAGAATCTCCTAGCTAGCCCTAGCATTTTGTCAAACACCTTGTGGGCATGACAGAAATGTTGCCACTTTCTGAACTGTAACGGGAACTTGGTCATTTGGCGAAGCCAACGTGTCCATCACCCTTGCCACACTGGGAATCATCATCCTGTCAAACATGAACTCCATTAGAGCACTGTAGAACACCGAGACATTTTGTCGAGCACTCTACGTGCACGTCCAGAGTGCGTGTTTTGCATGCGTCGGTACCGAGCTGCTGCCACCACTCTGCTGCCTCCCCCTCTCAACCTGAACCTCCCCTGGATTAGCCCGAGCACCTAGACCCTCGCCGACACCCTCGCTTGGCCCCTAGAGTTGCCCACCGCCGTCCATGACAACCAGGACCGCCGCCCGTCGAGTCCCGCACAGGCACATCTCTGCCCAGCCCGCGTGGCACATCCCGAGTAGGCCAGCTCCTCCCAGGAGTAACTGCGGGCGGCCATCATCCTCACTGACCACCCTGCCGACCTAAACAGCCTCACCTGCCACTGTAATGATCGCCACCGCTGTGCTTATCCTCTGGAAACCACGGGGCCAACTCCCTCGCGCTATAAAAGCTCACCCCGAGCTCGCTAGTATCCTCACTACACTCCCATCCCCCTCTCTAATCCTCCCGTAGTAGCAGCACAACCAAAGGAGGTCGTCTTCTTCCTCTCTGGCAACCACGGCCGCCACCATTGTCCGGGTAGTTCCGACACCGTCTGGCCCTCTCTCTCCTCGATTTCTTCACCAATAGCCCCCTGGATCACCCATGAATCCATCCCAAAAGTGCAACTATCCCTGGGTGGTCTCGGTAATTCCTAACAACATATAGCTCATTGAGCTAATGCTATTTCAAGATAAATATTTCAAGAAATCTCAATGATTGGCATGGCATGGATTAGAAATGTGAACCCCTCAAAATGCTAAGGACAAAAGATTGGATCAATCTCTAAAGCTCAAGACTCTACATTTTACTTTTAGAGATCCAAGATCACATTGAGTCCATAGGAAAAGCCAATACTATTAAAAGGGGATGATGTGTTGCTTAATGGGTTGCTTGCTCAAAATGCTTAGTGATATGCTCCAAACACCCTCAACCACTTTCTCATATACACATATGCCCCAAACCATAAGTCAAAATCGGCCCCATCGAAACTTTCTATCCGGCGCCACCGAGTTCATTTGACATAGCCACTGCCACAAACCCTAGTCACTTCGGTCTTACCAATAGGGATCTCAGTCTAACCGAGATGGGATTGCAAACTCTTTGTTTCCCTTCGTAATGTTTCGGTCCAACCGAGATGAGCAATCGGTCCCACCAAGTTCGCAATGCAAACTCTCTGTTTCCCCTTCGTAACGTTCCGGTCCAACCGAGATGAGCGAATTGGTCCCACCGAGTTTGGCTGACCAACTCTCTGGTTAGGTTATTACCAAAATCGGTTCCACCGAGTTTGTGTAATCGGTCTCACCGAGATTATGTTATGCTCTAACACTAATGAAATCAGTCCCACCGAGTTGACATGTCGGTCCCACCGAATATCCTAACGTTCACATTTTGAACTAAATCGTTCTGACCGAGTTTCATTTTCGGTCCCGCCGAGTTTGGTGATTTATGTGTAACGATTAGATTTTGTGTGCAGGCTATATATATCCCTACACCCACTCTTCATTCATGGAGAGAGCCATCAGAACATGCCTACATTTTCAACATACATTTTCTAAGAGAGAACCACCTACTCATGTGTTGAGGTCAAGATATTGCATTCCAACCATATGAATCTTGATCTCTAGCCTTCTCCAAGTTGCTTTCCACTCAAATCATCTTTCCACCAAATCCAAATATGTGTGAGAGAGTTGAGTGTTGGGGAGACTATCATTTGAAGCACAAGAGCAAGGAGTTCATCATCAACACACCATCTTTACCTTTTGAAGAGTGGTGTCTCCTAGATTGGTTGGGTGCACTTGGGAGTCTCCATCAAGATTGTTGAGTTGAACCAAGGATTTTGTACGGGCAAGGAGATCGCCTACTTTGTGAAGATCTACCCTAGTGAGGCAAGTCCTTCGTGGGCGATGGCCATGGTGAGATAGACAAGGTTGCTTCTTCGTGGACCCTTTATGGGTGGAGCCCTCCGTGGACTCGTACAACCGTTACCCTTCGTGGGTTGAAGTCTCCATCAATGTGGATGTACGATAGCACCACCTACCGGAACCACGCCAAAAATCTCCGTGTCTACATTGCGTTTGCTCCCTCCAAACTCCTCCCTTTACCTTCAAGTGCAATGTTTTACATTCCGCTTCTATACTCTTAGACTTGCATGTGTAGTTTGTTTACTTGACTAGTGCTAAGTTCCTAAAATCTACCAAGACTTAAAATTGGGAAAAGGCTAGATTTTTAATTGCGAAAGCCCCAATTCATCTCCGCAGGAGCCCCTTGGGTGAGCTCGCCATCGGCGACCCCGTGACCTCCGCTCCTCATGCCGCCCACGGACGAACCGCCCTGGCCTCCTGAGCCAGATGGTGGCCTCAGCTCACCGTGGCGTGCTGCCATTCGCTGGCGAGCATCTCCGGAGCGCCGCCTCCGTTCGACCAAAGGAGATGGTATGTGTGGCGACCAGTGAAACCTGACCAGTGGGCTAGGTGGGCCCACGGTCAGTGACTCGTAACCCCAACGCGTGGATAAGTGGACACGGGTGCCGTGGAAATTGCTTTCCCGCGGGGAAAGCGTACTCCAGGGAATACTCCTTCGACGTCGCAGCCCTCCCATGCAACCAAATGACTGGGCTTGACCCAGTAACGCTAGGCGGCTATACTGTGCCCAGGGTGCGTTTCTGCTCAGCCCACAATAGTAATATCTATTCCATTTTTCTTTTCCAAAGGATTTCAAATAATTCGATAGCCGCCATTTCATATCCAAATTCGATGATTCAAGTTTCTACATACTTCTAAATTCATGCTCTATTTATCCAGATACGATGAACATTTTTCCTAGGCCTGGTGTCGGTGTCAAAACCGGCGGATCTCGGGTAGGGGGTCCCAAACTGTGCGTCTAGGCGGATGGTAACAGGAGACAAGGGACACGATGTTTTTACCCAGGTTTGGGCCCTCTCGATGGAGGTAAAACCCTACTCCTGCTTGATTGATATTGCTGATATGGGTAGTACAAGAGTGGATCTACCACGAGATCAAGGACGTTAAACCCTAGAAGCTAGCCTATGGTATGATTGTTGTAATGGTTGTTCGTCCTATGGACTAAAACCCTACGGTTTATATAGACACCGGAGAGGGCTAGGGTTACACAGAGTCGGTTACAATGGTAGGAGATCTACATATCCGTATTGCCAAGCTTGCCTTCCACGCCAAGGAAAGTCCCATCCGTACACGGGACGAAGTCTTCAATCTTGTATCTTCATAGTCTTGGAGTCCGGCCGATGATGATAGTCCGCTATTCAGACACCCCTAGTCCAGACTCCTCGGTAGCCCCTTAACCGGGCTTCAATGACGCAGTTAGTTCGCGTATATTGTCTTCAGCGTTGCAAGGCGGGTTCTCCTCCAAATTCCATGTGCTTGCCGAATAGTGTCCGGCTTCCTTACCAAAGTTGCGCTCCTTGGCTTCCACGCCCAATAATGGCCCTCTTCCACGTGTCGCATTTAATCACGAAAGGCCAGGTATTTTATATTTTACCCCCTAGCTGCGCAAGTAACTTGCCTATAAGAGAGGCAAGAATCCAGATCCAAATTTGGGCATCGAGCCCCATTTCGCGCTGTGGAAGAGATTGTTTTGCCTCGTACCCCGTTCTCACGAGGGGTTGGTATATCAAGTGGGCGAAGCCGAAATATGGCGCATCGCCGGGACAGGATATCCATCCGGAACCCCAAAGAAGGCATCCAAAGACTGGCCTTCGGAATGGTTTTATGTAGAAGATGCTCCACTGCCGGACCCAGTTTGGATCGGCCTCCCGGAGTTCAGCAAGGCTCCTCTGAAGAAACACCTAAGTTGGCGCCCGCGGAGCCCTCAACAGGAGGAAGACAGGAGCGTCCATTATTTGATGGGCCGGATAAGGTTGCTGGCCCATTCCGGATTGACCATGATTGGAGTCATGGCCACGTGCATTATGCGAGGGGTGCAGCCGCTCCAATATAGGGGCCACCCGTCGTGGCCGCAAGGGGCCGGGATCGGCCGCGGATCTGGTGAAGATTTTGTCCGGCCTGTACAAGGGGGAGAAGGAGAACTTCCTCCAGACGAGCCCGTTGAATGGGTTCTCCATGAATAACCCTCGGAGCTGGGTAAGCGGACGTTGATTTGTCCGACCCGTGCTTTCAAAGTTAAGTATCTTACTTTATGATTTTGGCGCAGGAACTGCGTTGGGATGTGGAGGGTATACATAGTCCGGCTCCACAACCCAAGGATCCGGGAAGATCCCTTGATCCGGCCTCCGAAGAGGACCCGGACATAAAGGTGGAGCTAATTGACGGGGTGTTCCACCAACTCAGCATAGACAATGCTCTAGTCGCCATTACGGCTGACTATCCCGGCTTATCTCTGGCTTCCCAGGTAATTATGACCGGAGTCCTGACACCATTACTTCGTCCTTGCATATTCCTGACCAACGTATACAACGGTGTCTTGCAGGAGGTGCCTTCAAGGTGGGAAGCCGAACCCGCGGCGGCTGACCAACAAGGGTCATCCGCCTCAAGAAGCGGAAGAGGGTGCGGTCTAATCGAACGCCACCGCAACGGTATAGCTCACGACCGTTGTTTAGGAAAAAGATTCCTAGGAGGTGTATTAATGCTCTTGACTTTTCAAGGAGAAAGAGTGCTCACCGGACTGTACCCAGAGAGGTTGCCAACCAAGCCTCCGCTAGCCAGGCTCCAACACCTGGTCCGGAGGAGGAGGCGAGCGCAAGGCGCGAGCCGGATACTCCTCCAACGGAGGATGCTGACAGGTTGTCCGCCACCAGGTCTGAGGTGGAGAGCGCCATGAATCATAGGCGCCGCCGGACAGTTCTTCATGACGCGTATTTCTCCCCAGAAGCGTTGAATGCCTTTAACGCGGGAGACGCGCACCTTCGTGCCGCTCAAGATGGTCTAACCAGAGCCACGGAGCAGTATGTAAAAGACATACGGGTAAGAGATTTTAATAGTTGTATATGCTAGTAGCCCCTGAGACTTAAAGTAGTCAAAATAACTGATTTAAGGCTCATTTAATATGCAGGATCTTACAGAGAAGAATACCCAATTGTCCCAGGAGCTACAAGAGTGCAAAGCCCAACTTGAGGCCGCACTAGCTGCCGCAGGAGGAGACACAGAGACCCCCCTGGTAACAGATTATTTCAAAAGGATAAGCAGTGTGCGGCGTGCGTATAATTCTGACAATAATATTGCAGATGTTGCCGGACTTGATCCGGACAAGCAGCAGCTATTGTGCCAGCTAAAGGCCGGCGAGAGGGTGCTTATGAAGGTGCAGCAGGAGAGGAACAAACTCCAGGACGCCACACCCAGCTTGGAGAAGAGCTAAAAGGTGTTCGGGCCGAGCTGTCTGGCTCCGTGAAGGAGAATCAGCGGCTTTGTCGCGGCATTTATAGTAAGTGCTTGAGCAAACTCTTTTGAAAAGAAGAGTTTGGCGTGGAAGTCAATTGACATAAATATGTTTGTAGGTGTGCTCACAGGTAGCCCTGCGGAGGAAATGCCCGGTTCAACGGGTGATCAACTTCCCGAGCTGATGCAACTGCTCGAACGTGTTCGGCAGGCGATGATTGGCGTCGTCCAGGCCTTATGGCCGTCCGTCTCCCTACCCGAGAGCCTTGGAGAGCTTGCGGAGAAGCTTCAGGGAGCACGGCGGCGCTTCCGTTTATGGAAGATGTTGGCCTGCCATCAAGGTGCCAGGGAGGCCTGGGCCATGGTGAAAACGCGGTACAAGAAGACGGATCCAAACCACATGGCCGAGGTCGGACCTGTGGGGCCTGATGGGAAGGAGATCCCTGTGAGCTTAGTGTACGGCCAAGTAGAGTTGGCCGCTAAGTATTCCCAACGGGACTGTAAATTAGATAGCCTGTTAGATGGGATTGAGGAGGAGTACAGTCAATCGATTTGACGATGTATTTAAAATGACATGTAAAATGCCTTCTAGCCGGATTGTAGATCGTTTGTCTTTGCTGACCTTTTTGCTTCAACCTCGGGATCCTAGAGTCCGGAGTGTGTCCGAATACCTTCTCGGTTATGAAAAAACCGGGGCATGCATGGAGACCAGGCGTAGGGGTTATTAGTGCTTTATCAGACAAGTGCCCAACTAGTTATGTTATATTACATGGTTAGTAAGAAACATCTTCCAGGGAGAATAGTTCCGTTAGGGGTTCCTTTCCTTGGGAGGCATGCCCTAAAGTGCATGTCTGGATTACGAAAAGAGTAGGAAAACATCTGGGGGCAGATAAATAAATAGCTAAAAAATCATCTTTCAAGTCACCGACCGAATATTCCCTTAAGAACGCTAGCTTTCGGCTTCACCGGTCCGAGGTACACATCCGGTGACCAGCAATAATAATCGCAGAGGTGCTCCTTTACCTCCTAGCCGAACAATCGGGAACGTAGGGGTAAGCACAGGAGCCAGGCAACCCAGCTTGGCCAAAACTTAAGTCATATCGATGCATATAGTGGTGAATAAAAGGTACATGCGGAAGTTTGACACATGTGTTGGGCATAAAGCCCGTATAAGTAAGCTTCTTTTAAAGAAGCCCCCAGGTATAATGAGTGCGGGTAGCACATCAAGTGTGTGCGAACAATGCGCAAATCGGCCCTCAAGAGCTTTATAAAAAAGGTGGGAGAAAAGAGAGAAACAAAAGACAGCTGAAGGGTAAAAATGTGGACGAAGGAAAGAGACGAACTCTGAGTCCGGCGCTAGGCGTAGAATCTTCGGAGGCGGGTTGCGTTCCATGGGTTTAGCTCGAGTCGGTTGTACGATGCACTTCGCAGAAGGTATGCTCCGCCGGTCAGAACTTGGTTGATGATGAAGGGACCCTCCCATTTGGGCTTGAGTTTGTCCTTTTTCTTGTCCGGCAGGCGCAGAACTAGTTCGCCAACATTGTATGTTTTAGCCCGTACTTCTCTGCTTTGATATCTTCGAGCATGCTACTGATAGAATGCGGAACGAGCCTTTGCCACGTCGCGCCCCTCCTCCAATGTGTCCAAGCTGTCCTGCCGATCCAACTCGGCTTCTCTTTCTTCGTACATGCGCACTCGAGGTGAGTCATGAATTATGTCGCAGGGCAAAACTGCCTCTGCACCGTATACCATAAAGAATGGTGTGAATCCGTAGTACGGTTTGGCGTGGTCCGCAGCCCCAGTACTGGTCGAGCTCCTCTACCCAAAGGTGTATTAGATTTCGTGAGGACCGCACTAGTCCGGGTTTGGTGCCGCCATTATTAGACCATTTGCTCATTCAACTTGACCATTGGTTTGAGGGTGATAGACTGAGCGTAGTCGAGCTTAATGCCCATATTTTTGCACCGAGTTTAACCTCGTCGACCGTGAAGTTCGTGCGTTATCGGTGATGATGCTTGTGGGGGCGCCATAACGGTGTACTACCCGGATATGAAGTCTATCACTGGTCCGGATTCGCCGTTTTAACTGGTTTGGCCTCTATCCATTTGGTGAATTTGTCCACCATGACCAATAGGTACTTTTGCTTGTGGGTTCCCCTTTAAGGGGTCCAACCATGTCAAGCCCCGGCACATGAACGGCCGGTGATGAGTATAGTTTTGAGGGGTGGGTAGCATGTGGCTCGATTAGCAAAGAGCCGACAACCGACGATCGTTGGACTAAGTCCCGAGCATCTGCCGGCCGTCGGCCAATAAAATCTGTCGGAAAGCCTTGCCTACAAGGGCCGGGCTGCGGCGTGGTGTCCGCCTAGTCCGGCGTGAATTTCAGCCAGAAGGTTTCGCCCTTCCTCTTCGGAGATGCACCTTTGAAGGACTCCGGTTGTGCTTTTCTTATAAAGTTCTCCCTCATGGACCTTGTAGGCTTTAGATCGCCGGACTATGCAGCGGGCCTCATTTTGGTCTTCGGGAAGTTCCTGCCTAATTAAGTAGGCTAGGAATGTTTCCGTCCACGGGGCGATTACCACCATTATTTCGTGGGCAGAGGGTGTTATTTCATCGGCTGAGCCGCCGATTATGTCAGAATGTCCTGTGTTGGGTGGTGCGGTTGCCTCCGGGGTGTTATTTCCGGACTCCTCTTCCCATAGTACGGATGGCTTAAAGAGCCACTCCAGGAAGATATTTGGAGGGATGGTGTCGCGTTTTGCGCCAATGCGTGCCAACAAGTCGGCTGCCTGATTATTATCCCGGGCTGCGTGGTGGAATTCGAGTCCTTTGAACCGAGCTGACATTTTTAGGACAGCGTTACAATAGGCTGCCATTTTCGGATCCTTGGCGTAAAAGTCTCCATTTACTTGGGATATTGCAAGGTTTGAATTCCCGCGCATCTCTAGGCGTTGAATACCCATGGAGATTGCCATCCGGAGGCCATGTAGGAGGGCCTCATATTCGGCCGCATTGTTCGAGTCCGTGTACATTATCTGAAGTACGTACTGGACTGTGTCTTCGGTTGGGGACGTCAATACAACGCCAGCCCCCAAGCCAGCCAATATTTTGGAGCCGTCGAAGTGCATAATCCAATTGGAGTATGCGCCGTACTCTTTAGGGAGTTCGGCTTCGGTCCATTCAGCGACGAAGTCAGCCAGGACTTGCGACTTTATAGATCGCCGTGGTTTGTAGGTTATGTCAAATGGTAAGAGCTCAATGGCCCATTTTGTGATCCTGCCCGTCGCGTCGCGGTTGTTTATGATGTCGTTGAGGGGTACTTCGGAGGCCACTGTTATCAAACACTCTTGAAAGTAGTGTCTCAGCTTCCGAGATGCCATGAACACCGCGTATGCTATCTTTTGACACCGTACTGGTACTGTTGGAGTGGTTCTCCGTGGCTATAAGCTCTTCGCCACTTTTGGCCACCTGCCGCAGTATCCAACATGCTCGAAGGCTATGTGTTGGAGTGGTGCCCTCTGTATTGTGAATTTTACAGGGTTCACTAAGCCATCCCTCCAGTACGGTTCCGTACCCTTTATGGGGTTTTTGCTTTTTGGTTTTTGTACCGGGTGCCTGTGCATGATGCACCCTTTTGTTTTGGACTAGGGTTGTATGTGGAGCCGGATTGTCCCAAAACTTAGTTTCGGTTTTCCGGAAACTCTCCATCGCACAAGACTTTTTCTATGTGGGCCGCCAGTCGGCGGCGTGTAATTTCACGACGACTTATGGCATTCAAGATTCCCTTGTCCGTGCAATTATTGCAGAAAATCGAAATTGTGTTTTCCTCGCGGCAGTCTTTTATCCTGTCCATAACCAGGAGGAATCTGGCCCAGTAATGATGTACTGTTTCAGCGGGCTCTTGCCGGATTTGAGATAGATCGCATATGTTTGGGTGGGTTGGCGGAATTGAGTCCGGAACCCCACCCATCTTGAGGCTCAAAGGCCGAAAAGTTTCCGAATTCGGAAGCTTGGACTGCTGGACATTGTCCAACGAGTCGGTCTGCTATCTGACTTTAGGTTCAGTACTTGATCGACGTCCGTCCCTCCGCGGGAATCTGGCATGGAGGGTTCGGGAGTCCGGACATAACTAGTTTTTAATACAGAAGAAGAGTCGCTGCGTTGTTCCTCTACCACCGCAACATGGTGGGTAACCTGGGGAGAGTTAATCTCTCTCAGATTGGTTTTAAGCCCAATCTGTTTGTAGTCTGTAGTGACTCCCAGGGTGGCGATGCGATCCAAGAGCTCGCTTATGGACGAGAGCTCTATTGGATCCAGCTGCTCGGCGAATTCCGAGTTGACGTGAAGATTGCTTTTGATGACCCGAGAGGTCATCGTTGAAGCGGTGGCTGAAGATGCGGTCATGAGGAAACCACCTAGCCGGATAGTTTGGCCGGCGGCCAAAGCTCCTTTGGCGATGGTACCGTCTTTAAAGACGGGAAGAGGCATCCTTCCTGATCGTGACGGCACAGAGGAACTCTCAATGAAAGCACCAATGTCGGTGTCAAAACCGCGGATCTCGGTAGGGGTCCCAAACTGTGCGTCTAGGCGGATGGTAACAGGAGACAAGGGACACGATGTTTTTACCCAGGTTCGGGCCCTCTCGATGGAGGTAAAACCCTACTCCTGCTTGATTGATATTGATGATATGGGTAGTACAAGAGTGGATCTACCACGAGATCAAGGAGGCTAAACCCTAGAAGCTAGCCTATGGTATGATTGTTGTAATGGTTGTTCGTCCTATGGACTAAAACCCTCCGGTTTATATAGACACCAGAGAGGGCTCGGGTTACACAGAGTCGGTTGCAATGGTAGGAGATCTACATATCCGTATTGCCAAGCTTGCCTTCCACGCCAAGGAAAGCCCCATCCGGACACGGGACGAAGTCTTCAATCTTGTATCTTCATAGTCTTGGAGTCCGGGCGATGATGATAGTCCGGCTATCCGGACACCCCCTAGTCCAGGACTCCCTCACCTGGTTTTTGCTGGATCAACTAAATAGTCCATTTCCTTGATTGTTCCAGCTTAGTAAATCCATAGGAAAATCACATGAACTCCAAATGACTTGACTCTTTTTCTGTTATTTCTCAAATTTCATCTAGCTTATTGTAGTATTTATTTAAAAAATTTCCAAACATTTTTTTAGCATTATTTTGGATTTATGTGGTGATTATAATATTTTGAAAATAGGAAATGGAGGGGAGATATAGTTTTCAAAGTTTTGGAGTGCGCCTACTCTTTCTGCATGGTCAAGGCAAGCATCTTGAACACATGATATGGTGAATGCATAGTTGTCTATTTGCATGTAGAATTGAATTATGAATATGTTGAATTCATATAGAATTTTCATAGTATTAGCCATACATGCATGATTCCCTTTGATGGTATTTTATCTTCACTTAAACATGAAGTATAAGTGAGTATGGCTATTTTCATGTGCCATGTGTGCTTGTGTTGGTCCAGGCTAATTTGCAGGATGAATCAGTCACGAGAAAAGTGACTGTGATATTGAAATCTCGTTGTGATGAGAATGATCGACGAGGGTATGTTGAGACATACCAGGTGGTAACCCTGTTGGTTACTACCAAGGAATAGCATTGTGCTAACCACTGTAGGAAAACTTAAACCTCCTAAACTGACCGTAGATCGAGTCTTGTTCCAGCAACTCCCATACATGATTCATGCTACCACCCTGCCAAAGGTAGTGTATGGTTCAGTAAGTTGACAACCCCTTTCCTGCACACACCGTACAGAGAGGCCATAGGGAATGATACTATTGGCCCCAGTAGTCATGTCACTTGGTCCAGGGATATGAATGGCCGGTCTGGGACCAAAGCTGAATGTTCATGCTGTTGAAGGCCGTTGCCTCAGGCCTTCCCACTTAGAGTTTTACTTTATCAATTTTTTGGGTGATCCCTGGCTTGATGGATTAAATCTGGTATGTGCGGATCAGGTGTGTTTTCATCCCAAAGACCGTAATCGGAATTAGTCAATGTCTCGGGGTTGACTAAAGAAATCCTTTACTTGTGGGCAAAGAGTACACCCTCTATAGAGTTATATATATTTGAATAGCCGTGTCCGCGGTGAAGGACTACAGTCTGGGTTGGTCAGTGTCGGTCTTAGTGTCAGTCTCCGGAGGAAATAATGAAATTGATCATGGTTTATTTTGCAGGATAATTACTGTCACTATTGGTGCCATTATGAATATTATTGTTGACATGGATATTGTTGTGGACTAACCTTTACCTCTTATGTGCAACCTTGGGTAACTCTTGGGATGGCTAGACTACCCTGGATACTCAAGTTAATTTCGTTTCTAAGTGTCACTTGGGATGGCTAGTCCACCTGGATACTCATGTTATTTGCTTATAAGCCATTTATGAGGCGTGGCTTCAGACACCCGACCGTGGCATGTATTTTCAAGACCTCTCGTGGTGTCGCTTGAGTTCTCGGGTAGACCTGTCTCGCCCGATTCTCTTTTGGACACCTGTTTGGCATTCCTCTTGGAATTTCTCGGGGCCTCCAACGCCCGATGTTCCGTTTCATTTCTTTGATTTACTAATAACATGACTTGTTTATCCTTCCGCACCGTATGAATATTTGTCATGCCATGCTTTAATTCTCAGACTGCACATGCATATAATTTAATTCATCATGAGCATATGCATCTGGTATATCCTTTGTTCTTGATGTTTACGAGTACATTCAAACATACTCACTGGCTTGTCCCTGGCTATTGTCTTGGCCAGATCATGACTCAGAGACGAGCACTACGAAGACACCTCGCAACCTAGGATACGAGTTATCCAGGTCAGCTGTTCCCGTGGGAATGGAGTCCCATCAACATTGGAGATCCATGAGTCGCTTCTGTCATCCACCACTAGAGATCCCTCTTATATTCATTAGACCTTTGTGGTCTTGTATCCAATTTCTTGTAATTGCTGGGAATTCTATATCAATGAAATGTCCACCAGCAACAGTAATCCTGGGGCTGGTGATGACACAAGGGTCGTTTACTAGGATTTATGTCCCAGAAATCCGATCCCTACAGTGTGGCTAGGTCTCAGTCCATTGAGACTTAACCAAGTCTCAGTCCAGTGATATAGTATATAGAAAAAACACAGAAAATAAATTTTTTGTACGAATATCCATGGAATATCTAGGGAATATAGCGTCTACTGAGACATTAACGAAGTTTCAGCCCACCGAATCTTAGCGAAACTATTTTTAATATGTTATTGAACTATGCGTACAGAGACTCCAAATTATCATCTATGATACATCTTCAACGTATCTATAATTTTCGATTGTTCCATGCTATTATATTAAATGTTTTGGATGTTTTACATGCATTAATATGCTATTTTATATGATTTTTGGGACTCACCTATTAACCTAGAGCCCAGTGCCAGTTTTTGTTTTTTCCTTGTTTTAGAGTTTCGCAGAAAAGGAATACCAAACAGAGTCCCAACGGAATAAAAATTTCGCGATGATCTTTCTTGGACCAGAAGACACCCAAGAGACTTGGAGTGCAAGTCAGAAGAGTCATGAGGCGGCCACAAGGGTGGAGGGCGCGCCAGGGGGTGGGGCGCGGCCCCAACCTTGTGGGCCCCTCGGTGGCCTCCTCACCTAGATATTCCTCCTATATATACTCTTATACCCTGAAAACTTCCAGGGAAGCCACGAAACCACTTTTTTACCGCCGCAACTTTCTATACCCATGAGATCCCATCTTGGGGCCTTTTCCGGCATCCTACCGGAGGGGGATTCGATCATGGAGGGCTTATACATCAACACCATTTGCCTCTCCGATGAAGTGTGAGTAGTTTACCTCAGACCTATGGGTCCATAGCTAGTATCTAGATGGATTCTTCTCTCTCTTTGATTCTCAATACCATGTTCTCCTCGATGTTCTTGGATATCTATTTGATGTAATACTCTTTTGTGGTGTGTTTGCCGAGATTCGATGAATTATGGATTTATGATCAGCTTATCTATGAATATTATTTCAATCTCCTCTGAATTCTTATATGCATCATTTGATATCTTTGCAAGTTTCTTCGAACTATCGATTTGGTTTGGCAACTAGATTGGTTTTTCTTGCAATGGGAGAAGTGCTTAGCTTTGGGTTCAATCTTTCGTTGCTCGATCCTAGTGACAGAAGGGGAACCGACACATATTGTACTGTTGTCATCGAGGATAAAAAGATGGGGTTTTCATCATATTGCTTGAGTTAATTCCGCTACATCATGTCATCTTACTTAATGCGTTACTCTGTTCTTATGAACTTAATACTCTAGATGCAGGCATTAGTCGGTCGATGTGTGGAGTAATAGTAGTAGATGCAGAATCGTTTCTGTCTACTTGACACGGACGTGATACCTATATTCATGATCATTGCCTTAGATATCGTCATAACTTTGCGCTTTTCTATCAATTGCTCGGCAATAGTTTGTTCACCCACCTTAGTAATTCCTTTCTTGAGAGAAGCCTCTAGTGAAGTCTATGGCCCCCGGGTCTATTTTCCATCATATAAGTTTCCGATCTACAATTCTAGTTTCCTATTCGCTTTCTTTTGCAATCTTTTACTTTCCGTTCCATAAACCAAAAATACCAAAAATATTACTTTACCGTTTATCCATCTCTATCAGATCCCACTTTGCGAATAACCGTGAAGGGATTGACAACCCCTTTATCGCATTGGTTGCAAGTTGGTGTTTGTTTGTGCAGGTATTCGGTGGCTTGTCGCGTTGTCTCCTACCAGATTGATACCTTGGTTCTCAAAACTAAGGGAAATACTTATGCTACTTTGCTGCATCACCCTTTGCTCTTCAAGGGAAAAACCAACGTAAGCTCAAGAGGTAGCAATCTACTCTTGTTATTTTCATATCTGACTTTTTTAAATAGGTAGTGCTAGCCTTGCATCGTCCTGGAAAAATGTTCGTGAATATGCTTATAGTCCAGTTTGATATGAAAAGTAAATGAATGGGCTGTTCGATGTTGCTTCTCGGTAGAAACCATGGGACAGTTCAAATACAAGAATTATCTAGATAACATTATGTTGTAGCTCCGTCAGTAGTTTGCAGCTTCTTCATTGATGGTAATAAACTTCAGAGACACAAAAAAATATCCATGTGTAACTCCACTTGACTTCAGTCGCTCTCCTGATATGTTCTCCCGCTGTCATGTCCCTTCCGAGCAGACGGAGTCCAGCATTGTAGATGGATCTTGTTGTGTATTGCCGACTGCCCCTCACAACACGATGGAACATTGGTCCACATGATGACAACCAACCATCACGGTAAGATGTCACTAGTACAGCGAGCTCCTAAACAAACGGTTTAAAACCCCTTTCCGCGAGGGCATTTGGAACCGTCTCCAAGTGAGCGTGGGTGATAGGGGGGTCCTTCCCACACGACCCAGAAACCGTCGAGGATATGCCCTCCTGGCACACATGTTCGTCAAAATGAGGTCGTGTGCGACCGGCGAGCGCTCAAATATGGAAACACGTATAGTAGAGCTAAAAAGATACAATTATACGGCAAAATTGTTTCCGGCCGCAAGTACATCCCACACAGTCAGTCCCCGCTAAACGTTTCCATTCGTATGTACATCCCACACAGTGGCTTGAAGGAAAACGTTTCCGTTCACAGGTACATCACACACAATTTTTCCCGTTAAATTGCTTGCATTATTGAATATATCACACACGGTCCATGGAAGAAACTGTGTGGCAAAGGCTGTCCATCACACACAGTTTTCATGTGGTAAACGTTTGCACAAGGTGGCCTAATGCAAACAGTTTTCAAGAGAAAGTCGTGTGTGATTGTTCATTGATCCAACATGGTTTATGCCTACAAACTGTGTGCGTTGCCTGCGGTCATCGCCCACGGTATTTTTTCAACAACCGTTTGCAATAGCAAAACCCAATTAGCAAGCTAATTCGCCACTAGCAAGCTAATTATCCGATTATTCATAGTCCATTTATTAATCTAATTGACAGTTCATATTAAGCACACAATATATTTCATTTTCATAATTGAAATACATCAGAGTACAACATCATATAGCTTCAACACTCAGCTACCCCATTACACAACTACACCAGGACCAAGTTTCACATGCAACATCTATAACCTTTCAAAATTAGCATCATAGACGGCACATAGACAGATGTATCTCATCTGGAAAACTACTGAAGCAGAAGGCGAATATTGGGCCTTCATTGATGTTGAAGGTCTTTGTAACTTTAGGCCAGTGCCTATAGATGATTGACCGTCCATCCTTTGTTCTCTTCAGGAACACTTCAATATTGAACTATGGGTGTTGTATGAATACATTCCTCGCCTCCTGACCATACAGGTGGTTTGATAGGTAATCATCAGTGAACTGCTTTGGAAAGGCCTGAAAACAAGGATGTGCATAAATATCTTCTGTATATTGGAAATTAGGCAAAGGAATAAAAAAGGAAAGGTATAATAGTTAGTACCATCCTGTTGTGAACTGATGTCTTCTTCATTGTGCAGACAAAGATCTTGTTTTTCTTTGTCGCTAATTTCTTTATCCTAACAATCTTTTTGAGTTTCTTGACTTGACTGATATTCATGGACAACTCATTTTCCCATATGCAAAAAGGGTCCAATAGTGGGTCAAAACCTCTAACAGCGGGACCTACGACCAAAATGTTAAAAACCTAAATATTAGAATGGTTCCTGCAATTGCACAATAATGTGCTATTAGACAACGGACCATGCACGTGCTAACCTCGATTGTAAACCTCAGTGCTTCCCATTGTTTCCCTATAACACATATAGGGTAGTTAGTCATCAGGTTAAGTAAGGGTTCGCATGCTATCAGTAAAATGTGTTGATAAAAAATAATCACATTGCAGATTCATCGGATTAATTCAAGCCACCAGGAAAACCCATTTACCCAAACCAAGCATGATTAGGAACTAGGAAATATTGCATTTGTATATGTTTCTCATGTATTAAGTGCAGCCAAATTCTATTTAATTCCCACATGCAGAACAATACAAAATTCTACCCACGACAATTGGACATCACAATGCAGAATTGAACCAAGCAGTTAACTAAACACCACAACAAATGAATCAAACATTAACTGAGCACCACATTGCACAATATAACATTGAACCAAGCAGTTAACTAAACACCACAACAAATGAACCAAACATTAACTGAGCACCACATTGCACAGTGATGCATGTCTACTACACAACCTTCTTCTTCTAGACGTTGTTGGGCCTGCAAGTGCACAGGTTTGTATGACAGTAGCAAATTTCCCTCAAGTGGATGCCCTAAGGTTTATCAATCTGTAGAAGGCGTAGGATGAAGATGGTCTCGCTCAAACAACCCTGCAACCAAATAACAAAAAGTCTCTTGTGTCCCCAACACACCCAATACAATGGTAAATTGTATAGGTGCACTAGTTCGGTGAAGAGATGGTGATGCAAGTGCAATATGGATGGTAGATAAAGGTATTTGTAATCTGAAATAATAAAAACAGCAAGGTAACTAATCATAAAAGTGAGCATAAACGATATTGCAATGATAGGAAACAAGGCCTGGGGTTCATACTTTCACTAGAGCAAGTTCTCTCAACAATAATAACATAAATAGATCAAATAACAAGTCGTCAACATGCAACAAAGAGTCACTCCAAAGCCACGAATAGCGGAGAACAAACGTAGAGATTATGGTAGGGTACGAAACCACCTCAAAGTTATTCTTTTGGATCAATCTATAAAAGAGTTCGTACTAGAATTACACCTTAAGACACAAATCAACCAAAACCCTAATGTCACCTAGATACTCCATTGTCACCTCAAGTATCCGTGGGCATGATTATACGATATGCATCACACAATCTCAGATTCATCCAACCAACACAAAGTACTTCAAAGAGTGCCCCAAAGTTTCTATCGGAGAGTCAAGAACGTGTGCCAACCCCTATGCATAGGTTCCCAATGTCACGAAACCCACAAGTTGATCACCAAAACATACATCAAGTGGCACATGATATCCCATTGTCACCACAGATAATCACGGCAAGACATACATCAAGTGTTCTCATAAAAGAGTCAATCCGATAAGATAACTTCAAAGGGGAAACTCAATTCATCACAAGAGAGTAGAGGGGGAGAAACATCATAAGATCCAACTACAATAGCAAAGCTCGGGATACATCAAGATCGTGCCATAGAATAACACGAGAGAGAACATGAGAGAGAGAGAGATCAAACACATAGCTACTAGTACATACGCTCAGCCCCGAGGGTGAACTACTCCCTCCTCGTCATGGATAGCGCCGGGATGATGAAGATGGCCACCGGTGATGGGTTCCCCCTCCGGCAGGGTGCCGGAACAAGCTCCCGATTGGTTTTTTGTGGCTACAGAGCCTTGCGGCGGCGGAACTTCCGATCTATCTTCTGTTCTGGAAGGTTTAGGGTACGTAGCTATATATGGGTGAAAGGAGTACGTCGGTGGAGCTATGGGGGCCCCACGAGGCCGGGGGGCGCGCCCGGGGGGTGGGCGCGCCCCCCACCCTCGTGAGCACCTCCCGTATCTTCTGACGTGGGGTCCAAGTCCATCAGGTGGGTTTCCTTCCAAAAATAAATTCTCCAGTTGATTTCGTTCCGTTTTGACTCCGTCTAATATTCCTTTTCCTAGAAACACTGAAATAGGCATAAAACAGCAAATCTGGGCTGGGCCTCCGGTTAATAGGTTACTCCCAAAAATAATATAAAAGTGGATAATAAAGCCCAATATAGCCTAAAACAGTAGATAAAGTAGCATGGAGCAATCAAAAATTATAGATACGTTGGAGACGTATCACATAGTATAACATACTCCTAATAGAAGATCAGTCAGTTAACCAAACAGTTAACTATAGCCAACTGTAGCAATTGTATTTGTTTCTCATGTATTTACTACAACCAAGTTTAATTTATTCCTTACATGGTATACAATAACAGAATGCACCCATAATTTTGTAAAGATAAATTCAATTTATTTCTCACATGGAAGACAATACAAAATTGCAGCCTGAAGAATTTAACATCACATTTGCAGAACGGAACCAAACAGTTAACTGAAGATGACAACTAATTAACAAAGCAGTTAATAAGTGAGCACCACACTGCACGACATATAAAACATATACGCTAGAGTAACAGATTGCATGGTAAAATTAGATAGCACAATTCACTAGAATTTGTGAAGGAAAGGTAGGAGCAGCACACGCAACGGGTAAACCGAGCATGCTTAACAGGCGTAAATAGCAAATGGCAAGGTGCTCCTTCAAGATCTCGGGGTCGGCATGAATGGCAGCCATCGCGACCTCATCCGCGCGTGCGGCAGCGATTTGCTTCTCCGCTGCCAAATGCTCCATGAGGTCCTGGCTATACTGCATGCACCATGGCTTAGGCCGGCACTTATTTGGTGGAGGGGACGGTGATTTGGGTGGAAGTTGTCGCGCTCGCGCCGACGGTAGGGGCATGCGGGATGTGGAAGGAGGAGGAGGATGGGGGTCGGGTGTGGATTACCTGCCTGGATAGGCGAGGCCGAGGAGCGTGAAGGAGGGTCGCCGGCGAGGAGGTGGCAGCGCTGCAAGCAAGGAATGAAGGTTTCAACTTAGAAAGGAAGGCGGAAAGAGGGGAAATGTGGATTTTGGTAAGGGGGAGGGGCGGGGAGGTAGATATTTCCCCGGAAGCCGAAAATTTGGAATCACTTCAGGAAAAAAATTGGCGCGCAATGTGTCATCAGACACGGTCCCTTATTCAGAACTGTGTATGATACGTCTCCGTCGTATCTACTTTTCCAAACACTTTTGAACTTGTTTTGGACTCTAACTTGCATGATTTGAATGGAACTAACCCGGACTTACGCTGTTTTCAGCAGAACTGCCATGGTGTTATTTTTTTGGAGAAATAAAAGTTCTCGGAATGACCTGGAAATCCACAGAGCAACTTTTTAGAATAAATAAAAAATACTGGGGAAAGAATCAGCGTCAGGGGGCCCACACCCTGTCCACGAGGGTGGGAGGCGCGCCCCCTCCCCTAGGGTGCGCCGCCCTTCCTTGTGGGCCCCTGGATGTCCACTGACCTCAACTCCAACTCCATATATGTGCTTGCGCGGAGAAAAAACCCAGAGAGAAAGATTCATCGCATTTTATGATACGGAGCCGCCGCCAAGGCCTAATCTCTCTCGGGAGGGCTGATCTGGAGTCCGTCCGGGGCTCCGGAGAGGGGGATTCATCGTCGTCGTCGTCATCAACCATCCTCCATCACCAATTTCATGATGCTCACCATCGTGTGTGAGTAATTCCATGGTAGGCTTGCTGGACGGTGATTGGTTGGATGAGATTTACCATGTAATCAAGTTAGTTTTGTTAGGGTTTGATCCCTCGTATCCACTATGTTCTGAGATTGATGTTGCTATAACTTTGCTATGCTTAATGCTTGTCAGTAGGGCCTGAGTGCCATGATTTCAGATCTGAACCTATTATGTTTTCATGAATATATGTGAGTTCTTGATCCTATCTTGCATGTCTATAGTCACCTATTATGCGTTATGATCCGACAACCCCAAAGTGACAATAATCGGGATACTTCTCAGTGATGACCATAGTTTGAGGAGTTCATGTATTCACTAAGTGTTAATGCTTTGGTCTGGTACTCTATTAAAAGGAGGCCTTAATTTCCCTTAGTTTCCATTAGGACCTCGCTGCCAAGGGAGGGTAGGACAAAAGATGTCATGCAAGTTCTTTTCCATAAGCACGTATGACTATATTCGGAATACATGCCTACATTACATTGATGAACTGGTGCTAGTTCTGTGTCACCCTATGCTATAACTATTACATGAGGAATCGCATCCGACATAGTTATCCATCACTGATTCAATGCCTACGAGCTTTTCAGATATTGTGCTTTGCTTATATACTTTACCGTTGTTGGTGTTACAATTACTACAAAACTGCTACTGTTACTTTTGCTACTGTTACCGTTACTTCCATACTACTTTGCTACTAAATACTTTGCTGCAGATACTAAGTTATCCAGGTGTGGTTAAATTGACAACTCAATTGCTAATACTTGAGAATATTCTTCGGCTCCCCTTGTGTCGAATCAATAAATTTGGGTTGAATACACTACCCTCAAAAACTGTTGCGATCCCCTATACTTGTGGGTTATCACTGTACGATATGTGAACATCACAAACGATTCAGATAGCTTAACCCGTTTGTGTTCAGTTTGAACGTCAAAATTTTTGGTTCAAATTTCCCTGGTTGCAGTGGTCATCCACGTCATTGCATAATTTGGGTACACAAAGGAGACTAACTTCTTAATCAAGCAAGTTCAATATTTAAACAAAGCTAGCTGACCTAAACATTACTCTAACAAATTAAAGACCGGTGCTCTTAATTAAACAAAACAAAGAGTACTACTACGGCTGGTGCTCGTCAATCTCCACCGCCGCCTCCATGTATAGTTCGCGCCTGATGGCTCATCGGGAAGGGCTCCATGGCATCAATTGCACCATACTCGGCAAGAATCTCTCCATCCGCGTCCGCCATATCTTTGGAAAAGGCCGCCACAAGCTGGGCGTGGGCGAATGGTATGTGGGCTCTGGCGGGCTCCATCGTGGAAAGGTATGCCGCGCAGGAACGGATGGCTGCTCGAACGCTCTCAGTGATTGCCAGCTCTTTGGCCGTGGTTTGCCGACCGTTGTCGGAGAAGCGTCATTTGATTTGTGCGGTGACCGCCACGACCTGGGTGTGGACGGCCTCGACATAGTAGTGGGCGGCCTCCAGCAGGGCTAAGGCTGCCGCTGCAGAATGGACAGCTGCTATCCCGCTCTCGTCACTTGCTATCCGCGAGGCAGATGCTGCTGCCGCCACCTGAGAAGCAACAGCGGTCGTTTGGGCTGCCTTGTCTGCCCGGACGCAGACTACGGTCGCCCTGACGAAGCTTGTTAGCATGTGCCTGGCGGCTGCATCTGCGCTCTCGCAGGAGTGTGCCGCCGAAGTTGCCCACACGACATGGGTCCATGTCCCCATCTTTCACCGGCGACGAAGGAACAGTGAAATGATATTTGGGGAGTGAGCTAGCTAGTGTGCTTGACACGCCGGCTGTGGACTGTAGCCGACGCACCTTCTCTCGTACGGCATGGGCGTACTATACATTGACAGTGCTCCAAGATATTTTGTGCTGCATCTCACACGGTTGGTGATAATAAACTTTGTGCGATCTACTTGGTTTATCGTCTTGATCATTTGAATTACGTAATGGGGTCACAGTTACAAAGGATGCTATTTGAATTGTTAGAACTTTTATCTGCAGTGAACATGCAACTATAGGTGTGTCGTCAAAAAAATTGGAATTATTCAGGGTTCGTTTGTACATTTTTATACATTAAATGGGTCTTCCAGGCATTTTACGCGCATAATTTAAATTTGAACTACATGCACATGCTCCAGTGCATATAAACTTATTGAAAAATCGAATATTTGTCCTTGGTTGCACGCTTAGGTCCCATGCAAGAAACGGGAATGAATTTCAAACACCATGCCACCGTCACTCGGCCGCAAAAATTGAGGTACCTGGTTTTCAAATTCTAGTAAATCCAAAACTTGTCTGAAATTCATGAAACTTGGCATCCTATCATGTAGCGGCATCAACATGTCGTGGTAAAAAAATTCCCATTTGGGGCAGGTTTGGGTATATGCTTCTCACAAACCGGAGCTTCTCACAACAAGCATGATTGTTCTCGGTAGGGAACGTCCCACCTTTGGGGACGAAATGATATCCATTGCCTCTTATTGCTTTCAAATTTTTTTCTCGTGTCAACATAGATACATGAGTGTTTTTTGAAACCTCTAGATACAAGAGTGTTGTGTGAATTTTTGTGATTTTTCGGGGTTCGTTTGGACATATTTATGCATTAACTGAGTTTTCAATGCATTTATGTGCATAATTCAAATTTGAATTACATGCCTATGCACCAGTGCATATAAATTGGTTGAAAAATTAAATCTGTGTTGTAGGGTGCATGCTTAGGTCCCATGCAAGAAATGGGAATGAATTTCAAACACTAGGGCACCGTTGATTGCCGGCGAAACATTGAGATGCGTGGTTTTTAAATTCTAGTAAATCCAAAGGTCGTCTGAATTTCATGAAACTTGGCATGCTATCATGGAGCAGCATCAACATGCCGCGGTAAAAATTTTGTCCCATTTGGGGCAGATTTGGGTATATGCTTCTCACAAACCGAAGCTTCTCACAACAAGCATGATGGTTTTCGGTAGGGAACGTCCCACCCTTGGGGACGAAACGATATCCATTGCCTCTTATTGCTTTCAATTTTTTTGTGTGTCAACATAGAACAACATGAGTGTTGTGTGAATATTTGCGATTTTTCGGGGTTCGTTCGGACATTTTTATGCACTAAGTGAGTTTTCACAGCATTTATGTGCATAATTCAAATTTGAACTACGTGCACATGCTCCAGTGAATATAAATTGGTTGAAAAAACCAAATCTGTGTCCAAGGGTGCATGCTTAGGTCCCATGCAAGAATGGAAATGAATTTCGAACACCAGGGCACCGTTGATTGCCGGGAAAACATTAAGATGCCTAGTTTTTTAATTCTAGTAAATCCAAAACTCGTTTGAAATTTATGAAACTTGGCTTCCTATCATGGAGCGGCATCAACATGCCGTGGTAAAATTTTTGTCCCATTTGGGGCAGCTTTGAGTTTATGCTTCTCACAAACCGGAGCTTCTCGCAACAAGGATGATGGTTTTCGATATGGAACATCCCACCTTTGGGGACGAAACGATATCCATTGCCTGTTATTGCTTCCAAAAAAAATCTCGTGCCAACATAGAATAACAGGAGTGTTGTGTGAATTTTTGTGATTTTTCGGGGTTCGTTTGGACATTTTTATGCATTAACTAAGTTTTCAATGCATTTACGTGCATAATTCAAATTTGAAATTCATGCACATGCTCCAGTGCATATAAATTGGTTGAAAAATCAAATATGTGTCCTTGGGTGCATGCTTAGGTCCCATGCAAGAAATGGGAATGAATTACGAATATCGAGGCACCGTTGATTGCCGGCAAAACATTGAGATACCTGCTTTTTAAATTCTAGTAAATCCATAACTAGTCTGAAATTCATGAAATTTGGCATGCTATCATTGAGCGGCGTCAACATGCTGTGGTACAAATTTTGTCCCATTAGAGCAGGTTTGGGTATATGCTTCTCACAAACCGGAGCTTCTCACAACAAGCATGATGGTTATCGGTAGGGAACATCCCACCTTTTGGGACGAAACAATATCCATTGCCTCTTATTGCATTCAATTTTTTTTCTCGTGTCAACATAGATACAGGAGTGTTTTTTGAAATCTCTATATACAGGAGTGTTGTGTGAATTTTTGTGATTTTTCGGGGTTCGTTTGGACATATTTATGCATTAACGGAGTTTTCAAAGCATTTATGTGCATTATTCAAATTTGAACTACATGCCCATGCACCAGTGCATATAAATTCGTTGAAAAATCAAATCTGTGTCCTAGGGTGCATGCTTAGGTCCCATGCAAGAAATGGGAATGAATTTCAAACACCAGGGCACCGTTGATTGCCGGTGAAACATTGAGATGCCTGGTTTTTGAATTCTAGTAAATCCAAAGGTCGTCTGAAATTTATGAAACTTGGCATGCTATCATGGAGCGGCACCCACATGCCGCGGTAATTTTTTTTGTCCTATTTGGGGCAGGTTTGGGTATATGCTTCTCACAAACCGAAGCTTCTCACAACAAGCATGATGGTTTTCGGTAGGAAACGTCCCACCTTTGGGGACGAAATGATATCCATTGCCCCTTATTGCTTTCAAATTTTTTTCTCGTGTCAACATAGATACAGGAGTGTTTTTTGAAACCTCTAGATACAAGAGTGTTGTGTGAATTTTTGTGATTTTTCGGGGTTCGTTTGGACATATTTATGCATTAACTGAGTTTTCAATGCATTTATGTGCATAATTCAAATTTGAACTACATGCCTATGCACCAGTGCATATAAATTGGTTGAAAATTTAAATCTGTCTCCTAGTGTGCATGCTTAGGTCCCATGCAAGAAATGGGAATGAATTTCAAACACTAGGGCACCGTTGATTGCCGGCGAAACATTGAGATGCCTGGTTTTTAAATTCTAGTAAATCCAAAGGTCGTCTGAATTTCATGAAACTTGGCATGCTATCATGGAGCAGCATCAACATGCCGCGGTGAAATATTTGTCCCATTTGGGGCAGATTTGGGTATATGCTTCTCACAAACCGAAGCTTCTCACAACAAGCATGATGGTTTTCGGTAGGGAACATCCCACCGTTGGGGACGAAACGATATCCATTGCCTCTTATTGCTTTCAATTTTTTTTGTGTCAACATAGAACAACATGAGTGTTGTGTGAATATTTGCGGTTTTTCGGGGTTCGTTTGGACATTTTTATGCATTAACTGAGTTTCCGCAGCATTTATGTGCATAATTCAAATTTGAACTACGTGCACATGCTCCAGTGAATATAAATTGGTTGAAAAAACCAAATCTGTGTCCAAGGGTGCATGCTTAGGTCCCATGCAAGAATGGAAATGAATTTCGAACACCAGGGCACCGTTGATTGCCGGGAAAACATTAAGATGCCTAGTTTTTTAATTCTAGTAAATCCAAAACTTGTTTGAAATTTATGAAACTTGGCTTCCTATCATGGAGCGGCATCAACATGCCGTGGTAAAATTTTTGTCCCATTTGGGGCAGGTTTGAGTTTATGCTTCTCACAAACCGGAGCTTCTCACAACAAGCATGATGGTTTTTGGTAGGGAACATCCCACCTTTGGGGACGAAACGATATCCATTGCCTGTTATTGCTTCCAAAAAAATTCTCGCACCAACATAGAATAACAGGAGTGTTGTGTGAATTTTTGTGATTTTTCAGGGTTCGTTTGGACATTTTTATGCATTAACTGAGTTTTCAATGCATTTATGTGCATAATTCAAATTTGAACTACATGCACATGCTCCAATGCATATAAATTGGTTGAAAAATCAAATCTGTGTCCTTGGGTGTATGCTTAGGTCCCACGCAAGAAATGGGAATGAATTAGGAATATCAGGGCACCGTTGATTGCCGGCAAAACATTGAGATGCCTGTTTTTTAAATTCTAGTAAATCCATAACTAGTCTGAAATTCATGAAATTTGGCATGCTATCATTCAGTGGCGTCAACATGCCGTGGTACAAATTTTGTCCCATTAGGGCAGGTTTGGTTATATGCTTCTCACAAACCGGAGCTTCTCACAACAAGCATGATGGTTTTCGGTAGGGAACGTCCCACCTTCGGGGACGAAACGATATCCATTGCCTCTTATTGCTTCCAAATTTTTTTCTTGTGTCAACATAGAACAACAGGAGTGTCGTGTGAATTTTTGTGATTTTTCAGGGTTCGTTTGGACATTTTTATGCATGAACTAAGTTTTCAATGCATGCATGTGCATAATTCAAATTTGAACTATATGCACATGCTCCAGTGCATACAAATTGGTTGAAAAATTAAATCTGTGTCCTTGGGTGCATGCTTAGGTTCCATTGCAATAAATGGAAATGAATTTCGAACACGAGGGCACCTATGATTGTCGGCAAAACATTGAGATGCCTTGTTTTTTAATTCTAGTAAATCCAAAACTCGTATGAAATTCTTGAAACTTGGCATGCTATCATGGGGCGACATCAACATGCCGTGGTAAAATTTTTGTCCCATTTGGGGCAGGTTTGGGTATATGCTTCTCACTAATCGCAGCATCTCACAACAAGCATGATGATTTTCGGTAGGGAACGTCCCACCTTTGGGGACGAAACGATATCCATTGCCTCTTATTGCTTCCAATTTTTTTTCTCATGTCAACATAGAACAACTAGAGTGCTGTATGATTTTTTTTGATTTTTCGGGGTTCGTTTGGACATTTTTATGCATTAACTGAGTTTTCAATGCATTTATGTGCATAATTCAAATTTGAACTACATGCACATGCTCTAGTGCATATAAATTGGTTGAAAAATCAAATATGTGTCCTTGGGTGCATTCTTAGGTCCATGCAAGAAATGGTAATGAATTTTGAACACCAGGGCACCGTTGATTGCCGGCAAAACACTAAGATTCTTGGTTTTTTAGTTCTAGTAAATCCAAAAATCGTTTGAAATTCATGGAACTTAGCATGCTATCATGGAGCGGCATCAACATGCCATGGTAAATTTTTTGTCCCATTTGGGGCAGGCTTGGGTATATTCTTCTCACAAACCGGAGCTTCTCACAACAAGCATGATGGTTTTCGGTAGGGAATGTCCCACCTTTGGGGACAAAATGATATCCATTGCCTCTTATTGCTTTCAAATGTCAACATAGAACAATTGGAGTGTTGTGTGAATTTTTGTGGTTCATTTGGAAATTTTTATGCATTAATAGAGTTTTCAATGCATTTATGGGCATAATTCAAATTTGAACTACATGCACATGCTCCAGTGCATATAAATTGGTTGAAAAATCAGATATGTGTCCTTGAGTGCATGCTTAGGTCCCACACAAGAAGTGGGAATGAATTTCTAACACCAGGGCATCGTTGATTGCCGATGAAACATTGAGATGCCTGGTGTTTAAATTCTAGTAAATCCAAAACTCGTTCGAAATTCATGAAACTTGGCATGCTATCATGGAGCAGCATCAACATGTCATGGTACAAATTTTGTCCCATTCGGGGCAGGTTTTGGTATATGCTTCTCACAAACCGGAGCTTCTCACAACAAGCATGATGGTTTTTGGTAGGGAACGTCCCACCTTTGGGCACAAAACGATATCCATTACCTCTTATTGCTTTCAAAAAAATTTCTCGTGTCAACATAGAACAACAGGAGTGTTGTGTGATTTTTTGTGATTTTTTGGGGTTCGTTTGGACATTTTTTTGCATTAACTGAGTTTTCAATGCGTTTATGTGCATAATTAAAATTTGGACTACATGCACATGCTCCAGTCCATATAAATTGGTTGAAAAATCAAATCTGTGTCCTTGGGTGCATTCTTAGGTCCCATGCAGGAAATGGGCATGAATTTCAAACACCAGGGCACCGTTGATTGCCGGCAAAACGTTGAGATGCGTGGTTTTTAAAGTCTAGTAAATCCAAAATTCTGTTAACCATTCACGTGACGCCACGTGTCTTTGTTTTAATGGCTCTAGGAGGTGCCATGCGGACAGCTGCTTGACCTTGACTGAACGGGAGGCAGTTTAATTCGGATTTTAAATATAAAATAGTCATCGCAAACATTTTAGTTAGAACACCCATATGCAAACCGACAGCTTCGCGAGGAAGCCAAGAGAAAATGTGCTGAGCAGGATTTCTGCAGCTCTTGATCGCAAACGATTTAGATAGAACACCCGTATGCAAAGTGAGAGCAGTGTAGGATTTGTGCATTCCTTCAAAGCAAACGGTTGTTCTGGATGACCCGTGTGCAACCACATACAAACAATTTGGTAAGATTTGCATCTGTCATATTGGGTATGTTGCCATTTGTCAAACTGGAAAGATTTACATTTGTTGATCTAGTAACGTTGCAATTTGTCAATCCTTGTAACACTGCGATTTGTCAAAATATGCAGCTAGAAATCATTAGCACTACGTAATTTTTGTAACTAAAATTCAGTAATTAAGCATAGATTTCATTCATAGATTAAGTAGTCATTCTTAATTTTTACAAACAGTTCAACTCGACAGCTGAACCGACCAAACTTCTCCCCAGTTGTTGCCAACCACGTACTGAAATAGCTAGTTCAACTATATATACTAGCTAATTTTAAGTATGTTGTACAGTTCGACCACACATCTATAGTCAGATGAACTGAACAAAATAGCCCCTAAATACTACTACTACCACAGAGGGGTTTTGTGCTACTTCCGGCAGCCTCTCCTCTGCCGAGCGTGCTCAGTAAGAGGCAAAGGAGGAGGAGGAGCCTACCGACGAGCTGGAGAAATGCAATATGGTGCCTACCGCTGCTGCATGTTCAGCGAGGTTGGCCATCTCTAATGCCCACTGCACTCCAGACGATCCCTCTCAAAGCGGCCGGACTGCTCGTAGATCTCCTGATTCCTCGCCTCTGCGTCGGTGTGTGATGCGGCCATGGTTGCGGTAAGGCTCTTTGCGTGCCCGACGAAGCGCTCCTCCTCCTCCCGCAGGAACTCGATGTAGCGCGCAAGGTCGCTGACGCACATGCAGGCCTCCACCTCCGCCTCCCTCCTTCGGGTGGCGGTGGCGAAGCGGGTGATGATCCCGATGGTCGACGGTTGGCTGGCGGCCACGGCAATCGATGATGGGGTGGCGGCCACGACCACAACCTCCGGCCTTTGGGTCGCGGTGGCAGAGCGGGTGATGGCCACAGTGGCCGGCAGTGGGGTGGTGGCCACGACGGCCACCTCCCGCCTTCAGGCTGCGGCAGTGGAGCGGGACATGGCCCTGGCTTTCGACGGTGGTGTGGCGGCAACGGTGGCTGGCAACATCTGCCGACGAATAGTGGCGGCTGAACGTGTGGTGGGTGTTCCACGCACACCCAACAGGGACGCCACGCGCTCTACAGTACAGCGGGGACTGCGCCGCCGCCGCGGTGTAGCCTCCTAGCTGGAGCTATCCTCTGATGACCGCGGAGAGGCTAAGTGACAACGACGGTCCGGTACCATTGGCGATTGTGGGAGAGGTAGACGAGATAAGCTATAGGGAGAGAGGGGAAAATGCGACGCGGGACTCACCGGCCGTGAGGGTTTTTATAGCAGGCCGGTAAGCATTGGGATTTTGGGGGATTTCACCGAGTCGGGCGCGAAGCTTGCGCGAGAACCTGCAAGGTTGCATGGGAACGGGCTCACCTACGATTCATTGGTGCCACCGTTTGGCCAAAAGAACGCCCCCGCGCGCTGCGGAAGCTTGTGTTGTAAGCCATCTGCGGCAGCGGGGTGACAAGACATGCGAGAGGAGGACGAGAGGACACGTACACATACAGTTAATAATAAAAATGTTGGCGATTTAATTACCTACTATACCCCGTCCTGGTTTATAAGTAGGATTTAACTAATAAAATACGAATGCATGTCGCCATAGATTATATCGTTGGACTCATATTTGAACATAGTTTCCAGCTATACAATTTTTGTAACATGCATTAACACTTTTTTGGTTAAATTTAAGGTTATACACTAGCAGGCGTTTGCCCACAACACACATGGCTTATTCCATCACAAACAGCTCTGATGGATCAACTGTCTGCCACGCATCGCACACACAACTATAATATGATTCGTGCTTGATGTCTCCGACATCGCTCGCACAGTTTGTCTTATTTGCCATGTATCACTGTGCCGTCCTCTGCTCGCGTCCCTCGGCAAGCTCTGCTCGCCGTTAGGCGCCACAGCGCGCTGTGCTCACCGTTAAGTGCTGCGACGCGTTTTGTCGTGTTTGTTGGCGCGCTCTGCTCGCGGCCGTCGGCGCGCTCGGCTTGTGGAGAACTTTTCCTAGAGGCGACCACATAGCGCTCCGCTCAATATCCTTAGCGCACGCTCTGACAGCGGTTGCGCGTGGGCACGATCATGTTGGGGGCCCCATATCCATGCGGTTGCGCTGCGCGTTGCCACGTGATGTAGTTACGTGCGGCACAATGGAGTTACGCGCTGCAAATTAGTACTGCCATTAGGGCCTGCCAATATTCCTGGCCGTCCAGCTTCCCCTTTAATTCCCATGGCCATTATAACCTTGGTCTCTTCAACCTTTCAATCGCGCCCCACAACACAACAAGCACACCCACGACGACACATAGAGAGGGGATGTCCGATGGCATTCCAATGGAGTTCGGTGAGCATAGAGTGGATACCCACGCGAGGGAGACGGATCTCTCGGTGGTGTACACCATCGCCCGGGCCGTGGTGGACGACTACATCAACAGCGTTGAGCAGTTGCTTGCTGCAGACAAGTACAAGGTGGTCGGCATCGACCTCCAGTACACCGCCGGTCATCCCGGCAAAGATTAGAAGGCTGCCATCACCAAGTTGTGCGTGCGCCATCATGTCCTCATCTACCACTACTGCATGGCCACAGAGCCTTGCGACCGTTTCAAAAGGTTTGTCAACAACACCGACTACAAGTTCGCCATGATGGATACCAAAGACGTTGTAAAAGCGCTCAGTGTTACAGGCTTGGCCTGCAAGAACCTTGTCGAAATCCGTGATCACTACAGGGTCTTGGGCAGCATGAAGCTGGACTCCCTGGTCGAACTCGCCTCGGCCATCATCGACCCCTACTACGAAAAGATGAAGTAGGATGGCCAGAGAACAAGTCCCGTATCCTGGCACAAGGCCTGGATGCGGCCACT
This sequence comes from Aegilops speltoides, assembly GCA_021437245.1. Taxonomy (NCBI): domain Eukaryota; kingdom Viridiplantae; phylum Streptophyta; class Magnoliopsida; order Poales; family Poaceae; genus Aegilops; species Aegilops speltoides. Next base: position 466,547,360 of record CM038143.1, read on the forward strand.
GGATGAACCTCACATCAGGTTCACGGCCAAGGGCGTGTGCACATGCTATGAGATGCACAGGCGGATCGTTGACATGAAGAAGTGCTTCATTACCCAAATCGACAAGCCCGGATCGAGCCACAAGAAGAGCAAGCGTCACAAGAAGTAGATGATGATCAGATGATCGTTTATGCTAGTTAATCATGCATGTAATATATAGTATACTTTATTGGTGTGTGTGGAAATGTCATGTGTGTAGTAGCCACCTATGTAATTATGCATGTAATAGTTTACTTTGGTGTGTGCAAATGCCATGGTTGTAGTAGCCACCTATGTAAGTGGATGCTTAATTTGGTTATGCAAGCATGTCTGTTAGGGATGTTACCACTAGGTGTAAACCGGCCAAGTTTGGGCCGGGTTAGCCCTGCTAGTGGTGTAGTCATGGAAAGGCCCAAGGCCTGTAGTCGGTTTAGAACTTGTAGCCGAAAACCGGCCTGATGTATAAGCTTGTATTATAAGTTAGGAATAGAGAGAGACCGACCGGGATACGAATATGAACCGGTTGGGACTCTGCAAACCGACGGGCGTCACTGTGTATATAAGGGGCGACCCGCGGCGGTTCAGGAGAGACAACCACAACTCGAGCCTAGGCGAAGCTTATTTGCTCCCTAGCCATCGAGACTACATCAATTCCATCACAACTAGACATAGGCCTTTACCTTCATCGAAGGGGCCAAACTAGTATAAAACCCTCGTGTCTTTGTGTCCGTTTTAACCCCTACAAGTAAACCCGTAGCGATGGCTCCACGACTAAGTCCTTATGCTAGGACATCCGCCGTGACAAATCCATTTACGCTTGGCGCCCACCGTGGGGCTATCGCACGATGGTTTGACGATCTTGGAGGGCAAGCTCAAAGGACTCGAAGGCTACGCCAGGGCGGATGACCAAGAGTCGTTGTGGCGGATCTACATCGACAATACGGATGGGGTCCCGAGGCCGATTCAATCGAGTATGGATACCGGGTCCCTTCGGCGCATACACGCCTTCATCGGCAAGATCGGAGGGCTCGAGCCGACATCCGCACCGACCTCGCCGAGACGGCTCAGCAGCAGCGCAACCAGCCCGAGCTAAACCGGCTGTGAAGCATGTCTTCGTTGGAGTTACCCATGGAGGGGAGTATGATGCGGTTCAGGTACGGTGGCGAGACCGCTGTTTACTCGGCGATGAATCTTCAGCAGAGAGACCGAGTCATTGTACCAGCTGCAGGATGGTATGATCAGGCTGTTCCGATGGTGACAGTATTCCGGACCCCCCAGGCCAGCTAAACCGGATCGGGATATTCATGGCCGGTACTCAGGCTGCAAACCTCTCTTCAACCGCAGCAGCAATGCTTTCCGGTTCAGCCATGTAGCAGGGGCGGAGGCCTGTCGCCCGCCGTTCAAGTTTTGTCGACTGTTTGATGCGCTAGCAGCGCTCATGGCGGAGGATAACCCGGCAGATCAAGAGGCTCATAACGCAGAAATTGCAAAGGTGAAAGAGCAGATCACGCAAGCCAAAGCGGATCTAGCGGCAGAGAAGGAGCGCATGGCCGCAGAGCGGGCCGCTTTGGATGCACAGGCTTACAAACTTATGCTCGACCAGAACGCGTCGCAGGAGGTGTTAAAGCGGAAGTACAGATCGCGTCTGCCATCAGGGCTCGACCCCAGAAACCTCTTCAGACCCGGGCGGACCCGAGAATCCGCCCAAAGACAGGAGGTAAACCGGATTGAGGCACCAGGAGCGGGAGCGACGGTCCAACCACGCCTGATGGAGCCCCCGCAGCAGAATACAGTGATTCCTCCGCCGGTACTGAGGCCCCCGGGCCATTACTCTAACCCTATGGACAACCTTGTTGCGGCTGCTGCACGATTGGAGGCGATCGCAGTCGAAGGAGATTCCCATAGCGGTTGAGACACGCCGGGTTAAGGAGCTTCTCGGACTGCACTAATCCAAAGAGAAGCATATTCATACAGCCGCGATCGGATTCACTTCGCGCCGTCCCAAGCCGGAGCTACAGGCGCGCATGGATGAACCGCCCTATCAAATAATGCGCGGGACCGTGAAGCGCCCGAGGCAATCACCAGATAGGCAGCGCCGTAATGCTCGGGAGGTGGTGGATCGGGCCGCACGCAGGAAGCCGTTAGCAGCCTGACAGGTGATGCGGGTCAACACACGCCGTTCGCCCTACCTCCTTCACGGACCAGAGTCACCTCCGCTTTGGGAGTGCCTGTTTAGTCCCGCTTTGCGCAATGTGCGTCTGCCTAAGGATTTTAAAGGCCCGCGTAAGGTGCCAAATTACACTGCAGATCTGTCCCCTGAGGTGTGGGTTGAGAGTTACGAGATGGCCATGGAGATGCTTGATGTTGATGAAGCAGCATGTGCAAAATACTTCACCATGATGATGGAGGGCACAGCCCGTACTTGGTTGAAAAGCTTGCCGCCCAATTCTATCAGTTCATGGGGTCGATTCGGGCCCGCTTTATCCGAATTTCAAAGATACATGTAAACAGCCAAAGTCTATAGTGGACTGGCGGCTTGCTCAGAAGAAGGAGTCAACAACCCGCCGGGTACGCCGTGTGTCCGAGATTTTACACCTCGACCGGATCAATGCTTGACTCGGCGATCATCACACCGGAAAGCAACCGCCGGTTTGAGCCTCTGGCTCAAGCTGGGGCGTATGAAGCGGTTCGCAATGATACAGAACCCTCATGACCGCTGGTGAAATATGCCGATTCGAGCGGTACCAAGGATCCTGAAGCAGATGATGACGAAGCAGGGAAGGGAAAGAAGAATGGCAACTCCAAGCAGCAGCATTTCAAACCGGCAGGTCACGGAAACGGGGGCAAGCGCAAGGCTGATGATTTCGTAGCCAACACTAATGCGCAGGACAGAGGCCCGCGGCGCAGAGGCAAGGCGAATCGGGGTCCAAATGCTGGTGCAAGCCGTTTGAATTACTTGTTGAATCAGCCTTGTCCCAAACACGGGACGAAAGAAAACCCATCGAATCATCTTTGGAAAGACTGTTCTATTATGCAAGAGTTCAAAAATTCGATGCTTTCCGATATGACCAGGGATCAGGTGGCGGTTCAGGATCCGGTTTTCATGGGCCGGGTCAGGACGGAGCTTCCGGTTCAGGGCACAACCAGGGCAATTTCAACAACCAGAGTAATCAAGGTAGCCAGCAGCAGCAGCAGCAGTCAGGCTATCAGAGCCAGCCAAAGCAGTTGAATGGCGGCAAGATATCATGTTTTCACAACCAGTTTGGACAAGCGGGATCGGAAGCTTCACAAACGGGCGGTAATTCTGTTGAACCGCTTTTGCACGGTATTTGCGTTGGTCGAGCAGCCTATCGTATGGAGCGAGAGGACCATCCCCCCCGGGTTGATAATCCGGGTCAGCTGGCTTTGGTGGTAGACCCCCAAGTTGGGGGCTATAAATTTACTAAGGTGCTTATGGATGGAGGAAGCAGTATCAATATATTGTATTATGACACTTTCCGTCGCATGGGTCTCACAGATAAAGATCTCAGACCGTCCAATACGGTGTTCCATGGTGTAGTGCCAGGCAAATCTTCTTATCCTATTGGCAAGATAGCCTTGGATGTGGCCTTTGGAGATGAGCATGATTCCCGGTCTGAAAAGCTAACCTTTGAGGTGGTGAAAATCCGGAGCCCATATCATGCCCTGTTTGGACGGCCGGCTTATGCTAAGTTCATGGCACGACCTTGTTATATCTACTTGCAGCTCAAAATGCCGGGTTACAAAGGAACAATAACGGTGCATGGAAGCCGCCGAGTCGCTTTGGAATGTGAGGAAGGAGATGCAGCTTATGCAGAAGCGGTCTGTGCCACAGAGGAGTTGAAATTTTATAAGGACAATGTTGATCTGGCAGATATGACCCCTCTAAAGAAGCCTACTACGGAGCATGAATCGGATCTGAAATTCAAATCGGCAGCTGAAACCAAGCTTATTGACTTCGTACCAGGCGATTCGTCCAAGCAGTTCACCGTCGGTGCCAACTCGATCCTAAATAGGAAGGCGCTCCATCGAAGTTCATCCGTGAGAACCGGACATTTTTGCATGGAAGCCATCGACATGCCAGTGTACCGAGGAACTCGCGAGCACACACTTAATGTGGATCCTAAGTATAAACCGTGAAACAGTTCCTCCGCCGGTTTAATGAAGAAAGACGCAAGGCCATTGAGAAGAAGTAGCCAACTTACGCAGCTGGTTTTATCATTGAGGTGTTTCATCCAAAGTGGCTTGCTAATCCGGTGCTGGTCCTTAAGAAAAATGGCACCTGGCGTATGTGTGTGGACTACACAGATCTTAACAAGGCTTGTCCAGCAGATCCTTTTGCTCTCCCCCGCATTGATCAGATTATTGATGCTACGGCAGGATGTGAGCGTTTAAGCTTTTTGGACGCATACTCTGGATATCATCAGATCAAGATGGCGGTCAAGGACCAGGAGAAAACGGCGTTTATAACTCCCTTGGGAGCCTTCTGTTATGTGTCTATGCCTTTTGGGCTCAAGAGCGCCCAAGCTACTTATCAGCGGTGTGTACAGAATTGCTTGCATACACAGATCGGCCGTAATGTGCATGCTTATGTGGATGACATTGTGGTGAAGTCGAGACAGAAGGAGACGCTGGTGGATGATTTGAAGGAGACCTTCGACAACTGCGATTTATAAGATGATGCTTAATCCGCCAAGTGTGTTTTTGGTGTTCCGGTGGCAAGCTATTGGGGTTCCCGTGTCTAACAGGGAATCGAGGCCAATCCGGAGAAAATTAAGGCGATCACCTCCTTGGCTAAACCGGTGTATCAACGATGTTCAACGCTTGGCGGGCGGATTGCGCATTGAGCGGTTTATCGGCCGCCTTGGTGAGAAGGCTATTCCTTTATACCGAGATGCTTTGGAAGACAGATCATTTCGTCTCGAGTCCAGCTCTTGACGGCTTCGAGGACCTAAAGCGGCAATTGGCCAACCGCTTCCTTGCAGCTCCAATGACAAGGAACCGCTGTTATTATATGTGGCAGCCAATGCACGAGCGTGAGCGTAGCCATTGTGGTAGAGCGCAAGGAGGCAGAAAGGAATATCCGGTTCAACGGCGGTTTATTATATCGTGAGGTACTTATTGAGTCCAAACAGAGGTATCCGCATTGGCGAAGCTAGTCTATGGTGTTTTATGGCCACCGAAGCTGAAACAGTATTTCCAATGGCATCCTATTACGATGGTTAGTTCAGCTCCTTTGGGTGATATCATACAAAACCGGAGGCGATCGCGGATTGCAAAATGGGCCATCGAGCTTGGGCCGCATGGGCTCAAATATACACCACGCACAGCAGTGAAATCACAAGCACTTGTTGACTTCATTAATGATTGGACGGAGTTACAAGCACCAGAGGAGAAACCGGATCATACATACTGGACCATCCACTTCGATGGATCCAGGCAGTTGGAAGGCTCGGGGGCCGGAGTGGTGTTAACTTCCCCACGAGGTGATAAGTTTTGTTACGTTCTCCGTCTAATGTTCCCTTGTACTAATAATGCAGCTGAGTACGAAGCATTGCTCCATGGTCTCCGGATGGCTAAGGAGATGAACTTAAGCCGGGTTAAGTGTTTTGGTGACTCGGACCTGGTGGCGCAGCAAGTATCTGGCACTTGGGATTCTAAGGACCCCCTCATGGCTGCATATCGACGAGAGGTGGATAATATTGCAGGGTGCTTCAAGGGATATCAAGTGGATCATGTGGATCGCCGGAGGAACGAAGCGGCAGACGCTTTAAGCCGTTTGGGTTCTCAGCGTAAACCGGTTCCCCCTAATGTCTTCCTCGACATCTTGCACAACCCGTCGGTTCAGCTCCCTGGTGAAGCGGATTTGGCAATTCCTGACCCGGAAGCCCAGTTGGTGGCAGCATTGCATGCTATTCCGGATTGGACGGTGCCTTATCTTGCATATATGACTCGAGGAGAATTGCCAGACGATGAGGTTCTGGCCAGGCAGGTAATCCGGCGCTCCAAATCTATGACGATTATTAATGGCGAGTTGCATCATTGCAGTGTTTCAGGGGCGTTTCAATGCTGTGTCTCCCCTGAGGAAGGTTGCGAAATCTTACGAGAAATCCATGAAGGGGATTGTGGGCATCATGCCGGTTCAAAGTCCCTGGTGGCAAAGGCATTCCGTCATGGATTTTACTGGTTAACTGCTCATGCTGATGCGGAGGACTTGGTCCAACGATGCGATGGGTGTCAGAAGTTCTCCAGGCGTGCCCATGTACCGGCACAGGAGTTGAGGATGATCCCAATAACGTGGCCGTTTGCGACATGGGGGCTGGATATGGTCGGGCCTTTTAAGCGATCCAAAGATAAGAAAACCCACCTGTTAGTGGCAGTGGACAAATTTACCAAGTGGGTTGAAGCGGAACACGCAAGAAGTAAGTGTGATGCGGCAACAGCGGTGCAGTTCATCAAAAAGGTGATTTTCCGGTTTGGCTTTCCACACAGTATCATTACTGACAATGGCACTAATCTGTCCAAGGGAGCTATGAAAGAGTTCTGTGAACGTGAGCATATCCGACTTGATGTATCATCAGTGGCGCACCCCCAGTCCAACGGGCAGGCAGAGCGTGCTAATCAGGAAATCTTGTGAGGCATCAAACCACGACTTCGGTTCCGTTCTGAGAGAACACCGTGGTGCTGGGTTGAAGAGCTCCCATCGGTACTATGGAGTATCAATACTACGCCAAACCGGCCCATCGCTACACGCTTTCTTCATGGTTTATGGAGCGAAGCGATTCTCCCCGAGGATATCGTGCACGATTCACCCCGTGTAGCGGCTTATGTTGAAGCGGACAATGAAGCGGCACGACAGGACGCTTTGGACCTACTGGATGAGGAGCGTGATATGGCCGCTGCTCGGTCGGCGATTTACCAGCAAGATCTTCGTCGTTATCACAGCCGCCGGGTTAAAACCAGAGCCTTTCAGGAAGGAGATTTGGTGCTTCGTCTCATCCAAGACCAGACAGATATGCACAAGCTATCCCCACCTTGGGAAGGGCCCTTTGTGGTCAGCAAGAATCTGCACAACGGTTCCTATTATCTGGTTGATATTCGAGAGCATAAAGACTCACGTACATCAGAGGAGGAGACCAACAGGCCGTGGAATATAGCTCATCTTCGACCTTACTACACATGAGTCATCGGCTCAGTTTATGTACATAGCATAACAATGTATATATTATCTTCGATATAATAAAAATCAGGGCCTCAGCTAAAGCGGGGTCTCTGTCTTTCTTCTCATGTGTGGTTACACGGAGTGTTTTCTGTTTTTAAAGCGGCCTCCGGTTTACCCCTTGATAGTCATATTTGTCATTTGGGGGCTTGGTCGTATCCAAACCAATGCAACACATCTTGATAGGCGAAAGCCACCAGATCATTTGGGGACACGGTCACGTCTGAACCGGTCACGCCCCTTGGTCGGCCAATAGGGCCAGCGCCACTTGGGGACTTGGTCGAACCCAAACCAATGTCACGCCACATGGCCGGCGTACTCGCCAAGAGTCTTTTGGGGACCTGGCTGACTAGCACCATCGCTACGCCTTCGGGGGGCTTGGTTGTGTCTGACCATGGTAATGCCATCTGACCAGCTCCATGAAGCTTTACTTTTGCAAAGAGTTATTGCCTTTGTTGCCATATTTGGTGTTCAATTCCTGTTGCGTTTTTAAAGCCCGACGCATATTTTTATCCGGTTTAACTGTCAGTAATAAACTGACAGGACACGGTTTGGTATTACACCGAAGTTTTTCTCTTTCTGGTTTACCTTTTTCCGGTTCATCCTTATGGAGAAACTTGGGGGATTGTGTTGATTCAGCACGCCTATGTGGGGATTATTGTTTCACCAGACGGTTATGGTTTTTAACAAGAAAGCCTCCGCTTCAAGATTGGCTATGCCAGCTTTATGCCCGGATATGGCAGGTATTTGTATCACATACTATTTGATTTTCAATACATAAGATATATTGAATGTTATAAACCGGTGGCGGTATCACCGCCACCGGTTCAATCTTTTGGTTGCAGGAAATGTGAATCAAATGAAGTTTACTCGATGCACGAAGGCATACCCAGGCAACAAAGTTTGACTAAAGCTATTACAAGGCAACACAGTGCCCAAATGATCAGTGTTTTCTAAACCGGCTACCGGTTCACAACTGTTCTTCATCCTCCGCCGCTTCAGCATCCTCCTCTCTACCCATTGGCTGGAAATCCACAGAAGTCCAGTCGATGCCCATCAGCGCTTGAAAAACAGCTTCTTCATGAATCAAAGACGACGGCTCAATGTCAGGAGCGTAAGTGTGCTTACGGATTGGAGGAATCAAGTTTTCCGGTTCAAAAGTTGGAGCGGACACACGCTTGTTCTGATCGTTGTATTGGGCTTGGTAGTGCTCCAAATCGGCTTCCTCCGCCAATTGACAAGCAAGCGGGCGTACTGCACGGTTTATTGCACGCAAGTCCTCTTCATTAAAGTCCGAGCCGCCTTCCTTCACACCGGATAGCCCCAGGCTGCTTCCACTGGATCAAAATCTGGCACCCAGGCTTTGGCCCGGATCAAGGCGTTGATGGCTCCGGTTCGTGCAGCAGACTTCTTTACCTCCTCAATCCGGGAAGGCGGATGGATAGCCGGTTCAAGGTGTCTTGGATCGGGGCGGCGCCGGGTTGTTATGTGACATTGTGGTAATCACACTGGGCTCGGTATCTGCTGCTCCACTAAAGTGTAGACAGCCTTCAGTTTTTTCCGCACGTCGTTCCCCAAGTGCCCAACGCGTGTGCCTGCATTTCATAATAGGACAGTTTCAAACCGGAATACTAGAGCAGCAGGAAAAGTAAATTACACTTATTCACAGGGGACTTACCGAAGATGGCTGCCGTCATAGAATGCACTTGCCGCTTCACGGCTGTCAGATCATCTACCACCAGTTTAAGGGCGGCTTCAAATTTTCTCGCCCGCTTGAGCAAGTTGGCCTTTTCAAAGGCCCGCATACGCTGTTCCTTCTTCATGTTATCCTTTGCTTGTTCTGCAGCAGTCAGGGCAACAGTTAGCTCCTTCTTGGCTTTGTCTGTCTCGGCCTGCTGGGTCGCCAATGCTGCCTGTAAATCGGCAATCCGATCATCCTTGATTTTCACCTCAGCCTGCATATTGACAGTATCATCAGCCAGCGATTAAAGATCAAGTCTCAACCACACAACATCGTTATATGCTTGACACTTGGGGGCTAATGTACCTTCAATTTTTCTATTACTAATACATGGAAAAGTCCCAAGTTCAATACGCGTATTCAACTCGGCACTTGGGGGCTAATGGCTATTTGATTCTATTAAAGGAAGTTATGGAATGCCGGTTTACATATGCATATTTCAACTGGCCTTGGTGGTTATGAGAAAAGATTGCAGAATCTAGCAAAGAAAATTAACAAGTACCAGTTTGATCCAAGATTGCAAACCGGTCCTTGGGGGCTACAGGGATTACTATATCGGTAATAAAGAAAGGAGCGTTACCTCAAACTTATCTCTCATCAGTTTCACCAAGCCAGCTTCATAATCACGGCTACTGTAAAGCCGGTTTAGATATCCGGAATGAAGGTCTTGGGCGCTCATAGCGGCGTATGTTTCCAGCTCTGCATTCCACTTTCCTTTGTTAAAAATGGAAGAGTCCTCTTTCACAGTATGCCGGGTTAGAGTTGCAGCATTCCCCGGTTCAGACTGGCCCGTTCCAGTGATTACAACGTTGTCGTCCTTCGATTCGACAGACCGTGCGGGTACTTCTGTTTCAGCTGGACTATGAGGATCTTCAAACCGGACGGTACGGGCGGCCGGATCAACAGACATTGAAACAGTCGCAGGCCTCTCCTCCGGAATCACATCTTCTTGAACCGGGGGATCACTCGGAATGTCTTCAAAGGCCACTTTTTCATGATCCGGCGCCTGCTCGTGGTCTGAAGCGGCAGCCTCTTCAGTTGTTTTCTCCAAACGAGCTTTCTTCTGGGTTTCGCTTGGTCCTCAAGAGACAAAGGATTCAGAAATAAGGCACATACATTACAGAAGAAATTGACAAACATGTGGTCATATTGACTTACCCGACAGCTATCTTCAGTGGTGGTAGCTGAGTGGCTGACGATTCGCCAGAGGATGAATGAGAGGTGACCTGATAATCGGAGTCGGACGGATTAAGAGGTTGACGGAATAAACCCGCTTTGGAATTCAAGGTAATAAAATGGTTGGAAACCTCGGTGCGGCGCTTTCGAGCCGGGCTGTTTGGTAAACCGCAGAGGTAACTACCGTCCGCTGTGCGGGTTGTCGGCGGGCCTCGTCTTCTGCGTCTTCATAAGAAGTTTGGGGTCCAAGTGAGCAAGAGGATGAGAAAAGTTAACTTTCCGGTTTGCCCGGCGAAATTTTGGTGAAGGTAAGTTTGTTGAATCGGAAGAGAGAATGGTTACCTCGGCAAATCCAGCGTTGCTGGCTTCAGCATCGTCCTGACAAACATCGTCATCAATAAGACGTGTAAAAAACAAGCCAAGAGAATCAAGTTCCGGATTACCCACATCATCATCGATGGCCGGATCAGACGAAGCCATGGTTTTCCTCTTGTGGGCGGACTTCTTAACAACTTTTGTTTTGGGTCGGTTTTGCCGCCCAGCCTTGTCCACTTTATCTTGCGAGAGTTTCTTGCTCCAAAACGGATCATCACCCTGGATCGGAAATAATTGAGAATTGCAAGTATGAAAGTAATGGTAAAATCTAATGATGGCACAGTCAGAGGCTTACCGCAGGAGGTGCGTTGAAGGTGCGATGAAGGAGCCAAGCGGTTTGGGCACGAGGTGCTCGGTTCATTCAACATCTTCCTCATCGAATCTGTGACTTCATCTTCGAGACAATTCCAGTTTGGTGTGTCGGAGTGGGTCATCGACACTGCCGGTATACTGGGACATCAAACCGGAACGCCGGCTCAGAGGCAATATGCCCCAAGATAACCAGCAGCGTGCCAGATCGATTCCAGTCAAACCGTTGGCCATAAAGGCCCGGAGCTTGGATAGTTGGGGAGCGTATTTGCTTCTCTCTTTAGTGGTCAATCGTTGCGGAAAGGGATGTGTGTTGCTGAGCCGCTCGGGCGGAAACCGGGTAAAGGATTTTCACCTTCGTGGAGGTGTCTCTGCAGATAGAACCAAGTTGCGTTCCACTCTTTGGGATGAGAGTGGAGCTTGACGGGGATAAGTGATCTCTTTCCTCTTCGGATAGCCATACCGCCCAATTCGGTATTGGGGCCATCGGTGAATCGCACGACGGTTTAGGTGGAAGAGATCCCTAACAGCTCAATGAAGGCTCCTCTTGCAGATATGCTTGGACAGACTTGAAAATGGCACAAGTTGGTAAATGAATTGGGGCGATATCTTGGGGACGGAGTTGAAAGTTGGCCATTACGTCCCGGTAAAACTTTGACCCGGGCGGTTTGAAACCCCGGAACAAGTGATCCGCGAAAACTACAACTTCACCTTCCTGGGGAGTGGGAGGACATTCCTCACCAGGAACCCTCCAATGGATGGTTCGGTCATCCAAAGCGCCAATTGACACTAATTCATTCAGTTGTGTCTCAGAGACGCGGGAAGGGACCCAGTTGCATTCATACACCTGTTTGGCCATCATGAGGTCTACAAGGAGAAGAATCCGGTTTAAGAAAATACTTATTACAGAGTAATTAATCCAAGATATGATGAACCGGAGGATGTTCCGATGAATCAGTTCGATACGATATGATGTCAGATATATGTTGGCGGTTCAACACGGGGACTAATGGTGTGCCGATGCCGGTTTAGCAATTTTTGATATTATGATGAGTTAAACCGCCTAATCTTGGCTTCAAAGGAAATGGACAGAAACAGGTTTCACAAGAGTTCATGTTTATTATGGATCAAACGCGAGTTTTCAGAAAAACAGAAAAAGCGTCGCGAAAGCAAAGAAGAAACAAGGATGTGCCGTAAAGATATATATATGCAGAAGATCTATGGGGTTCAGATAATAAAGTGCGGCGGATAAGCAGGAGCCTTCGTTTGGTACAGAAAAGGATTCATAGCATGGTTCAAAAGCTAGAAAGGTGAGAGCATACGAAGAACGTGGTATGAAGCTTGAGCCCTAGAAACAGATCTAAGATGACGAACAGGCTGAAGAAGGGCAGGAGATTTACCGGAAACAGAGGAGATGCGGAGAAATACGCAGTATTCTGGTCCGAACTGGTTGATGCAGCGGCCAAGGTCGAAGCGCATTTATTGATGGTGACGACGGAGCTCGAGGGCAGCGGCGCGAGGAAGAAGAAGAGGAAGCGAAGGAGAAAATGAATGACCCTTCGGTCCTATTTATAAGGCAATAAAACTAGGTCAAGCGCCAGAAATCCAGGGACGGTCATTAAAGAAGGCGTTATAAAGGATAAACTTCAAGATGACGTCATGCGGTTTAAATGACGAAGCAATGATGTCATGCGGTTTACATGACGAAGCAATGATGTCATGCCGGTTTACAGTGACCAGAAGCAATGATGTCATGCCGGTTTACAGTGATCAGAAGCGATGACAACGTGACGATTTATTACACAAAGAAGATATCCAAGATGCAGGTTTTATGAAGGATTGACATGAACCAGTTCAAATCAATCTGGGGCCTAATGTTAGGGATGTTACCACTAGGTGTAAACCGGCCAAGTTTGGGCCGGGTTAGCCCTGCTAGTGGTGTAGTCATGGAAAGGCCCAAGGCCTGTAGTCGGTTTAGAACTTGTAGCCGTAAACCGGCCTGATGTATAAGCTTGTATTATAAGTTAGGAATAGAGAGAGACCGACCGGGATACGAATATGAACCGGTTGGGACTCTGCAAACCGACGGGCGTCACTCGTGTATATAAGGGGACGACCCGGCGGCGGTTCAGGAGAGACAACCACAACTCGAGCCTAGGCGAAGCTTATTTGCTCCCTAGCCATCGAGACTACATCAATTCCATCACAACTAGACGTAGGCCTTTACCTTCATCGAAGGGGCCGAACTAGTATAAAACCCTCGTGTCTTTGTGTCCGTTTTAACCCCTACAAGTAAACCCGTAGCGATGGCTCCACGACTAAGTCCTTATGCTAGGACATCTGCCGTGACAAATCCACGACAATGTCCTTATAAGTGTGTGTGTGTGTGTGTGTGTGTGTGTGTGTGTGTGTGTGTGTGTGTGTTGTTGTTTAGTATGCAATCCCATCGCACAACACACATGTCTTATTAGCAGCAATCGTCTGTGTTCTTATGGGTCTTCAGACACATTTCTGATTACAAACATGTTTGCCGCGTATCACACACATCTTGTTAAGTTGATCCATTTCTATTCTTATGTCTCAACACAAACAGTTCATCCGAGTGAACCGCATGCAGTATATCGCACACACCTTTGATCTGGCTGACCGTTTCTTTTATGTTGCCTAATCACAAACAGTTCATCCGAGTGAACTGTATGTTGTGTATCGCACACGCCTCCATCTGGCTGCCTATTTCTTTTGTTCCTCCTCATCGCAAACAGTTCATTGAACTGAACCGTATGCCCTTCATCGCACACACAACTAAAACCTGAACAGTGTTTGATGCATCCATCATCGCAAACATTTTACACATTTCTGACGGTTTTCATACAGCACCGTTTGCGATTATGGCATCGCACACAGTTTCTCGAAGGGTCTCTGATCGTAGTGTCGCGTTAGCAGCATCCTGCAGTAGTGTGTACTCCCCCCGTTCCTAGATTTTTTTTTCAAAACTATCACATTTTTATAGAAAATTCGGAAACTATATCACCTATTGCAAAAATATCAAAACTATGACCCCGTCGGCCACCCGTGGGCCGAAGAGGAGCTTCTCGGTGTACTGTTAGCCGAGGAGGGCACTTCGGCCTTCCTTTGAATGAAGACGACCTTATCTGGGCCGAAGAGTGGGCGTCGGTTGGGGTGCGGCCGAAAATAGAAGCTTCGGCCTACTAGTGACCGAAGTGGGCCTTTTCGGCCTGGCAGCGCCTGAAGAGCTCTTCGTCCAACCCGTGACCGAAGAGGTCTGGATAAGCCTCCGCCACTCGTCTCCTTCCTCTGGTCGCCTGTTCTCTCTCTCTCTCTCTCTCTCTCTCTCTCTCTCTCTCTCTCTCTCTCTCTCTCTCTCTAACTTCTTTGTTTCCCTCGCCACCCCGCGCTGATCTCCTCCATTTTCCGGCCAGTTTCACATCCAAGCCGCAGAATAGGTAGATCGTTCGTACCAATCCCTGATGGCCTACGGTGGAATTTTTTGCTATGGGATAGTATTTCATGCATTTGGGTTGGAGGATCCATGGTGGGGTGGAGGAGGTGCTGTTGGGAAGGAGGTGGTAGTGGTGAGGAGGAGCAGCAGCTGTGGATGAGGAGGTGGTGAGGAGGAGGTATGGCCTGGGTGGTTTCAGGAGTTGAACCTCCGGTCGTCGTGGGGGCAGCAGTGGTGCAAGCATTCAACGAGGTGGTGGTCGGAGCCACTAAGTTGACAAGAGGAGCAAGAAGCCGGGGACACACGCGTCGAATGTATAACCATGTTGTCAGAATTTTTCTATGAGTTGTATAGTTTAGTTAGTGTAGATAAGTCGTATTGCGTGCTTCTAGTGTTAATTTCTCTATGATGGCATTTTAGCGGATAGTTAGTGTAGAGGTTAATAACTTTATTCGTTGAGATTAATGAGAAGATGGCAATGTCTGACGGGTGGAAAATGTCCGAATCAGTAAATTTGACTGTTTACTACAGCCCTGGTAATCTTCGATATAATGAGTTGGGGATTGATCTTAGTGAGTTTAAAAATGGTGTCATGACACTTGCAGGCCCGGACAGACTAGGCATTAGACAGTTGAAATACTGGTTGACTACTAGTTTTGGGCTGGATCCTGAAGTATGTTCCGTCACTATTCATGCATTGTGGATCAAATCCTGTAAAAATGTCAAGTGGGGGTTGATGCCGATAGATAGGAGCCATCATTGGTTGACCTTGTTAAGTCGTTGCCGAGACTGAAGAATCCACCCATATGCCCTAGTGTAACTAGTGGCGAAGGAGGAGAATACCGTACAACTCCACGTGGGGTGTGAACCCTGTTAGGGAAGTCAAGTGGGTAACGAGATTGATTTATCCGGGTCACAGCCACCGGATGTTGATGCTAGCCAAACCGAGAAAGAGTCAGACTACGTGCCACACAATGTTTGTGGTCAGGATACTGGGCAAAGTAGTCAGTCAATAATACTAGCTGGTTCTGGTTTTGCTGATGGGGATGAGGAAGGGGAGGAAATGCAAAGAGTGACACTACTAGCTGGTTCTGGTTCTGGTTTTATAGCTTCTACTAGTATATTGCGCTTGTACAAGCGCTACCAGTAAGGCGCTACAGCTAACTGGTAGTAGTAGCGTAGGTTTTCCAGCGCTACTACTATATCTAGTTAGCAGTAGCGCTTGGTAGGGAAAAGCGCTACTGATAATAGTAAGTAGCGGTAGTGTTTCTTTTGAATAGCTCTACTGCTAAATTTTCCTGTATTTTTTAAAATGTGGCTTATTGTTGTTGTATTTGTATAGGTTTAATGTACACTACTTTCATCATATGATTTTATGACCACGATTAGTTAGTATATACAACAGTGGGTGAAATGAATGTGGATTAAGTTCAAGAAGAGGCAACATGTGGTGCATGTCGAAAGTATACTACTAATCCAAACTTGATCTAGTTTGGATTAGTAGTACTTTCGATGTGCACCACATGTTGTCTCCACTTGAATCTAATCCATGTTCATTTCACCCACTGATATATATATAATAACTCATCATGCATCATCATAATAATAAATAACTCATCATTGGTATCATAATAACAAGTCGTACTCATCATCATCATACCACCAACACTATTTAATCATCATAGTCATAGTGTACTATCTAATCACCACCAATACTAGGTAATAATAATCTTCATAGTTATTACCACCAACACTAGCTATTTAATCATCATAGTCATAGTGTAGCACATCATCATCTTCAAACTCATTCTAGCTAACAAATCACTCTTGCTGCTCTCTCTCAGGGAAAATAGCATAAAACATGTGTAGCACTCTTGCTTCATCATATTGGAGAACGCAGATAAACCTGTCTCCTAATTGTGGTTGCACTTCTGATTGCTGCCTGCTAGTACTTGTCTACTATGATCCTTCACAATTTTGCTCCAGTCTTTGACTATTAAGACTTGATCGCTTTGAGAAATCATGAATACACTCATGTGCAATGCAGGATATCTTGGTCGTAAGTTAACCATTGTCATGCGACCTTAGGCTCGATGCAACGAGGCACAACATTCATCAGGAGTCCCTATTGAAGAACATCATAGTAACATACTTAGCAATGAAGTTTAGCCTAAAAAATAATGTATGCAAAAGATGCACTAAGGACAATCTTACCATCTTTCCTAAATAGATCTGACCGTAGTTCAATACACACACTAGTGGCCGCATGTATTGAGTACCAATATCTCGAAGTCCGGGAAAATAACTTGTCTTGACAGTATCAAGATCCTCAAGCCGTGAAACATAATGACCTATCCCCTCGCGGTTTATTTCAGCCCCGGGGCAGTAGTAGGTGCTGTCTACCAAGCACTGCACATGTTTGCTTGAATGGAAATAAGCTGTCAATAGAAATCAACTGTCAACTATTTTTAAATAAACAATATAAATTACTTAATAAATATGGCTGAGAAACACACATAATGGTAGAACTGGAGGCATCTGCACATCCACCCAGATGTCGATATTACCTTCAGTTTCATCTTCTGGACGAATATCAAAGGTGATAAGCATATCAGGCTCAAATGCATAAGCCTTGCATAGTGCTCTCCAATTTTTGCATTCAAAATAGGAGTAGTTGTCTGCATTGTATAATTTTACAGCAAAATTATAACCATGCTCGGTCCTCAAGTCAACTCTCTTTACCTCCATACTTTCCATAGTACTGAAACAAATCTTATCCAAGACATATAGTCTTGCATGGCAGGAGATACGTTAGTAGAATTGTAAACAATTCAAATTATAAGTTGAAGCAAAAAAAGCAGAAGTCATGCTTAATTACGAAAAAAGACTTGTCGTTGTGACTTACTATATCCACTTTGAAGGTCTCATCCAGCATGATGCTGAAGCGCCTACCACCAACTAGGTGAGGCCTGTCATGCAGGCCGCGTTCGTCTTCGCAGTATTCGCACATAACGAATTTCCTTTCGTCGTCAGACATTTCCTATGTTCATAGTTGAATCATTAATTGAAAATCGATCGAAGGCAACTACAAGGAAACTCAACACACAGATCACAATTACTCAATATGCAACGGGTTGACTTTAGGTCTATCCAGTCTTCCTTATTAAACTCTTATATCACGTATATGGTGGGCACTCCCTCTCTGATATTGCGACCATCGGTGATGGTCGCTACTCCTCCTTTACTACAAATATCTAGCACAAGCAAAAGAAGGAGAAGCGACCCCCACGACAAAAGTTGGCATTCTTCTTCTCTCATATATGGTGGACATTCCCTCACCAATTTTTCGACCATCGATGATGGTCGCTACTCCTTCACCTAGTGCATAACAAAGGTTAAGCACAAAGATAAGGAGAAGCGACCCCCACGACAACAGTCGGCATTCTTCTTCTCTCATATATGGTGGAGACTCTCCCTCACTGATTTTTTGACTGTCATGTATGAAGCTCGGACAGACTTAAAGTCAACTTGCAATGTCGTTTAATTCTCTTTCTAGCAAATCCGGGGCACTCGATATGTCCTACATATTCTAGCACAAGTCATGATTAAATTCACGGAAAAATCCAGCATGACCTTTGCTAAAATAGGACATATCGAGCGCCTGAAATTTGCCAGAACGGAAATGAATCAACACTCCGGCAAAACATAGGCCACTCGAATTTTCCCTGCGATACAAAGATGTCAATACACATACAGCGACACTTAAACTTGAAATTCCACCGAGTAAGGAAGGCCATTTTAATGGTTCAATATTGACAAAAACATTTCAATATATCTTATAACCTGAACATTTCATTTGGTTAAGAAGCATATCTAAATACTCTAGTTCTACTCTATTCAACACCGAGTAGAGAACGAGGACGTGGACTTTTAGCTCACCGACTCGGGTGTAGAGGAAGTAGAGGTAGCTCCGATGATGATCACTCCAAGGAGACACGACTCTACAAAGCCTGCATATTCCATCGAGTAAAATTTTAGATCATCAAATCTCATATAGCATTATTTGATGACAAAGTGATAATGACATAAAAATAATTAAATTTTCCAATACATTTCTATACCTAAATTTTCTTACTAAAGTTTTTTATTACTAAATTTGATGCCTAAAAATTTCTCATATAGCATTCCAATAGATTTCTATAATTCAAAATTTTCTATAACTAAAAATTTATATTACTAAAATTTTCTATTACTAAAACTTTTTATATTCAAAAAAACTATGCACTACTCTATCAAGCACTTATTATAAATAAACTAGTTCTATTAACCACTTCCTAAATAAACTATTTCTATTAAACACTTACTAAAACAGTAAAAAAAAGCTACATTATACAAGAATAGTAAATAGTTTAGGGTTTAGGAAAGATGGAGGGAGGAGGGGGTGGGAGGAGGGAGGAGGAGGAGGAAGGAGAGAGGAGGAGGAAGAGGGCGGTGGGAGGAGGGAGGAGGACGAGGGGCTAGGTGACTCCCTCTCCTAGGCACCCACCACCGGTGGCCACTCCGGCCCCGATGGCCACCCTTCCTGCCACTGGCCACTCCGGTAGTGGCAGCCACCATGTAGTCATGGAGAGTCTCCTCCATTGGGACTTCTCTCCGGGCTTGGCGATTGAATCTCAGGTACGTGACAAGTTTGGGTCCACGGTGCACTTCTCTTCGGCCAATCCTAGATCCTCAAAGGAATTCTTCCTGTTCGTCTCGTTCTCTTTGGCTTCATTTTCTTTGACAGAGGAATCCGTGGCCCTCGTGCTCCAATCATGCATTGGTGGTCTCAGTTCGAGTTTTAGGGTTTTGCGGCTAAGTGATCGCCGTTTCCAGTTTTCGGTGGCCTCGAATCGTGTGGGACACTTTATCTATGGGCTTAAGGATCGGATCTGGCCAGACTTCATTTGTCATTTTCACCTCTTTCGTGGAAAAATTGAATCAGGCATTGATCGATCAGGGAATGGTTGGCATGCGGATACCTTTCTTCCTGAGGTGGGTTTTGGATCTATAGCGATTAAATCTAAGTGGCTTCAAGATCAACAAAGAAAGGTAGATCAGCAGAGAATGGGTGATCAATTCCCTGTGCCTATGCGAAGTGATGATCATAATTCCTCGCCGGAGTTGAGCTTGAGCTCGAGTCCGGCCGCTGAGAGCATCTCTTTTGGAAAGTTCATTTTTCCGACCATTTCGGATCTGGAGCTGAATATCTGGTTGGGTGATTTTGTTTGTAATCACAAGGATAATCTACACTCAGTTATCCCTTCTTTCAAGGGATCTCATTTTAGGAAGTCCTACTGGAATTCCATCTCGGATGAAAAGTTATATCATATTATGGATGGTTGGCAAGCTGGTTATTCAGATGCTGATGTTTCATCTATGGTCCAAATCAAGGATGTGCCAACTCAGGAGTATATTGACTCTCGATTGTTGAAATGCTTAAATTGCTCACATCATGGCCATCTTGCTTCGGACTGCCCAGGTATCTTCTGCCAACGTTCCATTTGTTCCATCGATCAATGTTTATGCCCTGAATACCAGTATGATCAGATTGATGCATGCATAGTGGGCCGTAAGCTATCTTCATGCCTAGCATGTAATCAACGTGAACATTCTGCCTCTAGTTGTCATGGGCTTAAAAGGTGTAGAATCTGTAGCTTATTGGGTCATATAACTTGCCGTGGAGGTTGGAATGGGCCAAAATATTGTTGGCGGCCCAAGAGCTTCAAACAAACTTTCCCTTTTTGTGGGGATTGGGATAGTATCAGCCACCCAGGATTGCGAGATATACATGGTAAAAATCGGGATCGGGTGTGGAAAGTGAAACAGAAAATCCCGACTACATGTGACGTGGTTAGCCCTCACTGCTTGTCGATACTACTCCCTCCCCCCATAGCTATCAACTCCACCGCCCTGGGGCCCCAATCAGACGCAGTCTTCCCAGTTTCATGCACCTCCTCTTCCTCCCCTTCTCCTGCCTTGCCCTCCCCTGCTCTAAACACATCCGAGCCCTCGAAAAACCCTAGTGGTGCCGCCATGGCAAACTTTCCCGTCCGCCCATTCGCCTTCACCCCCGTCGGAGCACACATTGAGCGCGGGCCAGATCATCGGCTATAGAGGAGCACCATGGTTGTGGATGAGCCGCCTTTGAACCACCACAGGTACGCTCTGATTGAGATCACCCTCAGTGCCAGATCATCAGATGGGGTATTGGTTAGAGGAAGTTTGTCGCATCATTAGGGAGGATCTTGAGTATCAGGTTGAAGATGAGTTTGTCTATGCAATTGCGGTTGGTTGTGTTGCTTTTCTTGATGTTCAGAGCAGAGATAGAGCTATTAGAGAGGGGTCGCATGCTTTAACCGAGGATTCTTATTTTACCTTGATCCCCCATGATGAAGGAATTAACATGCGAATGCCTGCTTTTGAGTATGAAGTTTGGATTTTGATGCTTGCATTCCCTATGGATTACATGATTGAACATTATGTTCATAAGGCGATTTCTAGGTTTGGTAAGCTGCTGGCTTGGCCAAGACCGAACGAAAACAAAGCTAGAGTTCTTGTAAAATGCCACATCAAAGATGTTGCGGAAGTTTCACATAGTCTACTTGTCACCAAAGCTGGGCTGCTGCAGGGACTGGGTCATTCTTGGTCCGTCCCTGTATATGTGTTGAATGGTAGAAGCAAAGTGCCGGGTCTGCAAGGGAATGAGGATGCTCCACAAGTCCTGAATGCGTCTCCGCATCCGTACACTCTGCCCTACTATACTATCATCCGCAAGCGATGATAAATGAGATGGAGGCTCAGCAGGCGCCTAATGAAGCTGCTTGGAATGGCAATGAGCAAGCTCAGGATCAGGTGCAAGACAATGACTGGAGAGCCTGGCCAGTTTTACCTCCTCCGTACTCTGGTTTCAGCTTCAGAACATACTTTGAGTATGATGGGCCGTCTCTGATGGATGGTGTGCCACAAGAGCAAAATCTGGTGGACAATCTGTCTGATGCTTGGTCTGAATATTCTTATGTGGAGGATTCAGCTGACAGCTTCATCAATGGTGCTCCTGCTGCTCAATATGCTTTTGTCAGAGCTGGAGGCTCTGTATCTTCTGAGTTGATATCTGCTGACGCTGAACTGCTTTCGTGGATGGGTGGCATGCTAAAGAGGATCTATACTCGCTCCATATTACCACCTCAGTCTCCTAGGACAGCCTGCTTCCCACTCAATCCCTTCACTGCTATTCAGTTTTATCTTGACTGTGTGTGCAAGGCTCTTCTCGCCCAGGTGATGCCTGAATCAGATGTCTTTGGTCGCATCTTCAGTTCAACTTTATGCATGGGCAGGGTGATTGTTCTGTCTGCCTTGTTGGAAGGACTAAACTATGTGGTGCCAGTTCTGGAGGAGCTACTGTCTGTTGCTCCGACAATACTAGATGTTCCTGACTGTGTGGATCGTGATGTGGACCCGATTGGTCATATGATGCTCAGGGAGCCGGCTCATGTGGACACTGTTCTTCTCCATCGCAGTGCTTGTTCGAACAAATATGATGGATTCAGGGTCCCTCCTGTTACTGACAAGAGAGCTACAACTTCCAAGGTCAAGCCATGGAAGGACCCATCTCTTCCTGGCCTCACCATTAGCAGCACACACCTAGCTTTGGGAGACATGACAAGGTATCTGATGCTATCCCACCTCATACTTCTATCCATGCTATTCAGTCCATTGGAGCTAATATGGGTGGTGTACATCCGAGTCAGTTAAGCACACAAAAGTTGCTTTCTATTCAAGGTGGGCAGAAGAGCAAGGCCACGGATCCCGATGCAGCTTAAAGCGTGGAAAGTTCTATGCTGGAATGTCCGAGGGATCAATTTGAACAAAAAATAGATGGCGTTGCGTAATGCTATCAGTAGTAGTGGTTGTTCAGTTATTTGTTTACAAGAAACTAAGCGGGCTACCTTTGATGCTACTTTTGTTAAACTTTTCTGCTAAAAAATTCGATAAGTATGAGGTGGTGCCCTCTCAGAGGGCCTCTGGTGGTTTAATTTTGTTGTGGGACAGCTCTGTGTTCTTTGGCAATGTGTTTTGCTCTGAATCTTTTGCTTTGGGCATTTAGTTTACTTCTATGCAAACAGCCAGGTCTTGGAAACTTATTAGTGTGTATGAGCCATGCACTGGGCCAGGCAGAGTTGCTTTCACCTCTTGGCTGTTTGAGCTGGATATACCTGATGATGAGGACTGGTTAATTTGTGGTGATTTCAACTACATTAAAGCGCCTGATAATCGTAACAAACCGGGGGGGTGATGCTAATGACATGCTTACTTTCAATGATTTCATTCAGTCACAGGCGCTTGTTGAGCTACGTATTAAGGGCAGGCAATAAACGTGGAGTAACATGCAGACTGAACCTCTGCTTGAACAAATTGATTGGTTCTTCACCTCATCGAATTGGACATCCAATTATCCTAACACCACAGTGGGGCCCCTTCCCAAGCCAGTGTCAGATCACACGCCTTGTATGATCTCGATAGAAACCTATGTTCCCAAAAGTAAGGTGTTTAGCTTTGAAAACTTCTGGATCTCCCACCCGGGATTCTTTGATTTGGTCAAGTCTACCTGGGAGAAATACTGTTATGCACCCAATTCGGCAAAACTGTTGTGCAAGAAGTTTAAGAACTTGAGATATGCTCTTAAATGTTGGAGTAAGCAAATCTCTCAGTTGAACCTATGTATCGATAACTCCAACTGGGCTCTTTTGGAATTTGATAATATCGAGGATAAAAGACCTCACACAATACCTGAAGCCAACTTTAGGTTGATTCTCAAAAATCATCTGGTAACCCTACTCGGCTACAAACGAGAATATTGAAAAAGAGGTACACTGTCTGCTGGTTTAGTTGTGGAGGTGATAACACCAAAAAAATTCACTCTGCAGCATCTGAAAGATATCGCAAAAACTCCATAGCTTCGCTCAAACTCTAGGATTGTACGGTGGTGACTAACCATATGGGTAAAGCAAAAGAACTCTTTGACATATACAAGGAGAGATTGGGTAAAAAAAGGGGAGTATGAAATGAAGTTTGATCTGTCAAGAATCATTAAGAAGGAGGAGGTCCTGGATGAGCTAACGAAACCCTTCACGCGTGAGGAGATTGACAGGGTAGTTCGTAAGATGCCATCTGATAGAGCCCCAGGTCCCGATGGATTTAATGGCTGCTTTCTGAAGTCATGCTGGCACATCATCAAAGAAGATTTCTACAGGTTATGCAAAGACTTCTATGAAGGTGTCATTGATCTTCAGAGCCTAAACTCGGGCTTCATAACACTCATCCCAAAGACCCAGTCACCAAAAACTGCTAATGATTTCAGGCCCATCACGTTACTTAACTATTGTTTGAAGATGATAAATAAATTGCTTGCTAATCGCTTGCAAAAAATTGTGCTCAAGATCATTCATCGGAACCAGTACGGATTCCTCAAAGGGAGATCAATCCAGGAATGCTTGGCTTGCGCCTTTGAGTACATCCACCACTGCTAAGCAAAGGGGAGAGCCTGTTGTATTTTGAAACTTGACTTCGCGAAGGCATTTGATACCATTCAACATGAACCGATGATTGAGATCATGCGTCATGTGGGTTTTTCTGAGAAGTGGTTGGGATGGATCATATATATTTTTTTCCTCCGGAAGCTCTGCGGTGCTGCTTAATGGCCCCCCGAGAAAATAGTTTGAGTGCCTTTGTGGGGTTCGACAGGGAGATCCACTATTGCCTTTGATCTTTGTTCTTCCAGCGGATCTATTACAGTCGGCGGTTAATGATGCCAGTCGGACAGGTCTACTCCGGTTGCACTTGCCCACTTCTGACAGTAACTATCCAGTAATTCAATATGCTGACGATACGATCGCTGTCCTTCCTGCTTGTACCACACAAGCGCGAGTGTTGAGAGATATTCTAGTCGACTACGCGACGTCGGTGGGCCTTAAGATCAACTTTCACAAGTCAACTTTGGTACCCATCAACCTTGATCATGTGCAGGCGGTGGAAATTGCAGCCATCTTTGACTGCTCTATTGGCAACATGCCGTTTACGTACCTGGGCCTGCCCATGGGCACCATGCGCTGAGTGTGACCGACCTGATGCCGCTGGTGACCTCGGTTCCGAGGAGAGTCCAGGCAGCAGCCTCGCTATTGGATTACGGCTCCAAGCTCACACTGCTCAATTCGGTGGTCACCTCCTTAGCCATTTACGCCATGTGCTCCATCAAGATAAACCCTAAGATCATCGAGCACCTTGATAAGCTGCGCAGGTCCTGCCTTTGGGTGAGGAAATCGGATGATGGGTACAAGGGCAGCTCGCTGGCGGCATGGGGATGGTATGCAAACCTAAGAGCAAAGGTGGTCTGGGGATCATCGATCTTAAGACCCAAAACCAAGGGCTTCTGCTGAAACAGCTTCATAAATTCTATAACAAGTGTGATGTTCCTTATAGTCAAAAAAAGTGTGATGTTCCTTGGGTCAGCTTGGTCTGGGATACGTACTATGTGCGCAAAATACCTCATGCCTCGGATTCGTGTGGATCGTTCTGGTGGAGAGACCTCATGCAACTATCAGACATATATAGAGGGGTCACAAAATCGGAGGTGGTGACAGGTGACACGATCCTGTTTTGGAAAGATAAATGGAAGAGTGAGGTTTTCCAAGACAAGTATCCGAGAGCTTTTTCTTTTGCCAAGGAACCAGATATCTCAGTGAGGCAACTTTTGTCTTCTGATTGATTGTGTGATGTGTTCCACCTGCCTCTATCAATGGAGGCTCGGCGTGAGGTTGCTGGGCTGCAGTTAGAGACCTTGGACACTTCACTCGCTGATGGCAAGGATGTGTGGTCTTGTGTCTGGGGGGGAGATGCGTTTCGATCCTCACAATACTATGCTCATTGTTTCAGCCAGGTGCAGGTTGATGAGGCCTTCGGTTGGATCTGGAAAACCAAATGTACAATGCAGTCGAAAGTGTTCTTGTGGTTGCTGATGGCTGATAGATAGAACACTAGAAACACTACAAGAAATATGTCAGCTAGTGACCTTCTGTCAGTGACCCTGGAAGAATTGGTCATAGATCTATGACCATTTCAGACCAATTGGTCAAAAGCTGTTCGGGGGGCTCCAAACCCTAAACAATAACGACCATTTTGGTTAGAAAGGTCGTAATTTCCTTACACGAAATGGTCATAAAGCAGATAGCACTGCTCCGCTGCCTTATTTCTAGCTGATGATGACCAATATAGATGGTCATAACCATGTAAATTGTGGTGGGTTGCTATGACTAGGCGCCACCTCATTAGTTTTGCCTATGTGTCATGTCCATGTGGCATTTTTTGCCCTAGGTTGTGAAGCAACCTATATTTCTGTCATTCCCAAAATTTCCAAAAAAATATCATAAATTCTTTGGGTCATATCTTCATCAAATATGTAAAAAACCTTCCTTGCCTAGTTCAGAAATAATTCAAAAATATTCATTTTCTATTCTGTTCAGAAAAACACTTTGTGAAGGAAGTACCACTTTGGCATGTCCAAATGGTATCCATTTTCTATAGTGCTTTCCTATGCCCAAATAACCATCCTCCACCAAATGCCAGCTCAATCCATTCATTATTTTGAGCCCAGCTTCAACATTTGTATTTATGTCCAGTGTGGTACTTTTTTTTTGAAAGTTTCTAGTGTGGTACTTTGCAAAGCAAGTACCACCTACGCTCCTCCTTTTGAGCTGAAAATTTGTGAAGACGGTCTTCTTAGTAACTGATCATCTTCAGCCAAAACTCACGCCCATTAGCCATGTGCATTTCCCGTACCGCTAATCAAACACTTGGCTGCTTATTCATGTTTGAGCATTGATCGGTCTCCTCGTGAGAATCTTATGTTGTGATTTTCCTCCTAGCACCTACCTGGGGAGTGCCTAACCCACTAGACATGCCTAGGCCGCCCAAAACACATGGCAACGCCACAGTCACGCGGCGGGCATGCGAGTTTACGCGCTCTAGAGTTGGGGCCCTCGACCACCGTCCAAACCTCGACGTATCGCCACCAAACCATGTATTTATGATTAAATAGGTACTTATGTAACTAGAAATGATTTTTGAAAAAAATAAATAGCAAACTATGAGGCAGCTGCAGTTCAAATTTGACCCGCTTCCTGCTGAATCGGCGGGAATTTGTCTTTTTCACAAGAGGAGGATCAAAACTTTTGACACCCAACCATTTTGTCAATTTTTCATTAAATATGGCCTAGTATTTTAGAAAATTGTTTTGGTCCAATTTTGCAACAAATATATGGTAGGTCCTTCACAAAAAAAACCATTTCAGGCACTCGGAAAATGGAAAATGAATTTTCCGTGCATAGAAAATGAAAACTCCCTTAGGAAACATTGTCTGGAATTCCAAGATGCACCCTTGTGCACAATATGAGATCATTTGAACAAACTATTCCATGAATGTGGCCATAAGATTGATCATTTGGCTTGAAAGCCATGAATCTTCACGCATGATAGCTCATTTTTTAGAACACTTTTTTAAAATAATTTCTGTATTACAAGTTTATTATTTTCCCTGGAAACTTGGTCACATATAATGACACAATGTGAAGGTTTTCCAATTTTTTGATTTTTTTTTGAAGTTTTTATGCCCGTTTCAAAATGCGGTCAAAACGGCGGGCTTGACTGTTCCTAGCTAGTGGTTGAATCTTGGAAAAAAAAATTATGTTTCTCTGATTAAATAGATACTTCTGTACCTAGAAATGATTTTTGGAAAAAATAAAAATCAAACTATGAGGCAGTTGCAGTTCAAATTTGACCCGCTTCCTACTGAATCGGCGGGAATTTGTCTTTTTCACCAGAGGTGGATCAAAACTTTTGACACCCAACCATTTTGTCAATTGTGCATTAAATATGGCCTAGTATTTTAGAAAATTCATTTGGTCCAATTTTGCAACAAATAAATGGTAGGTCCTTCACAAAAAAACTGATTTCACGCACTCGGCAAAATGGAAAATGAATTTTCCATGCACAAAAAATGAAAAATCCCTTAGGCAACATTTTTTGGAATTCCAAGATGCACCCTTGTGCACAATATGAGATTATTTGAACAAACTATGCCATTAATGTGGCTATAAGATTGATCGTTTGGCTTGAAAGCCATGAATCTGCACGCATGATAGGTCATTTTTTAGAACACTTTATTAAAATAATTTCCGTATTACAAGTTTATTATTTTTCCTGGAAACTTGGTTACTTATAATGACACAATGCGAAGGTTTTCCAATTTTTTGATTTTTTTCTTGAATTTTTTATGCCCGTTTCAAAATGCGGTGAAAACGGCGGGCTTGACCGTTCCTAGCCAGTGGTTGAATCTTGGAAAACTTTTGATGTTTCTATGATTAAATAGATACTTATGTATCTAGAAATGTTTTTTGGAAAAAATAAAGATCAAACTATGAGGCAGCTGCAGTTCAAATTTGACCCGCTTCCTACTGAATCGGCGGGAATTTTGTCTTTTTCACTAGAGGTGGATCAAAACTTTTGACACCCAACCATTTGGTCAATTGTGCATTAAATATGTCCTAGTATTTTAAAAAATTGATTTGGTCCAATTTTGTAACAAATATATGGTAGGTCCTTCACAAAAAAAACTCATTGCAGGCACTCGAAAAATGGAAAATGAATTTTTCGTGCACAGAAAATGAAAACTCCCTTAGGCAACATTGTTTGGAATTCCAAGATGCACCCTTGTGAACAATATGAGATCATCTGAACAAACTATGCCATGAATGTGGCCATAAGATTGATCATTTGGCTTGAAAGCCATGAATCTTCAAGGCATGATAGCTCATTTTTTAGAACACTTTTTTAAAATAATTTCTGTATTACAAGTTTATTATTTTTCCTGGAAACTTGGTCACATATAATGACACAATGTGAAGGTTTTCCAGTTTTTTAATTTTTTTGAAGTTTTTATGCCCGTTTCAAAATGCGGTCAAAACGGCGGGCTTGACTGTTCCTAGCTAGTGGTTGAATCTTGGAAAAAAAAATTATGTTTCTCTGATTAAATAGATACTTTTGTACCTAGAAATGATTTTTGGAAAAAATAAAAATCAAACTATGAGGCAGTTGCAGTTAAAATTTGACCCGCTTCCTACTGAATCGGCGGGACTTTGTCTTTTTCACCAGAGGTGGATCAAAACTTTTGACACCCAACCATTTTGTCAATTGTGCATTAAATATGGCCTAGTATTTTAGAAAATTCATTTGGTCCAATTTTGCAACAAATAAATGGTAGGTACCTCACAAAAAACTGATTTCACGCACTCGGCAAAATGGAAAATGAATTTTCCATGCACAAAAAATGAAAAATCCCTTAGGCAACATTTTTTGGAATTCCAAGATGCACTCTTGTGCACAATATGAGATTATTTGAACAAACTATGCCATTAATGTGGCTATAAGATTGATCGTTTGGCTTGAAAGCCATGAATCTGCACGCATGATAGGTCATTTTTTAGAACACTTTTTTAAAATAATTTCCGTATTACAAGTTTATTATTTTTCCTGGAAACTTGGTTACTTATAATGACACAATGCGAAGGTTTTCCAATTTTTTGATTTTTTTCTTGAATTTTTTATGCCCGTTTCAAAATGCGCTCAAAACGGCGGGCTTGATCGTTCCTAGCCAGTGGTTGAATCTTGGAAAACTTTTGATGTTTCTATGATTAAATAGATACTTATGTATCTAGAAATGTTTTTTGGAAAAAATAAAGATCAAACTATGAGGCCGCTGCAGTTCAAATTTGACCCGCTTCCTACTGAATCGGCGGGAATTTATCTTTTTCACTAGAGGTGGATCAAAACTTTTGACACCCAACCATTTGGTCAATTGTGCATTAAATATGTCCTAGTATTTTAGAAAATTGATTTGGTCCAATTTTGTAACAAATATATGGTAGGTCCTTCACAAAAAAAACTCATTGCAGCCACTCGAAAAATGAAAAATGAATTTTTCGTGCACAGAAAATGAAAACTCCCTTAGGCAACATTGTTTGGAATTCCAAGATGCACCCTTGTGAACAATATGAGATCATTTGAACAAACTATGCCATGAATGTGGCCATAAGATTGATCATTTGGCTTGAAAGCCATGAATCTTCACGCATGATAGCTCATTTTTTAGAACACTTTTTTAAAATAATTCCCGTATTACAAGTTTATTATTTTTCCCGGAAACTTGGTCACATACAATGACACAACACGAAGGTTTTCCAATTTTTTGAATTTTTTTGAATTTTTTATGCCCGTTTCAAAATGCGATCAAAACGGCTGTCTTGACCTTTCCTAGCTAGCAGTTGAATCTTGGAAAACTTCTGATGTTTCTCTGATTAAATAGATACTTACGTACCTAGAAATGATTTTTGGAAAAAATAAAGATCAAACTTTGAGGCAGCTGCAGTCCAAATTTGACCCGCTTCCTACTGAATCGGTGGGAATTTGTCCTTTTCAGGAGAGGTGGATCAAAACTTTTGACACCCAACCATTTGGTCAATTGTGCATTAAATATGTCCTAGTATTTTAGAAAATTGATTAGGTCCAATTTTGCAACAAATATATGGTAGACCCTTCACAAAAACTCATTTTGAGCGCTTGAAAAATAAAAAAAATGAATTTTTAGTCAACTACGACCAATTTTTTAGTCAACTACGACCTATTTAGAAGGTCATAACATAGTTCGTGTGTACTGCATTTTGATTGGTCTGTTGGTGCTTCAAGCGGATCATGCATGGAACACCGTCGGATGCTCGCGGATCCAACGGTAGTCCTCACCCCAAGCCCACATAAGCCGAAACCCTAGCTCTCAGGATGCTCGTGGACTTTTTCCATCTACTCCCTGCCTTCTTTCTTTCTCCCCTCCCTCCCTTCTCCTTCCTCTCTCCCCTCCCCTGCGCCGCATGCCCCACTGCCACACGCGCGCGCCCTCACCTCCTTTGAGACCGCCGGAGACCGCCACCCTCTCCTCTACCCCACCATCGCCGGTGCCCCCAAGCCTCTACCACCACCGTGGCGGCCTGGAGACCACAGCGCTTCTCCTTCTTTCCCAAGCGCCCGAAACCCTAGCCCGCGGCGCAACCATGGCGACCGAGCTCTGGATCCGCGGGCTGGAGGTCCAGTACCGGATCCTCCCACTCCTCCCCTGTGTCGTCTGCCTCCTCCTTCCCTTCCCCTACGCCGCCTCCCTCCGCCCTCGTGATACGATTCATATCCATCCTCGCATGGGAGATCTGATCCGATCCGGTCTAGGGCGCCGCCATCATGCACCACCACCAGCAGCTGGACCAGTGGCTCGCGGGCGGCATGGGTGGGGTGATGCGCCCAATCAAGTCCACCCCCTGCTCCCCTGTCAAGCCGGCAGCGATGTCCATGTGGTGCATGCACTCTGACTCCTTCCATGCGGCAGCGGCGTCCATGCGGCGGCGGTCGGATCCAGTCCAGCACGTCCCATGGCGCCGCATGACCCACCCTCTCTGGTTCGTCCGCTTCTTTGCATGGATCCGCATAACCCACCCTCACCGCACCTCGTCTCCTCTCTCTAACTCTCAGATCCACCACGCCAACATCGCCATGGGCCTCGACCTCCATGGATGGTGGCCAGATCGAGCGGAGCTTCCCTTCCTCTGTCTGGCGGGACAAGGACAAGGACAAGCAGCAACATCATCGCATCATCAAGGTTCGATTTCATCTTCTTCTCTCTATTTATTTTCTACAAGCCCAAGCCATTGTTGCAATCCCTCCCTCCCTCATGTTGAATTGATGTTGAATTCAAGTCAAGGTACCTGTGATTAACCTCTGCTTTCGTCTCTCTCTCCTTGTGCAGCGACTGTTGATTGGTCACCACCAAACTCAGGTCCATGTAGCTCCAGTGTCAAGGGCACAAAGGTCAGCTACCTGCTTCTCCTTTGTTGATTCTATTAAGAATTTAATAAGTGCATGCTATACTGTTGCTTACTAGGCCAGAAGTGTTTTTTATGCTAGAAGTCATTAGTAGATCATGAATACTTCATTTTGTGTTGCGTTCACCAGAAAACTGCTATTTATCATGAATCCTGCTAGTTCTGGATAATTTGGTGACAACCAATTAAGTCATGTACTGCTATGTATTGTTTGATGCCAGGGGAGGACCAGAGCTTATTTGTATAGCACAAATGCTGGACGCGCGCAGAGAAGCAAAGGAGGGCTGGAATCGACGCGCAATGCGGCGAGGTCCTCATCCACCGGGAACAAGTCCAACAAGGCCTCGCTCGGCAAGGCCCAGCACGCAACCAGGAACAACAACTAGGCGGCCCAACTCCAACGATTCATTGATACCCCTCAAAAAAAGGTGATTCATTAATGGTTCATTTCGTTCGTTCGATCCATGTCGTGATCTGACATGCTGTTGGTGCTATGTCTTCAAGACTGATATGATATCCCCTGTCTGTCTGCCTGTCATGATGATGCTGCTGCTGCTTGTTACGCTACTAAAATATGGATCGAAATTTATGCAAAGTTTTGGTTCCAATGCACGATGTTTACTGCTTGAATTTGCCACAATTGTGGCCCTTTTTCTTTCACAAGATACAACTAAAATTCTATGCACTGACATGATCTGTTTCGCATATTTTGGTATACTTGCTAGTATGAAGCACTAGTATCTTTTGTTAGACTGCAGAAACAGTTGCAACTATGCCGTAATAATTCATACAAGATGCCATCTTGCCTAAACAATCAAACTCAACTGCTGCAGCCTCTTGTGTCACCTACTTCCTTTATGAAACAATGAAATAGATGAGCTTAGTTTTGTGCACTTTCTTTTAGTGTTCAAGGTTGATGTGCTTTAAATTTTATTTCTGGTAGATGAAACATCAGATTTTGACTTAGTTGCACAAATATTCAACACCCATATTTTATTTAACTCCACTTGTCTTAGGCAGCGTGTACAATGCAATATGCTTAGAGAGGTGCTTGTAAAAATAAAACATGTTTAAGCTCATGTACCGACGCTTGTTTCTATGGCAGAGGTGCCTAACTAAGCATTTGTGCTATACAAATAAGCACTGGTCCTTCAGGACAAACACTTGCCAAAGTTTATAAGATATGACATGTGATAGTCCAAGCCTGCTTTGCTGCTCTTTCAATGCTTTTGCTATTGTACTGTGCTTCTCTAGTTGTTTGAATGCTTCTGCTGCTAGCCTGCTAGGCTACTACTAGCTTGAATAGGTGTGCATTGTGCTGGTGGTGGTGCTTCTTATACTGCTCCTACTGACTTACTGCTTATGCTCACGCTGCTGTTGATTAAATGCTTATGTTGTTGCATGCTTATGCTACTGATTCAATGCTTAGGAAATTGATTGAATTTAACCTGTTGTAATCCTTCCTGTTGCTGCATGCTTATACTCGGTTTATATATGCGGTGTGTGGGGATTCAATCTAGAACAGTTGTGTGTGATTGATGTCAGCATGTGGTATAGCCACAAGGTGATTTGATAACTGACTAAATTTGTTGTGCAGTATTGAAGTTATGCTTATTGCTGTGTACAGTACTAAACTTGTACAATTCTTGTCCTGTTTCCACACAACATTAAGATTGGAGTCGTGCTTTTTGAATGTTTTGCCGATTTTTATGGCCCGTGTGCTAGCAAACTGAGCTAAGGGTGCTTCGTCTTTGTCCTTCACCTTCTATTCTTATGACAATCAAATAGAGGATCTATTTTGCTCCCTACTTGGATTGGTTTTAATCGATGCACTCTGAGTATCAATGTGTTGTTTTAATCCTGATGATGACGTGGTAGTATGAAGTGGACACCATATTCCTGTTTAAATGTGCGCATAAGGAATAATTTGTTTCATCATGTCCTGGTTTACCCATGCCAGATTTTTTGCTTCCGGAACCCTAGGTCCTTCATATCTAAAGTTTACATGTACTATAGAAGCTCTACTTTATGCTAATACCTGCTTGTGTAACATTTTGCATGGTATACTTCTAAATGGACAAGTACATGTGGCGTCCACGATGATGCGGACTAGATGTTCAACTGCAGAACCATCCATCATATCAACACAAAGTCAGGTATGTTCTTGTCTTGTTGAACAGATAAGGGCCTGATGCTTGATGGCCTTATGCTTGATGCATGTATCATTTAACACACACATTAGTAAATCTGAATTAATCTTGACATAGTTGCTTATTGATTGAATATGAGTATTCTTCCTTATACTCAAATGGATCTTTGATCTGCTGTAACTTTGAATGACCATTTTCAAACTTGTCGTGTCAATTCCCAGTTTTGATGAATATGCCTATTCCAGATAAGTAGAATGATCTTGTTAAAATAATAAAAAGTAGAATGATAAAATACTGGTGTGTCTTTAGTTTCTATTTTAAAAGTATCCGTGTAATATTTCTTCTATCAGTGACATACTTTTTGTTCTCTTTAGAATGTCCAGATGTTTTGCAAAAGGAAGGAGCATTACTTCAAGAAGCAGATTACAATGTTTCTCTTGTACTTGAAGAAGCACTAGATAGGCTTGTTCTATTTATTTTTCCTGTTCTGGAGTATTCCAGCACCTGAATGCTTGACTACAACATTTTGTAGGTTGCTTGGATCAGTATAAAATACATATGTGATGGAAATTTGTAGAATGTGTGTTCTAAGATATTTCCATAATATTCAGCTAATTAAGTGGTAACTTGATTCATGTTGTTATTCAAACAGGTTTGAAAATGTTAAGCTAAATGGGCTAGAGTTGGACCTTAAAGAGGCCAAGGATCAAATTATATTGGACAAATATTTTGGGTGAAAAAGTAAACGAAAATAAATGAATGTGGAAATGCCTAGGCCTAGGAAAGAAAAGCCTGGAAAACATTGGGCTGGACTCATTTGAAAAAAAAGATAAAAAGGCTGCAACGTTGGGCTTGGCCCATGAAGTCGACCAAAAATTGACGGAAAAAAAATAAAAGGCTGAATTAATGGGATCGGCCCATCTAAAGCACCGAAATGGACCGGGCTGATTCTAAGTAACGTTCAATTGGTCGTAATTTTGCCACGTCGGATCCGACGTGGCCTGGGCAGACAGCTAGTGACCAAAACAAAACAGTAAGCATATTTTGATCGCAAATGTCTATGACCTTCTCTGTGAGAAGGTTGCTAATTTCAGTTTACGACCGCCAGCTTTTGACCATCTGTTTTTGGTCACAAAAAGGTCACAAATGGAAAATCATGACCATTCAGTGACCAATAGTCAAGGTCACATGTTGACATATTTCTTGTAGTGAAATATGCTCAGGAGAAGGCATTACAAAGTCTAGAACGATGACTACACCTGCCTTCTCTGCCACCACCCGCCCAAGGAAGACATAGTGCACCTCTTCTTTACCTGCCCCTTCATTCAGAGATGATGCGATGCATTGGGGATACAATGGCCAAATGACACTTTTTGGATGAGAATGCTACATGAGGGCAAGGCCAGATGGGCTCGGCCAATGTTCTTGGAAGTTTTGGAGTGGCAGCCTGGGGGATCTGGAAGGAGAGGAATGATAAACACTTTAGAGGGATCCAGCCTTCATTTGACTCTTGGAGGAGCAGATTCAAACTGGACTTTGCCATGCTGGTTCATAGATCAAAGCAAGAGCAGGGTCCTTACATTTTATCCATAGCTAGCTCACTTTGATTTTATTTGGTTTTTATTTTGTGTTAGATTATTTACCAACCCCTCTACTCTCCTCATTATGTAACATGTAAAGTTCTGGACACTCTAACCCCCCCCCCACCTTGATTTATTAATACAAAAGGCAGTGAGAGAATCTCATTGTCATCTGTTCTCAAAAAACGAGGGAGGAGGGGTGGGAGGAGGGAGGAGAGAGGAGGAGTGTCGGATATCGGGTTCCGGCAAAACCCTTAAGGTTCGAACACTTGGGTGCGCACGAAGATCTCTCCCTACCGAAACACGCCCTCAGCCTAGCCGCGGTCCCTAAGATAGATCAAAGAACAACACAAGGGACACAAGATTTATCCAGGTTCGGGCCACCGTTGTGGTGTAATACCCTACTCCTAGGTGTGGTGTGGTGGATTGCCTCTTGGGCTGATGATGAACAGTACAAGGGAAGAACAGCCTCACGAGGAGATGTGTTCTTGAGTTTGTTGGTGTGCTTGAGGAGGAATCGATCTCCCTCTCTATGGTGGTGGCTCGCTCTATTTATAGAGGCCCTGGTCCTCTTCCCAAATATTGAGCGGGAAGGGATCCAACAACGGCCATTTTGAAAGGGGGCAGCTAGTACAAGCTATGCTAACTAAATGTGGTCTTCGCATGCCAAAGGCACTAGTGGTGATGCCGTCTTGGGCTCCACGGTGACTTCCGTCCTGCCGTCCTGCTGGCCTTGGTCTTGTTGCACCGATAAGGAAACCTTTGCCTGATGCCTCGGTACTCCGCGCCTACGCTTGCCCCCTTTGCACCAAAGAGGAAACGAGGACACTACACGGGCTGGCGCCCGCCTAGTCTTGATCGTCATGGCTGCATCATGGGCACCATGCAAGGTACCCCTTTCCTTGATCTCTCCGCCTCCTCGCGAGCCCTGCCTGGTGAGGCCGCCCCTGATGAGGCCTCGCGTCGTCCGCCCATGAGGTGTCGGTAGACTAAAGTAGGGGTACCTTAGTACCCGAACTTGTGCACGGGCGGTTGCAAAGACCCGTGGCGAGGCTTGCCGGGCGTCCGCCAGACCCTCCGTCATTTTCCTATTACTGACATTCAAGAACAAAGTGTCAACTAAGAAGGCAAGGCCCCGGCAAGAGGAGCTTGCCGGGAAGGACAAAGACCCTGGCAAGAGAAGCTTGCCGGGAAGGACAACTAAGGCGCTTCCAGAAGACATGCCGTGATGCCCCGTGCGTCCCGGCAAGGCCCGGCGACCGGCAAGCTTGCCGGCGCGACAAGAGAAGGGCAGCGGCAAGACGCCACCATGCACTCAAGCTCCAACGCATCCAGCGGCGTGTCGCCCAGGGCTATGCCAGAGCACGTGGCGGTAGGCGTGCAGCCATGCGGTCGAGGTGGCAGCGGCCGACAAGGAGGCCATCGTGGTGATCGGTGGCGCCCCTAACGGTCGTTTCCTTGCACTGTTGGGGCGACCGGACGGGCATTAAATGCCCTTGTCCCCTGCCGTCAGAGTTAGGTAGGGGACACTATTGGACACTGTTGTACCAACCTGCGTTTTTACCTTTCTAGCCCCCTTTCTACGCTGCCACCTGTCGGTAACCCCCTTAGACTATAAAAGGAAGGCCCATGCGCACGTAGAAGTGGTTAGGAACTTTTCCACACTTGGGTTCGGTTCATTCGACACATCCAACACCACCACACGCTCGCGCTCTCGAGCAAGAACAAATACAAACACAAAGCAGCAGTAGGAGTTTTATCTCTCCGGAGAGCTCCGAAGCTGGGTAAAAATCACCCGTTTCCCCCGCGCGCTCGACCTCGATCTGCTCTTTGTGCGCCCTCCGCTCCCTCGCCGGACTAGAAGGGGCTCCCTGCCCCATAGGTGCTCGTGCTCCCCAGGACCGCACGACATCTTTGGCGCGCCAGGTAGGGGGTGCGTCGAGGTCGTACGAACCTGATCCGGTCTCCGCGTGCGCTACATCAGCATCTTCATCGACATGCCACCAAAGAAGAAGCCTTCGGAGGTGGCCGTTCCATCTACCTCGATTCCACCCCCGCCGCAGGAGCAAGCGGGCGGTGGGGTGGACGCCGGCGGAGGAGCGGGCGCCAACGGTGGGACTCACGTCGTCACTAGGTCCAAAAACAAGGCCCCGCAAGCGTCGGCAACCTTAGAGACACCGCACCCTTCCCAGGAGGTGCAGGGTTGACAACGCCCCGGTGCTCCTAGCACCATGCTCGCGTTGGAGCAAGGCCAAGCTGGTGGGTCGCAGGACGTTCGAGACCAGCATGCACGCCAGCATGCTGGCACGAGTGAGGTACGGTCGCCCGGACGGGGTGTTGCTCCTTCCAATCCAGTTGGGAGTCCGAGCACATCCCGCTCCTCGCGTCGCTCATCGCCACCACCACCCAAGACTGCAGAGGAAGCGCTGGCCTGAGCCCAGCTGCTTCTAGATTACCCTTCGGCGCCACACAAGATTGACGACTGGAGGATGACCATTTATAGCCTCATCGGCCGCCAACGGCGATAAAGCCCGCAACCGAAGCGCCGAAGCCCGGCAAAGCGCCCGGCGCAAGCCGAGGCCGACAAGACGGCTGGGGTGCCGCGCCACGCACTCCCGCCCGAAGGCCGAGGTCGCCGGCTCGTCGGGCCAACCTTGACGCCGACTCCACCGCGTTGTCGGACCAGCGAACCCGCCGCAATCAACGCCACGTTCTCCAAGAACGACGACACGAAGATGCTCGTACTCGCATCGAGTGTAGAAGGGAAGCGCGACGTCAATCGACCAGCGCGCTGGCCCATTGTCGATATGCATGCGCCAGGAACCAGCGACTTGCCGTATCGGCGGTTGCCCTGCGTTCACCCGCGAGCTGCCGCAAGTCGAAAGGCCCAAGACCAAGAACTTCAAGCTGACGCGTGCGAGAAATGCGATGGCAGGATACATCCGTCGGAGTTCTGAGCATCTACACCATCGCGGTGCAGGCTGCGGGGGCGCGACGAGAAGATCCTCGCCAACTACTTCCCGCTGGTGCTCAAGCCTAACGTCAGATCTTGGCTCATGCACTTGCCGGAGATCTCCATTTCTTCATGGGCGGACCTGTGCCATCAGTTTGTCGGCGCCTTCACGGTGCCACAAGCCTCATGGCGGAGAGCGACCTTCACTTGCTCGTCCGTAGGAGGAGAACCCTGCGCAAGTACATACAGAGATTCAGCCAAGTGCAGCGCAACATCCACGACGTCCACCCTGCCACGATTATCGCCGCGTTCCATCGAGCGTGCGTAACGCGAGATGAAGAAGGAGATGGCGATGTGCAAGATTAGAGATGTCGGCGAGTTATGCGCTCGGCCGACAAGTGTGCATGGGCTGAAGAGGGAGGAAAATTCGGGAGAGAGCTGCAGGAGCGAAGGATCGGCGGTGAGGATACCGCCCGGCAAGGAAGAACCGGAGGCGAGCAAATGAAAGAAAGGCTAAGGATGTGCTAGTATCCGAGCATTCCGGCGACGGAGGCGGCTCCGACAAGGCCAAAGCTAGTGAGTCCGGCGAGGCTGTGGTAGCCGCCGACAAGCGGGGCGGCTCCGGCAAGCGGATTGCAAGATCCACCGCACCAAGGGCCACGACCTCCAAGCCTGCAAGAAAGTTGAACAGATGGCGGACTCTGAAGCTCGATCTGGCGCCGCGACAAGGAGAAGGCCCAGAAAGGTGGCGGGGGATCTGGCAAGAAGCTTCCCGCCCGGGGAGGGCGCCACGGCAAACCCAAGCAGCGGCAAGGTGACAGACCTCCCCGGGGCCGCGACAAGGACGAAGAAGAAGATGAGGATGATGAGATGGATGAGGATGAGACTGATGACCAAGAGTTTCAGAAGGCAACAGAGGTGTTGTGCATCGACGGTGGTGCCTCTCTGCACACCTCGCACCGCCAAATCAAGCAGTGGGCGCGAGAGGTGAGTGCAGCAGAACCCTGATCGCATCACTGCGATCGGGTGCTTGCCGATGTTGGTCTCGCCAACAATCCGCAACCTCAAGGTCACGAAGATGTTGGTTGACGGCGGGGCCGGCCTGAATCTGATCTCCTCCGCAGTGTTCAAGAAACTCCAGATCCCCGACAGCGAGCTCGAAGAGACTGGTACCTTTCAAGGAATAAATCCAGGAAGGAGCAAGCCGAAGGGGAAGATCACACTGCTAGTGACGTTTGGCAGCGAGCTGAATTTCAGGACAGAGAGAGTCACATTTGATGTTGCTGATTTGCCATTGCCCTACAATGGGATTCTAGGCCGTCCAGCGCTCGCCAAGTTCATGGCAGCCTCTCACTACGCCTACAATGTGCTCAAGATGCCTAGTCCGATAAGTGTCATTTCTGTCCAAGGGGACAAGAAGGATGCACTTATCTGCACCGACAAGATCTACCGGAAAGCAGCAGCCGCAGCAGAGCGCAAACCACTTGCCGCTGAAGCTCCCCGGGGAAAGAAGAAGGCCAAGTCCGGCAAGAGTAGCTCTGATGCCCACTCCGGCAAGCGCACCTCTTCGGAGTGCTGCGCTACCGTCGAGGATGCACCATCGAGCTCCACCGGCAAGTGCAAAAAGGCAAAGACAGCTTCGCCAGAGACCAAGAAAGTAGCCGCCAGGGAGGACGGCACTGGTGGTACCTTCACCATCAGTGCCACGCTTGATCCTAAATAGGAAAGCGCGCTCGTTGCTTTCCTGCGGGCGAATGTTGATGAGTTTGCATGGCAACCATCTGACATCCCCGGTGTTCCCAGGGAAGTAATTGAGCACCACCTTGCCGTCTGTCCACATGCGCGGCCCGTCAAGCAGAGAGTCAGAAAACAAGCAGTGGAGAGACAAGAGTTCATTGCAGAAGAGATCAAAAAGTTGGAAGCAGCAGGCCTGGTCCGAGGAGTGCTCCATCCGACGTGGTTAGCCAATCCAGTAGTCGTGCGCAGGGCAAACGGGAAGTGGAGGCTTTGTATTGACTTCACTGATGT
Organism: Aegilops speltoides; assembly: GCA_021437245.1. Taxonomy (NCBI): domain Eukaryota; kingdom Viridiplantae; phylum Streptophyta; class Magnoliopsida; order Poales; family Poaceae; genus Aegilops; species Aegilops speltoides. Next base: position 466,587,399 of record CM038143.1, read on the forward strand.
CAATAAAGCTTGTCCCAAGGATCCATTTCCCTTGTCGCGCATTGACCAGATCGTCGACTACATAGCGGGATGTGATCTGCTTTCATTCCTCGATGCATACTCAGGATATCATCAGATCTTCATGGCAGAAGAGGATGAAGAGAAAACCGCATTCATTACTCCATGTTGCACGTACTGCTTCGTACGGATGCCTTTCGGACTAAAGAATGCTGGTTCAACATTCTCAAGAGTAGTCAGCCATGCTTTTGAGCCACAGCTGCGCAGAAACGTAGAAGCTTACATGGATGACATAGTGGTCAAGAGCAAGGACAAAGAGACTCTGACCCAAGACTTGGATGAGACTTTTGCAAATCTGCGCAAGATAAATCTCAAGTTGAACCCCGAGAAGTGCGTGTTCGGAGTTCCTTCCGGCAAGCTTCTCGGGTTCTTTGTGTCTCAGAGGGGGATTGAAGCCAATCCCGACAAGATCAAGGCCATTGAGCAAATTGAAGCACCAAAGCGCGTCAAGGATGTGCGAAGGCTTGCCGGCTGCGTTGCTGCTCTTAGTAGATTCATTTCCAAGTCTGCTGAACGCGCCCTGCCATTTTTCAAAATCTTGAAAGAGGCGGGACCTATGAAATGGACTCCGGAAGCGGAGGTTGCGCTGCAAGACTTGAAGAAATATTTGTCCTCCACTCCAACACTCGTCGCACCTAAGCCACAAGAGAAGTTGCTGCTATACCTGGCGGCAACCAATCAAGTGGTTAGTGCTGCGTTAGTGGCGGAGAGGGAGGCGGATGATGAGCCAGCTGCCGCGACAAGCGAGTCCAGCGACAAGCAGGGGGCTTCTCCGACAAGCTCTAGCCCGGCAAACCCTGATCCGGCGAGTTCTGGCTCCGCCAAGGATGGATCGGTGCGATTGCGGAAGAAAAACGAAGAAGAAGGTGCAGCGCCCGGTTTACTTTTGTCGGTTCCCTTTTGCGGGGCTAGATCAAGGTACTACGGTGTCGAAGTTGCTTCGGCCTACTCATGGCCTCAAGGAAGCTGCACCATTACTTTCAAGCACATGAGATCACGGTTGTCACTCGCTTTCCGCTGAAGAGGATCTGCGCAGAATCCGAAGCAACAGGCAGGATTGTCGAGTGGGCCTTTGGAATTGTCGAGCTTTGGCCTCAAGTTTGAAAGTACTTCAACTATTGAGCCGGGCTTTGGCAGAATTTATAGCAGAATGGGCGTAGCGCCGGATGAAGAAACTTCGGAGAAAAGCATCCCGTCAAGGAAGTTAGCAAAGAATGGATCATGTACTTTGATGGTGCCTTCTCGCTGCAAAGGCGCCGGTCTTGGCGCATTACTTGTCGCCCCCAACGGAGAGCACCTCAAGTATGTGGTCCAAATGCACTTTCCCAAGGAGCAAGCAACAAATAATACTACAGAGTATGAAGGCTTGCTTGCGGACTCGAGATAGCGGCGAGCTTGGGATTAAAAGCTTATTGTCGGGGTGACTCGCAGCTTGTCGTCCGCCAAGTCAACAAGGATTACCAGAGTCCATTGATGGAAGCATACATTGATGAAGTGAGGAAGCTAGAGGGGCATTTTGATGGCCTACAAATGGAACATGTTCCAAGAGCACATAATGACATTGCAGATGGCCTATCAAAATGTGCCGCACTTAAATTGCCTGTGGAACTAGGGATTTTTGTGCTCAAGCTGACTCAGCCATCCGTCACACCATCAACTAGACAGAGCAAGAAGAGGAAGTTGCCTGCCGACGACCACTTTCCGGCAGAGCTCCCCGGAGCCGCCGCCAAGAAGGTTCCCAGGATAAACACAGAAAGTGCTGAGGAGCAGTCCGCTCCGACAAGCCCCGGGGCTTGTTTCGTCGAAGCAGGCGCTCCCGACAAGCTGTGTCCCGACACGCTTGCCGGGGAACATCACGCTCCGGCAGGATCCCTGATCCTTGCTGTAGAAGAAGATGTTCCTGCAGCTGCGTTTGCGCCTTTAGTCCTTGTTGTCGAGCCACAAGCTCCAACCTGGGCACAGCCAATAGTCCATTTCCTTCAGATAGGAGAACTTCCCGAGGAACAAGAGGAAGCGGAAAAAGTAGCCCGGCAATCGAGTATGTACCAGTTTGTCGACGACATACTGTACAGAAGAAGATTCAACGGAGTGAAATTGAAGTGCATTTCCCGGGAAGAGGGACAAGAGCTGTTGGCGGAGATACATGGAGGCATATGTGGTCACCACATTGGCGCAAGAGCACTTGCCGGCAAGGCTTTCCGGCAAGGCTTCTTCTAGCCGACAGCCCTCCAGGATGCAACTGCTAAAGTAACCAAGTGTGAAGCGTGCCAGTTCCATTCCAAACAGATTCAACAACCAGCTCAAGCTCTCCAAACAATCCCTTTATCCTGGCCATTTTCGGTCTGGGGGCTCGACATCCTCGGCCCCTTTCGCCGAGCTGTCGGGGGCTTTGAGTACTTGTACGTTGCAATCGACAAGTTCACAAAGTGGCCTGATGTGGAACCAGTGAGGAAGGTGACAGCACAGTCAGCAGTCAAGTTCTTCAGGTCAATTGTTTGCCGTTTCGGAATCCCTAATAGGATCATCACCAACAATGGCACACAATTCACGAGCCGCACCTTCATGCAATACGTCCAAGATCTTGGTACCAAGATCTGCTTCGCTTCTGTTGCTCACCCGAGAAGCAACGGTCAAGCGGAGAGGGCAAACGCTGAAGTGCTGCGCGGGCTCAAGACCAGAACTTTCGACAGGCTGCACAAGTGCGAAAGAAATTGGATCGAGCAGCTGCCAGTGGTTCTTTGGTCGATCAGGACGACGCCAAATCAAGCCACTGGCCAGACACCCTTTGCTCTCTTCTACGGAGCAGAGGCGGTTCTCCCCACGGAACTCGTATACGGATCGCCTCGAGTGCTCGCTTATGATGAGCTTGAGCAAGAGCAGCTGCGGCAAGATGACGCTGCTCCTCGAGGAGGATCGTCTTCGAGCTCTTTGTGCGAGCTGCTCTCTATCAGCAAGCTTTGCGCCGCTATCATAGCTGCAAGGTTAACGCCCGAAGCTTGAGGAAGGCGACCTTGTTCTTCGGCGCGTTCAATCCGCCAAGAATTCAAACAAGTTGACGCCGAAGTGGGAAGGCCCTTATCGAGTGAAACGAGTCACTAGGCCCGGCGCTGTCCGCCTTGAGACTGAAGATGGCCTTCCGGTGAGCAACTCCTGGAACATAGAGCATCTTCGCAAGTTTTACCCATAAGGCGTGGTTGCCGGACCCGTTCCGGCAACCACCTTTTGTACAAGCCTTGCCGTTGTCGCATGTAACCCTTTGTACAAAGCCGGGTGCAGCTCCCGTGCGTAAATAAAGTTTATGTGCCCCGCACATCTTGTCAAATTTAATGCATCTTTCTTTTTCTTGCATATGTATATCTGACACATTGTGCAGCACTTACCCCCGGTAAGCAATAGAGAACCTTAAGGTACCATATCATTATTTTCTCTTCTTTCTTCTCAAAAAGGAGACTCCTCCGCCCACAAGTTCCCCAGGGGGGAGGGAAGATAAAGGTTTGGACCAGGCGTCGTTCAGAGGAATCTAACCTTGCCGGGACGCAGACGACAGAAAAGCTAAGTTGCCAAAGTTTGAGCTTAGTCAATTCTAAATTTTTAAAGTTATATTCCTTGAAACGTTCGTGCCTTGTATGGAAAACCTGTGCGCGGAGGTATCGACTCGCGGCTAAGTCTGCGCCCTTGGTTTGTTTTCGAGTCCGCTCAACAATACAAGCGAGCTGCAACTAGCCCCGACAAGGTTTCTTCGGGGCAACGCTTGCCAGCTGGCTGATGTTCACTTTTCAGCAAGTGTGCTGCGCCGCAAGTTCCTCAAAGCGTGGGGTAAAAGAATACAAGGGATGTAACAGAGTAAAGGAAATAACATAGCAAGCAGTACCCAGAATAAAGTTATATTACAAGAATGACTTATTGTGGCACTGACTAAGATTGTTCTCATAACTGAAACGGCAGCGGCAAGAAAAAGGGAGAAGAAGGGCGGCCTAATCCACGCGCTCGCCGTCGACCCTCCTGACCTCGTTCACCTTGTCCACGATGGGTGCGACGACGGCCCTGAGCTCCTCAAGATCAGCATCCTCCGGCAGCTTCTTGGTGACGTGGGAGAGGTCGAGGCCTGGGTTGCGGAAGAGGACCTTGACCAACACCTTCCCCAAGACCTTGGCGCAGATTGCGCGCGACTCGTCCGCCAGCTTCTTCGGGATCCTTTCCCGGAGCTGCTGGAGGGCCGTCGCCACGCCCTTGAAGAAAAGCGTGAGCTTGGCGCTGGGCTGGAGATTTTCCTCAACGGAATACCCAAAGCCCGCCAAGTCAAGCTCCGCCAGCTCCTCGTCGATGGATGCAGCGATGTTGACAAGGCCCTCCGTCCAGAGCTCCACCGTGGTCTTGAAGGTGTTCTGGGTCTTGGCGGCCCTCGTCAGCAGCTCTTCGTTGCCCTTGAGCTCCTTCCTCAAGTCGTCTTCTCGCTTCTTGGCGGCATCCAGCGTCCCCGCCAAGGTGGCCAGTTTCAGCTCCAGATCAGCACTTGAGTCTTTGGCGGCGTTCAGCTCCTTGATCTTCTCAGCAAGCTGGACTTGCAGCTCGCCATGGGTGCGTGCATCCTTCTCGCGTTCGCGCTGGAGTGCGGCAAGCTCTTCGCTCTTCCTCTTCATATCCGCCTCCAGCTGCGTCACCTTCGCCTCTAATCCCTTCTTGGTGGTCTCGGCGGCCGCGGCGGCATCCTTTGCCTCCTTGAGTGCCCGGCCAAGTGATTGCTCCCGGGCGTTGAGCTCCTCTTCGTGGCTGTCCAAGCTCGCCTTCTTCTGTATCAACTCACCATCCCGCTTGGACAGCTCCTCGGCGGCGAGCCTCTACTGCTCTTCGGCTTCAGCCTTCTCCAGGATGAACGCCTTCTTCGCCTCGTCGAGCTGTGCCCTCTCCTCAGCAATGGACCGGAGGGCCTCCTGGTTGCGGTTCTTGAGTTCCTCCACGTGTTTCCCTATGTCAACTCCCGCCTGCGCGACAAGCGCTTCCCGGGACTCAAGCTTCGCTTGCCGGGCGCGATAGAGCGACACCAGCTTTCGGAGCAGCTGCTCCTCCTCGGACTCGCTACTGCTGCTGCTTGGCCTATCGACCACTGCCAGCCCAGCAGAGGCGAGTACTTCCCCGTGAAACTCCTCCCCTTCCACCGGCGCCCTGTAGCTCGACGCCCAGGGAAGTTTGATGTACACGCCCTCGCCGGCCTTCAAGTACGCGCCTGGCTGGGGCTCGTCGGAACCCGGCGATGTGTCAGTGGTGGAGGGGTCGGCGGACGGTGTAGCGCCTGGCGCTCCTACGTCCTCCGGGTCGTCAGTGCGATCGCCGGACCCCTCACCAGCTCCTGCGCCAGCGGCCTTGGCGGCTTCCTCGCCGGCGGGTTCATCAGCGCTGGCCTCTTTCCCGCCAGCGGCGGCGTCTTCGGTGTTGCCACGTGCGCCTTCCTCGCCGGTGGCCTCGGTGTCCATCGGGTCTGCGAGAGGTGGATCTGAGGATAGGAAGAGGGAAGAAAAGTCAAGCAAATATCCAAAAGAAGAAAGAAGATCAAAAGAAGAACCCAAGGGAAGATTCCCGACAAGGAGGATTACCTGTCTGGGCTCCGTGACCATGGGCTCCTCCACTAGTGGCTCGCTGGTTCCACCCCTTGCCGGGGAGCGATCCCTTGTCGGAGAAGCGCCCCTTGGCGGCGTAGTCGAAGCAGACAGCACCTCCGGGTCGGCCTCCGGTTGCTCCTGGTGGGCTTGTTCTGCCCCTATATACCAATGAGTCAACAATCAAGATGTCAGCAAGAGAAGAAGCACCCATGCGCGCCCCACAGCGGAAAGTAAACCAAAACACTTACGCTGGGGGCTGTCTTGAAGACTCTTCTGAGGAGAAGGGACCGGGTCCGTCAAGGTGGTCTCGGACGTATCTTCTGCCGTCACAGTAGGATCATCCTCGATGTTAACCACGGGGACCTTGGCCCTCTTCGCCGCCCTCTCCGACAAAGTCCTGAAGCAGAACAGGGATTTGGAGAGAAGCGAATTAGATGCAAGGCAAACAACAGCAAGGATCAAAGAAAGACAAGTACAATAAGGGAAAAGCCTTACTCCTCCTCATCCTCCTCCTCTTCGTCGTCGTCGGAGCTCAGCGCGGAGAGGTCGAACTCCGGTACCCTCTCTGCGCGGTGTGGCGGAGGTAGGCTCCTTCTGCGCTTGCCGGGGCATGGCAGGGATCGAGCGTGGCGGCCGGAAGACCCGCCTCGATTGCGGCGCAGCCTGGGACCCTCCCGCGGCAACGGTACTTGCCGCAGCGGAGCGTGTCCCACGGCGCCGCGGCTGCGGGTCGGCCTGCTCCGCTGCCATCTCTCCAACTCGACGGAGGCGCCTTCTTGGCTGGAATTGGGGCTGTGCTGAGGGCCCCGCCTGCGGCAAGCTGCTCGAGGACGGCTGGCCACTCTCGCCCTCGGCGGGCTCGCTCGTTCTGGCCTCGCGCTCCCCCTCGCCATCGACCTCCCCGGCAAGATCTTCCCGGGCGGCGAGGCTTGCCGCCTCAGCTGCATCCGCCTCCGCCAGCGTGAAGCCAAACTCGCCTGCAGCAGCGGCTGCCGCCGCCTCTTCGGCCCTGCTGGCGATGTACGCCATCTCGTTATCAGTGGTGGCGCGGGTGAGGAGCTTCTGCTCGTCGGAGTTGACTGCCACCTCCGCCAAATTATCAAAGAATTGCTGCGACCTCGACGCGGGCTCTATCAATTTGCACTTATCCGTGCGAGTGCATGCATCTGGCATCATTCGCGGATGCTATCGCGGCGGGAGTTGTTGCACAAGGGGCGGCGCCCTCGGCAACGAACCACTCTGGATGGTTGGTGTCATGCTTGAACATCTCCCTCAGCATCGCGTCAAGCTCCAGGACCGTGAAGTTGAAGTTGAGGCCTGGACGCAGCCTCATGATATCCGCCGGGCCGCCAAACAGCCAGGCGGGCCTCCCCCTCTTTTGTAGGGGGCGATGTGACGGCGGAGGAAATCCGCGCCAACTGCCCCTATTGTGAGTCCGGCATGCCTGAGCCGGAGGATTCGGGTGCTGGCTATCGTCAGCTTGGCGTCATCTGGCGACAGAGCGCTCCAGTCGTTGCCACGCACCACCCAGGTCCGGCGCAGCTTGGTGAAGGGCGGCGGATTGGCATCACAGATCCAGCACCACTCCGCCCTCCACTCGTCCCACTTGCTACGAAGCTCGCCCGTCAAGTACACCTCCTTCATGCCTATCCGGGAGGTCCAGGCGATTCCGTCAGCCAGTGGCTCCCCCTTCTCGGCCCGAGGGGAGAAATAATGACGAAAAAGAGCAACGTTGGGGAGGATGCCAACAAAGTTCTCACAAAGGTGTGCGAAAACCGCCATTGTCAGAACGGCGTTGGGGGTGAAATCAAGAAGATGAAACCCGTAGGTGTTCATGATGTCACAAAGAAAATAGGAAAAAGGTGGGTAGAGCCCGCAATAGAAGAACACAGGGAAGAAGTAGTACCCTCTGGGGCACTTCTTCGATTTGGAAGCCTCAGCGGAAAGCACCGGGGTGCGCGGATGCGCCCGCGTCTCCGTCGACCAGAAGAGGTAGAACTCCGCCCGCAGCGCCTCCAGGGTGAGCTCGGGGAGGAAAAGCACATGCTTCTTGCGCAGCGCCTCGAGCTCCAGCGCCTCAGCCGACTTCGCAGCCTTCGAAGCCTTCGCAGCCTTCGCAGCCTTCCCGGTCTTCGGAGCCAAGGTGGAAGCAGTGGGGGAAGGCGAAGGCAACGGCGGCGATGGCGACGATGGGCGGCGGAGCGCTGCTCTTTTTCGACTCGGGAACTGGAGGGGAGCGGCGGAGCTTTCGGAGGAAGGAACTGCAAGTGGCGAAAGTGGAGGAACGGCCCCGCTTCCTCTACTTATAAACAGGGGATCGAGCGTTCGCATTTCACGGAGTTAAGTATTGACCACGTTCTCTCCCACGACGCGCAATTGGCGCTGCGTCTTTGTTGCGAGAGGCGCGGTGGATCTGGTGGATTCCGTTCGGCCAGGCGCGTGTGCCCGCAGACCTGTTTTGGGCCTGGCCCAACAGCGCTTCGGCACCGTGTATGGCCCAGCCGGGGCTCTGTCGGTGTACTAAAGTAGGGTACCTTAGTACCCGAACTTGTCTGCACGGTGCGCAACAGACACCCGTGGCGAGGCTTGCCGGGCGTCCGCCAAGACCCTCCGTCATTTTCCTATTACTGCCATTCAAGAACAAAGTGTCAACTAAGAAGGCAAGGCCCCGGCAAGAGGAGCTTGCCAGGAAGGACAACGACCCCGGCAAGAGAAGCTTGCCGGGAAGGACAACTAAGGCGCTTCCAGAAGACTTGCCGCGACGCCCCGTGCGTCCCGGCAAGGCCCGGTGACCGGCAAGCTTGCCGGCGCGACAAGAGAAGGGCCGCGGCAAGACTGCCACCATGCACTCAAGCTCCAGCGCATCCAACGACGTGTTGCCACAGGGCTATCCTAGGAGCACGTGGCGAGGCGCTGTGCAGCCATGCGGTGCGAGGTGGCAAGCGAAGCTGACAAGGAGGCTATCGTGGCAATCGGTGGCACCCCTAACGGTCGTTTCCTTGCACTGTTGGGGCGACCGGACGGGCATTAAATGCCCTTGTCCCCTGCCGTCAGAGTTAGGTAGGGGATACTGTTGGACACTGTTGTACCAACCTGCGTTTTTACCTTTCTAGCCCCATTTCTACGCTGCCACTGCTGTGGTAACCCCTTAGACTATAAAGGAAGGCCCATGCGCGCGTAGAAGTGGTTAGGAACTTTCCACACTTGGGTTCGGTTCATTCGACACATCCAACACCACCACTGCGCTCGCGCTCTCGAGCAGAACAAATACAAACACAAAGCAGCGGTAGGAGTTTTATCTCTCGGAGAGCTCGAAGCTGGGTAAAATCACCCGTTTCCCCAGCGCTCGACCTCGATCTGCTCTTTGTCGCCCTCCGCTCCCTCGCCGGACTAGAAGGGGCTCCCTGCCCCATAGGTGCTCGTGCTCCCCAGGACCGCACGACATCTTTGGCGCGCCAGGTAGGGGGTGCATCGAGGTCGTACGAACCTGATCCGGTCTCCGCGTGCGCTACATCAGCATCTTCATCGACATGCCACCAAAGAAGAAGCCTTCGGAGGTGGCCGTTCCATCTACCTCGATTCCACCCCCGCCGCAGGAGCAAGCGGGCGGTGGGGTGGACGCCGGCGGAGGAGCGGGCGCCAACGGTGGGACTCACGTCGTCACTAGGTCCAAAAACAAGGCCCCGCAAGCGTCGGCAACCTTAGAGACACCGCACCCTTCCCAGGAGGTGCAGGGTTGACAACGCCCCGGTGCTCCTAGCACCATGCTCGCGTTGGAGCAAGGCCAAGCTGGTGGGTCGCAGGACGTTCGAGACCAGCATGCACGCCAGCATGCTGGCACGAGTGAGGTGATCGCCGGACGGGTGTTGCTCCTTCCAATCCAGTTGGGAGTCCGAGCACATCCGCTCCTCGCGTCGCTCATCGCCACCACCACCCAAGATCTGCGAGAAGCGCGGCACCGAGCCCACCGCTTCTAGATTACCCTTCGGCGCCACACAAGATTGACGACTGGAGGATGACCATTTATAGCTCATGTACCGACGCTTGTTTCTATGGCAGAGGTGCCTAACTAAGCATTTGTGCTATACAAATAAGCACTGGTCCTTCAGGACAAACACTTGCCAAAGTTTATAAGATATGACATGTGATAGTCCAAGCACTGCTTTGCTTGCTCTTTCAATGCTTTTGCTATTGTCTTGTGCTTCTCTAGTTGTTTGAATGCTTCGCTGCTAGCACTGCTAGGCTACTACTAGCTTGAATAGGTGTGCATTGTCTTTGGTGGTGGTGCTTCTTATCTTGCTCCCTCTTGACTTCTTGCTTATGCTCACGCTGCTTTGTTGATTAAATGCTTATGTTGTTGCATGCTTATGCTCTTGATTCAATGCTTAGGAAATTGATTGAATTTAACTGTTGTAATCCTTCCTTCTTTGCATGCTTATACTCGGTTTATATATGCGGTGTGTGGGGATTCAATCTAGAACAGTTGTGTGTGATTGATGTCGGCATGTGGTATAGCCACAAGGTGATTTGATAATGACTAAATTTGTTGTGCGATATTGAAGTTATGCTTATTGCTGTGTGTCGATACTAAACTTGTACAATTCTTGTCCTGTTTCCACACAACATTAAGATTGGAGTCGTGCTTTTTGAATGTTTTGCCGATTTTTATGGCCCGTGTGCTAGCAAACTGAGCTAAGGGTGCTTCGTCTTTGTCCTTCACCTTCTATTCTTATGACAATCAAATAGAGGATCTATTTTGCTCCCTACTTGGATTGGTTTTAATCGATGCACTCTGAGTATCAATGTGTTGTTTTAATCCTGATGATGACGTGGTAGTATGAAGTGGACACCATATTCCTGTTTAAATGTGCGCATAAGGAATAATTTGTTTCATCATGTCCTGGTTTACCCATGCCAGATTTTTTGCTTCCGGAACCCTAGGTCCTTCATATCTAAAGTTTACATGTACTATAGAAGCTCTACTTTATGCTAATACCTGCTTGTGTAACATTTTGCATGGTATACTTCTAAATGGACAAGTACATGTGGCGTCCACGATGATGCGGACTAGATGTTCAACTGCAGAACCATCCATCATATCAACACAAAGTCAGGTATGTTCTTGTCTTGTTGAACAGATAAGGGCCTGATGCTTGATGGCCTTATGCTTGATGCATGTATCATTTAACACACACATTAGTAAATCTGAATTAATCTTGACATAGTTGCTTATTGATTGAATATGAGTATTCTTCCTTATACTCAAATGGATCTTTGATCTGCTGTAACTTTGAATGACCATTTTCAAACTTGTCGTGTCAATTCCCAGTTTTGATGAATATGCCTATTCCAGAGAAGTAGAATGATCTTGTTAAAATAATAAAAAGTAGAATGATAAAATACTGGTGTGTCTTTAGTTTCTATTTTAAAAGTATCCGTGTAATATTTCTTCTATCAGTGACATACTTTTTGTTCTCTTTAGAATGTCCAGATGTTTTGCAAAAGGAAGGAGCATTACTTCAAGAAGCAGATTACAATGTTTCTCTTGTACTTGAAGAAGCACTAGATAGGCTTGTTCTATTTATTTTTCCTGTTCTGGAGTATTCCAGCACCTGAATGCTTGACTACAACATTTTGTAGGTTGCTTGGATCAGTATAAAATACATATGTGATGGAAATTTGTAGAATGTGTGTTCTAAGATATTTCCATAATATTCAGCTAATTCGTGGTAACTTGATTCATGTTGTTATTCAAACAGGTTTGAAAATGTTCGCTAAATGGGCTAGAGTTGGACCTTAAAGAGGCCAAGGATCAAATTATATTGGACAAATATTTTGGGTGAAAAAGTAAACGAAAATAAATGAATGTGGAAATGCCTAGGCCTAGGAAAGAAAAGCCTGGAAAACATTGGGCTGGACTCATTTGAAAAAAAAGATAAAAAGGCTGCAACGTTGGGCTTGGCCCATGAAGTCGACCAAAAATTGACGGAAAAAAAATAAAAGGCTGAATTAATGGGATCGGCCCATCTAAAGCACCGAAATGGACCGGGCTGATTCTAAGTAACGTTCAATTGGTCGTAATTTTGCCACGTCGGATCCGACGTGGCCTGGGCAGACAGCTAGTGACCAAAACAAAACAGTAAGCATATTTTGATCGTAAATGTCTATGACCTTCTCTGTGAGAAGGTTGCTAATTCAGTTCGACCGCCAGCTTTTGACCATCTGTTTTGGTCACAAAAGGTCTAAAATGGAAAATCATGACCATTCGGTGACCAATAGTCAAGGTCACATGTTGACATATTTCTTGTAGTGAAATATGCTCAGGAGAAGGCATTACAAAGTCTAGAACGATGACTACACCTGCCTTCTCTGCCACCACCCGCCGAGGAAGACATAGTGCACCTCTTCTTTACCTGCCCCTTCATTCAGAGATGATGCGATGCATTGGGGATACAATGGCCAAATGACACTTTTTGGATGAGAATGCTACATGAGGGCAAGGCCAGATGGGCTCGGCCAATGTTCTTGGAAGTTTTGGAGTGGCAGCCTGGGGGATCTGGAAGGAGAGGAATGATAAACACTTTAGAGGGATCCAGCCTTCATTTGACTCTTGGAGGAGCAGATTCAAACTGGACTTTGCCATGCTGGTTCATAGATCAAAGCAAGAGCAGGGTCCTTACATTTTATCCATAGCTAGCTCACTTTGATTTTATTTGGTTTTTATTTTGTGTTAGATTATTTACCAACCCCTCTACTCTCCTCATTATGTAACATGTAAAGTTCTGGACACTCTAACCCCCCCCCCACCTTGATTTATTAATACAAAAGGCGGTGAGAGAATCTCATTGTCATCATTCTCAAAAACGAGGGAGGAGGGGTGGGAGGAGGGAGGAGAGGAGGAGTGTCGGATATCGGGTTCCGGCAAAACCCTTAAGGTTCGAACACTTGGGTGCGCACGAAGATCTCTCCCTACCGAAACACGCCCTCAGCCTAGCCGCGGTCCCTAAGATAGATCGAAGAACAACACAAGGGACACAAGATTTATCCAGGTTCGGGCCACCGTTGTGGTGTAATACCCTACTCCTAGGTGTGGTGTGGTGGATTGCCTCTTGGGCTGATGATGAACAGTACAAGGGAAGAACAGCCTCACGAGGAGATGTGTTCTTGAGTTTGTTGGTGTGCTTGAGGAGGAATCGATCTCCCTCTCTATGGTGGTGGCTCGCTCTATTTATAGAGGCCTGGTCCTCTTCCCAAATATTGGCGGGAAGGGATCCAACAACGGCCATTTTGAAAGGGGCAGCTAGTACAAGCTATGCTAACTAAATGTGGTCTTCGCATGCCAAAGGCACTAGTGGTGATGCCGTCTTGGGCTCCACGGTGACTTCCGTCCTGCCGTCCTGCTGGCCTTGGTCTTGTTGCACCGATAAGGAAACCTTTGCCTGATGCCTCGGTACTCCGCGCCTACGCTTGCCCCCTTTGCACCAAAGAGGAAACGAGGACACTACACGGGCTGGCGCCCGCCTAGTCTTGATCGTCATGGCTGCATCATGGGCACCATGCAAGGTACCCCTTGCCTTGATCTCTCCGCCTCCTCGCGAGCCCTGCCTGGTGAGGCCGCCCCTGATGAGGCCTCGCGTCGTCCGCCCCGCGAGGTGTCGGTGTACTAAAGTAGGGGTACCTTAGTACCCCGAACTTGTGCACGGGCGGTTGCAGCACCCCGTGGCGAGGCTTGCCGGGCGTCCGCCAAGACCCTCCGTCATTTTCCTATTACTGACATTCAAGAACAAAGTGTCAACTAAGAAGGCAAGGCCCCGGCAAGAGGAGCTTGCCGGGAAGGACAAAGACCCCGGCAAGAGAAGCTTGCCGGGAAGGACAACTAAGGCGCTTCCAGAAGACATGCCGTGATGCCCCGTGCGTCCCGGCAAGGCCCGGCGACCGGCAAGCTTGCCGGCGCGACAAGAGAAGGGCCGCGGCAAGACTGCCACCATGCACTCAAGCTCCAGCGCATCCAACGACGTGTCGCCCCAGGGCTATGCCAGAGCGCGTGGCGGTATTTGTGCAGCCATGCGGTCGCGAGTGTGGCGAAAGCGACAAGGAGGCCATCGTGGTGATCGGTGGCGCCCCTAACGGTCGTTTCCTTGCCTTTGTTAGGGGCGACCGGACGGGCATTAAATGCCCTTGTCCCCTGCCGTCAGAGTTAGGTAGGGGACACTATTGGACACTGTTGTACCAACCTGCGTTTTTACCTTTCTAGCCCCCTTTCTACGCTGCCACCTGTCGGTAACCCCCTTAGACTATAAAAGGGAGGCCCATGTGCACGTAGAAGGGGTTCGGAACTTTTCCACACTTGGGTTCGGTTCATTCGACACATCCAACACCACCACACGCTCGCGCTCTCGAGCAAGTACAAATACAAACACAAAGCAGCAGTAGGAGTTTTATCTCTCCGGAGAGCTCCGAAGCTGGGTAAAAATTGCCCGTTTCCCCCGCGCGCTCGACCTCGATCTGCTCTGCGTGCGCCCTCCGCTCCCTTGCCGGACTAGAAGGGGCCCCCTGCCCCATAGGTGCTTGTGCCCCGCAGAACCGCACGACACGAGGCTTGGCCCCTCACGAGGGTCTTGAGTGTTGGTTTATGAAGACGGGCCGTACTGGCACACTGGTTTAGCCACGCTACAGGCCGCAGGCAGGCAAGTCTGGGGACCCCTGTTCCCAGAACGCCGACAGTAGCCCCCGGGCCTAAGGCATGCTCGGACTTGGCTTAGCGGCAAAGCCAAAGGGCAAGTGCAGAGCGCCGCGGGCCCCAACAGCCTGCAGCCTTGGTTGCCGCGTGGCCACTGATTGGACCTGAGCGTCCCCGCTTCCCCATGCTGCCTCGACAACTGCCTGACTGACAAAAGGCTGGCATGGGCAAGGCTTGTCTTCATTGCTCTCCTTCGTCTTGCTCCAGATCCCCTTCTTTGCTTCCCCGTTTCCGAAATCTCCAGATCCACTCCACTCCTCCTCTTCCAGCGAGCAATGGCGCCCCGCAAGGTCAAGGTCGACGCGCTGCCGGCTTGGTACTCGACGGCCCTGGATGCCCCCAATATGTTGCAGAAGAATCTCGCTGCTACGCGCCTGATGACGGCGGTGGAGGGCAGCGCGATGGGGGAGACCAAACTCCGGGCTTGTTCCGCCGAGCCAGAGGCTAAGGGGAGCTCCTTCTACCCCTTCTTCATGAACACAGTCGTCGCTGGCCTGGTTCCTCCCTTCTCCGACTTCTTCTACACCGTCCTCCACCATTACAGGTTGCAGGCCCTTTATCTCCATCCCAGCTCCGTTCTCCTTTTGTCGATTTTCGCCTACTACTGCGAGGCGCATGTTGGGGTGATGTCGTCTGTGGCTCTGTTGTGCCACTTCTTCTCCCTCCGAATTAATGACGAGCACACCTTGGCATGCGCCAACTTCATCGCGTACTCCAAGGCCAATGCGATGTCGAAGACCGGGAAGAGGGCCGACAACTTCCGGAGCAAGTGGCTCATGATGGATGCCAAGTGTGTCCACTCCCGGTTGATGTTGCCAATGGAGGCGCCCCAACCTGACGAATGGTGGTCTCGCGCAAAGCTTGCCGATGATCGGGCGAAGTTGGTGCTGGAGAATAAGAACGCTGACTTCAAGCCGGGCAACGTGAAGGTGGCAAAGCTGACGGGGGCCACACTCCTGAGGGAGTTCCTGATGCAGCTGAAAGTACATGTAGTCCCCATGTGTGGTTTTGGTAATTAAATAACAATCCTAATGGACTAATGTTTGCACTGAGATATAAATTTGAAGGAAAGTTCCATTTGCAATGCATGAAGAACATTGGATGAACTGGTGGATGAAATCCATCAAAATATATATATGCATTGAGACTTGATAATGAATGACAATTCCTATGAAGAAACAATGACATCAAGTTATATAGGAAGGTTTGTTCCATGGGTGATGCAAGAAGGATATTGAATGGATTCGGAATGAATGCCATATACATGTAGTTGTGCATCAAGATTAATCATGGAGCAAAGATTAAGGTTGACCAAGATGAAGTTCGAAGATTGAATTCAAAGATGATCAACACAAAAGCGCAAATCATGTGCCACGTGAGATCTTGTGGTATGGTAAGAATTTGTCAATTGCGCTTTGTGTACTAACCCATACTATGTGTTGCCTATGTTTTTGAGAGGAGATTCTCATGGGCTCGCATCGAGAGAGAGAGAGATTTCAAGTGTCTATGAGAGGATGACATCAAGTGTTGATGATCATGGTTGACAAGGGCAAGTTCAAGATAACTATCCCGAAGGATTACATGCTTGAAGCTTGTGGATGATCACATGATGGACACATGAAGATAAATACAAAGCAAAGCTTCCCACATTGTGTATGGGGGAGCTACTTGAAGACTTCACCAATGTCTTGCCATTCAACTTGATCCAAGAAGAAACTTCAACTTCAAGCTCAAGTGAAAGGCTCGAGTCAAAGGTATTAGTTCGTTCGACGTTAGTGTTGTGGAGTGATGAACACCGAAGGAACACATACACTCAAGAATGGATTATTGATAGCTATGTAGTGTAGACCTTTTATGATTCTGGAGTTATAGGGATACCGCACTATTAAGAGGGGATCAAAGGGGTTCGTGATATATTTTCTCAAGTCAACATCTTCTCTACACAATTCCACTCATATCCTATATACCAAAGAAAATCCAAAGCCAAATAGGTTACCCAAATACATGATAAAACCTTTGCATATTTTGCATCCTCCATTTTGGTTCATCTTGGGTGGTTCTCTATGTGAGGACCTGGGTTTTTTTCATAGCTTCAAAACGAGCCCAAGATCATCCAAATCGGAGTCCGGATGTAAAAGTTGTGCCTGTTTCAGTTTCTATGCTGCAGCAGTTTGGTTTGGTCGGATCATCCGGGTCCTCTCCCATATCATCCGGGCTTTGCCCGAATCATCCGGGTTCCTGCCCGGATCATCCAGGTTATTCGTAAAATTCATCACAGAAGCTTATTCCGCTAGCCGGATCATCCGGCTACCTACTCAGATCATCCGGGAATTGCCCGGATCATCCGGCTATGTCCCTGGACATCCGGGTATCTACTTCACCACATTGTATATTGACCTTCCCGGATCATCCGGGCATTGCCCGGATCATCCGGGCATTGCCCGGATCATCCGGGTATGCGTCCAGATCATCCGGGCAGGTCAGCAACTGCGGGAAACGGCTCTATTTTCTTTGGGGGTATAAATATTCCTCTCCCACTCCGGGGGAGGGTTGAGCAACACATTCATATGAACCCTAGAACACAAAAAGGCTCCCTCTCACTTCTCCTACACCAAATCTTAGATCCCGGAGAGATTCGTGAGAGTTCTTGAGAGATTTTCCAATCAAGTGATAGATCCACTCCTCTCCCTCTCTTGACCAAAGGAACTCGTGATTTGAGCAAGTCTTGAGCATTTCCCTTTGTTCTTGTTACTCTTGGAGGTTGGAGACTCCTAGGCGGTAGGAGTGCTCGGTGAGGAATCAACTTGTGATTTGTCCCCGGAAAGTTTGTGAAGGTTTGGAGGCCGCCTCAAGGTCTACCACTAGTGGTTGAGAATTGCCTTCGTGGTGATATCTCAAGGAGAATAGGGTGAGCCTTCGTGGCGTTGGTGTGCCTTCGTGGTAACATCCACCTCTCTAACGGTGACTAGCTTCCCTCCAAGGAAGTGAACATCGGGATACATCCTCGTCTCCGTGACTTTGGTTATCCCTAACCCTAACTCCTTACTTGTGGTTTACTTTGGTCATTTGACCGTGCATTCACTATATCTTGTCGTCCTCATTATATTGTGGTGGTTGATTATATTGTGTTGGCCATTTCCTTGTAGAGATTATTTAGGCCTACACTTCATATTCCGCAATTCATACTTGCTACTATTGATATACATTGTAATTAGTGTGAGTTGCTAACTTGTGTTATAAACTTCCATATATTGTGATATTGCTCAAGTAAGTTTGTGTAACTTACTTGAGTTTGCTTGTATCATTAAATTCCATATATTGTGATACAATTTGTGTAAGCTTGTATTGCTTACTTGTGGTTGTGTGTATTATTCATTTCCATACCTCGTGATATACACTGAGTAAGTTTGTGTGACTTCCTTGTGCTTACTCATATCCTGTTGTTCTCATCTTGTTTATGCTAAGTTGTCGGTGCACTTAGTGAGCCTAGTATATTTAGGATTTGTGCTTGAAAAGTATCCGCTAAGTTTATTTCCACATTAGGATATAGCCAAATCTGTAAAAGATTTTAAAACGCCTATTCACCCCCCTCTAGGCGACATCGTGGTCCTATCAATTGGTATCAGAGCCCGGTCTCTCCTTATTAGGCTTCACCGACAAGAGAGTAACGATGTCGACTAGTGAACTAGTGCACAAAAACACTTTTGATTTGGATGGCACAAATTATCACCTATGGAGAATTCGCATGCTTTGTCACTTTCGGGCCATGGGTCCAAATGCTTTGCGAATTGTTCTTATAGGAATTTCTATTGCTAAGGATGGACATTCTCCATCTATTGAGGATATGTATCTTGATTGTGATACTTCTCTTGTCATTCATCAAGCTTTAACCTTTGAATTGTTTAAGGCAGTCACGACTTGCAAGTTAGCTCATGAGACTTGGACCAAACTTGAAGATATATATGGTGGGTCCAATCTTCATGAAGATAATATTCTATTTGGGGAGTTGATGGAGGAGTTCTCCACATTTTTAAATCATGAAGATCTCTCTATTACTTCCACCTCCGATTACTTGCACACTTCAATATCTTGCACTTCACCCAACATGTGGCATGCCACAAGGTAATGACATGGTGAGTGAAGAAATATCTTGTGATGATGGTGTTAAGCTCATTTGTGATGATATGCTTGATCTCCCATGTTGCCATGATAGAAATACCTTTGTTTCCTCTAGTTGTTCTATGACTAACCATGTAGAGGAAACCAAGAAAGATGAGGCATGCTTGATTGATGAAGAACCCTTGTCTTCAAAAGAATCATCATCAACCCCCTTTGTTCACATGTGCCTCATGGCAAGAGGAGAATGTTGAGCTATGTGCTCAACTTGCTTTGCTAACACACTACTAGGGAAAAGCCTAGCAGCAGCGCGGGTTTTACATGTATCGATGAGCGGGTACCAGCTACTACTATCTGGCCTTCTGACTAACTCATAGCAGTGGCGCATGCCCCCATCGCTACTGCTATACAAGTGTAGCAGCAGCGCGGTTGCTTGAAGCTCGCTATCGCTATTAGCGCTAAGCGCTCTTTGGCGGAGACGCTCTCGCTATAACGGCGCTGCTGCTAACTTTTGTACACTCGCCATCGCTAATTTAAGTAGTTTTTTGGCATATTTGTTTTGTATTTGCACGGCTTTGTAGAAGAATCTTTAGCACATAGAAATTTCATCATGATACACATACAAATGCTGCGAGACCACAAATGTAATCATAGCATGTACATACAAATAGTCTCTTCATAATCATCATCCAACACAAAGTGATATCTTGTTATCATCTCGAAAATAGCAATACATGCAAGTCTCGAATACTTGCAACTACAACAACGTCATCCATCTAAACAAAGGCATACGCAAGAAGTGCTATCACTATGAGTGAGAGCGGAACCATCAATACATGAGGTGGCGATTCTGAGTCCTCTCTCGCTAGCGTGAACCTCAAGTAACTAGCTTCTCCTTCTTGTCTGCTTTTGAAGCCTTTATGGCTGGCGCCCGTGAACCCATTCACTTGCGCCTGACACTCATGCCACTCGTTGTACACCCCCGGAACCTTCCCTTTGTACACGACATAGCATTTCCATCTCGCCATCAAGAAACTAGGTACTGTTAGAGATGCATGTTCATGAAGAGGATGTACAATCATATATATGCAAAAAATATACTAGAGCAACACCAAAAAGAAAGGTTAGCAACTAGATGCAACATATACGATGACGCAAATTAATTAACTAGAGGCACGCAGGTCATCGTGACGCCAACTAACAAAGTAGCGTTACGCAAGTTCGGCATGGACCGTGGACATCACAAAGTTTCATCGCTACAAAAGTATACAAGTTCAACCGACACATATCATCATCATCGGCATCATAACTCACTAGAAGTTCCATCCTTCCATATCATCGAGGACGAACCCTAGCTGCTTGAGCGGCGTGAGGTCTAGATGTTGCATGCCTATCTTGAGTTCGGACGTCAGTTCGCGATATAGGGCCGTGGTGGAACATCCCCTTCTCATCGACGACTTCTTTCATGATGATCGTCGCAATGTCGCTTTGGATGCGAAAGAAGTCATCTCTAAGTTTATAATTCGCTTCTCCATGAGATTCTAGCCACTTGTGGATATGATCATCATTTCTGCTGTTAATGCGAAGCTTTTGGTGATCCGTGTTGAACTGAATCATGAGATGGACGATGTAGAATCCATCCTTCTTGCTTGGTTTTGGGACATGGATGCAGGAGAAGTTAGTTTTATCGCTGAAACCCATCTTCTTGTTCCTTTGTTTCCTGATATGCACGTGGCCACCTCTATAGCTGAAGCCTTGGAGAGCATCATCTAGAATATTCATTATGTGGGTGTAGTCCTTTTTCTCGTAGTCTCTCGAAGGGTCAAAATACACGGCGTGGGAGACTTGCGGGTAAAGAACGATAAAACGGCGCGCCCGTTGCTGTTGGGGAAAAGACACCTCAAATTATTCCCCATATGAGAGAGAAGGAATGATTGAAATGTACGAAAGGGTTGTCCGAACTGACTTACTTTGGATGATAAGGCACGAGGATGATTTCCCGGTCCTTATTCTGTACCATGAAGTTTTGGAGGTACTCCCTAGCAGTTTCACGCTCAAAGTCGCGAGACTCAAGAAAGACTCGTGCATGTAGTATGGATCCGCCACACAGATTTGCGAGACTTCTTCACTCTTCACGACGGAGCTCATATGTAGCGCAAAAAGGCGGACGATAGTAAAATCAAGCCGCCTTGTTAGAAACATCTCAAAGATATGGTCAAACCGCAGGAAGAACACCTCCGCGGGCCGTGTGTCGACGTAGCACTTCCCTCGTGCACACGAGCGCGTATGTCGGATATCCCGGATCCTTTGAGGCTAGTAGGCTTTTCTCGACGGCGGACATGGTCGTGCAGTCTCCGAGATCCCCGATAGTGCCTCCAGCGGTTTCGGCGGTAGCATCGGCTCGCCCGTGAGATGGAACATGACCGCACCTTTCACGGTACACGCTCTTGTAATGCATCGTCTGCTGCTGTGTGCTCGCTTGTTTGGAGGCGATTACCTTCCCGATCTCTTCCTCTCCTTTTCTTGGGCACACCTTCCGACCCTTCCTTAACCCCTGCCCAAGTGTTCCCGGCTAAATCTTCAGACCCTCGCGCCCGGCTAGTTGAGCCTGTGTTGGGCGGCATCTTGAGCGTGTCTGTGAGGATTTCATGAAGAGAGACTTTTGCATTCCATGGTACGGCCCTGCCCGGCATATCATCCATATCCTCATTAGCAAGTTGATAGCCCGATTCGTCATATGGTTGACTCATCATATCTATGTCACACCATACGCGTTTGTATTGAGGTAATCCATAGGGTAGACCTCCGTCTCATCATCCATTCTCTGCTCTCTGGTACATCAGCCATACTATTGCACCCCTTCATCATGTCGTCCGCCGCTCTCACCCGGCACTACTACAGAGCTGGTAATTGCGTGGGTGGGGTGGTGGTCTCCGCACATGCTTGTTGATGTGTGGTAGTTATTGGTGTGCTCTCGGCGGCTCCTGCGAATAAGATTCTTCGCCATAGCAGCACCCAACCCTTGCATCGTCCAATCCATGGCGGGTCTCGTCGTCCGCTCCCACATGTCTATCTTGGAGGAGGCAAATCCTCGTGCCCGATTTCACCCTGGTCAAGCTAACCTCAAGTGCCCAGCGAGATCGGGTGGTTGTGGAATGTCGTTGAGAGGGTCCATTATCATCCCCTTTCCCACGTCCACCTTCGGCCTTTGATCAAGTAGAGTATGGTGCATGGGGTTTCTTTACCGCAAACACATATGTTTGTGGTGTAAAACAACCAAAGGCAACAAAATGGAATATTATCTATATATATATGTTGGTGCGACATGTAATTACCGTGGACGCGCCAAGCTCAGCCAAAGACGAAGGCCCACCTAGCGCTGAGGCCGAGGACGGCTGCTATGGCGGAGCGGCTGCGAGAGAGGCCGGTTGCTTGAGCAAGTGATGGTGCGATGGTGTTGTTGTTCATGGAGTTGCTCGCGACAAAACTGGGCATCGGGAAATCATGTACCGTCTTGTCTGGATTTTCCTTCGCCCGATTGATGATAATCGAACCAAGTTAGTAGCGAAATCATTTCGCGGCGATTCTGCTGCATTGATTTTCTTTGTAGCAACTCATATTTGTCCTCGGCTGCTTTTTTCGTCCTCGGCTGCTTTTTTCTCGACCGCAAGCTTCACCTTTGCGTCGATGTCCGCCTGACTAAACTTCTTTTTCTGCTTCTTGGCCTCCGGGCCGTCGTTGTAAAACACCTTCCACGTGGCGCCGTCTCGGCACTGTGCACACAACCATATTGCGGCCGCTGGTCCAATGGGAGTCCCTTAAGTTCGTTCAAGGCCGGTTGAGAGGGTGTCCCACTTGGGCCTCATCGAGAAGTAGGGCTTTGGCTGCAAGCCGGTGTTGCTTCTCCATGAGTCTAATCAATTTCCTCGTGATCTTGTCCGTGTAAAAACCTTTTCTCCTTGTCCCACTTGTAGCGGGCCTGATGAAGTCATGCTCCAAGGGGTTGGTGAACTTCGCGAAGGGTGCAGGAGACCAGCGGCTTCACGTTCGCGTCCTCCTTATCCCATATGGGCCTTTTACCGAGGTAGCCATGGCTTTCGGGCGATGCTTCCCGTGTTCGAGCTGAAGGCTTTTGAATTTCGCAGCCTTAGCCTTGGCTGCCTCGGTAGCGCAAGTGTCCTTGAACTTTTGAACTCCTCTTCCGTAAGTGTCGGATTTTCCTCCGAATCTTGGACAGGGTTCATCAGCCTCAATAGCTCGTTTCACCGTCCCTTTCCAGAGGCCAAATCATTGCTGAACATGCCCATTGCGTGATTGTTAATCTTTTTCATCTTGGGTCATCCCACGGTTGTTCTATGTTATCATCCCGTCGGGAACTTGAATCTCTTGTGCAACCGTTAGGAGCAACTGCGTCAAATGTTCTTTACTCCTTAAGTCATCGCGTTGATGCTCGCGCATTCCGTAGGATGCATCCTACTTGGTTCCCATAGCACTTGCGAGGTTCTTCCGGCTCTAACGGCTCAAACTTGCGGTGCCATCTTTGTGATCACAAGTCGTCCAATCCCTAGTTTGTTAGGTTTTCGTATCCTCTGCTTCTTATGCTTCCTCTTTTAATTATCGGCATCGAGGCGGTACCTTCCCCGCCGTACCTTCCCCACCGGTCTCGGCGCGCCATCGGTGCCGGCGCCGTCGGTGCAGGGCGCCGTCGGTGTCGATGTCGGCGTCGATACCATCATCGAGGCCGACACGCAAACCTTGCTTAGCAATCAAATAGTCGAGGTACTCTTGTTCACCATCATAATCCATCTCGTCTGCATCTTGGTCAGAAGGCCCAGTTTCTTCGTTGTTCGACATGTTTCCTATGATTAAGTGGCCTCATTTATTTCTAAAAGTATGAATAAATGAGAAATGACGTAAAAGAAATCTATGTGCCAGCACTTTCGATATGCCAACTATGTAGCACAAATCATGCCTTTATTCACGGAAATTTCGCATGACCTTTGCTAAAAATGGACATATCGAGCGCTGAAATTCACCAAACGGAAATGAATCACATTTCGGCGTAACATAGGCCACTCGGATCATTTTCCAAACATGACATGTCCAAAACATGACATATGCACATATCACATGTCCAGTTCAAATTTCCATATAAATTCAGCTAATTTTGAAACCTAGCTAAATTCATAACTAAATAGATAACCTAATTAATTAACATGAACCCTAGCAGAGAGGGGGTTTGAGAGAGTGCAGGGGCGAGGAGGGAGGCGAGGGCCGACGGTCGGGGCGAGCGCTGGGGTCGGGGCGAGCGCGCTGAGTCGGGCGAGGCCTGAGTCGGGTCGAGGGTCGGACGGGGCGAAGAGCTAGCGCCCGGCGCCGGGCGGAGTCGGGGCGAGCGCAGGGCGGGTCGGTGCAGCGGCAGCGATGGGGCGGGCGGAGCGACGGGCGCGGCGGAGCGATGGGAGAGAGAGTGGGGATTTGGGGGGGAAATGTGGCGGGATGAAGCTGCGTGAGTGAAATTTTTGGGTTAAGTGGACGTAGCAGTAGCGTGTTATGCAGAAACGCGCTACTACTATGATCTGTAGCTGCAGCGCTTTATGGTAAACACGCTGCTACTACAGGCGTGGCGGCAGCGGTTTATAAGAAACGCGCTGCTACTATGGTATGTAGCAGCAGCGGTTTTGTGGAAGCAGCTGCTACGCTGCCGCCATCTTGCCAGTTTTCATTTTCTTTTCCTTTATTTTATCCCACTTTTATTTCCGAGGCGCAGTGAACGAAGGGAGGCGATATATATTGCATCATTTGACGGTTAAATATGTATGCAAAATAGGAACATATATATTACACATCATATGGCTAAGTGTGTATACAAAATAGGAACATATATCTATTACACATCATTGGACCCATAACATACGTTTCCTCGGTCTTGGCGTTTTCGTTTTGAGTCAGCTTCTTTCCCTTCTTGTTAAATCAAGAATAATTGAACCCTTCATTGTGACTTTGCCTTTTCCATGGAGTGCGATTTTTCTTAGGTAACGTAGTATTGATTCTTCTTTTGACGTATACTTCATCATCGTTGTCATCTTCCCTCATTGGGTTGCCGTACTGATCATAGTCTTCCTCGTTGGCGACTCCATCCATTCCAATGATGTTCCTTTTGCCTCTCCTCACGACAACACGGCTGGGATTCCGCGGGTCAGTTATGAAGATGTGTCACGTGCTTAGCGTGTACCCATGGCTCGTTTTTTGCGATAGCGTTAGACGGTGGCGCTCTTGGCGTCGGGTATAGTCATGGTAGTGAACATCCGCTTTCTCTTCGACATTCTTAGCCCATCGACATGGAACATCGTCGTGTTGTGCAGTCGAGTAGTCAAGCTCCCGGATCTCCTCGACCCTTCCATAAAATCGTTCGGTTGTGCCGTTGTCGCTGCGGTCATGCATTCCATCGTCACCCCGAGTTACGATCATCACTGTCCATATCTTTTGCCTCCGTGTAGAACGTGTATCCGTTGATATCATATGCCCGATAGGTTACGAGGTTGGGCGAGGGCCATGTGCTAAGGCGATATGAGCAATCCGTCCTTAGAGCCCTCCTCCGGGATTAGCAATAATATGCTCTTTGAACCAATGCAGAAAGTGGAGTTGTGCTCCTAGTAACTTTGGCGTCCGTCCTGCATACCCCCCGGTCACGATACTTCTTTGCGATAATTTCTTTGTGTAGTGCCACGAAAGGATCTACCTCGTCTAGGTGTTGTAGCACTACCAAGTTTGCTCTGTCAAAATCGCTGCGTCGATCTGAGTATGCCACGTGCGATTCCTGCGACCGTTCTGATGACCATCTCCTTCGAGCCTCCCATCGTGCTTGTTAACGGGCAAACCAACACTAACACCAAAGCGGCTGGTCTGCACCATATAGAAAATTCTCACGAAAGAGATGCACTCTTGTGCCAAATAGCCCTGACGATGCTTCCATCCGGACGGGACATGTTACTGAACGAATCATTTGATGATCCCATTCATCCTCTCAAACGGCATCATGTTGTGCGGGAATGACGGCCCCAGTCTATTATGTCATCCACAATATGGACACACAGATGCACCATCACGTCGAAGAACGCGGGCGGAAGTACATCTCAAGCTCATTCAAGATCACAACGATCTCTTCCTGTAGCCTTTGGAGCTGCTTCACACTGATCGACTTTCGAGAGATGACGTCAAAAAAGTTGCAGAGACCAATAAGCGTTTCACGGACGTGCTTGTCCATTATCCCTCTAAGGGCAACAGGTAGTATCTGCGTCATCATCACATGACAGTCATGAGACTTCATCCCGCTGAACCTTTTCTTGTCCATGTCTAGATATCTGCTTATCTTGCCACAGTAACCGGAACTAACTTTCACTCCCGTAAGGCACTTAAAGAATTGATTGATCTCAGCCTGACTTAAGGTGAAGCAAGAGGGGGGGCAATAATCTTCTTTCTTTAATTTCTTGCCCTTCTTCTCCCGTGCCTCTGTCTCCGTCTCTGTCTCGTCTGACATTTTACGGGGCGGCATGTGCAGATCTTCCCTGATTTTCAAATCTTGCAAGTCTTTTCTTGCCTTCGGCCCATCCTTGGTCTTATCCGGCATGTTCATCAGTGTTGCGAGCAAGCTCTCAAGGACATTCTTACAGATATGCATTTGATCTAGGCAATGAGGTGTATCGAGTTTGTGCGATACTCAAGTCCCGCAACACGACCTCGTCTTCCATAACTTCAGCAGCTGCTCGGCGCCTTTCTCATCGTCTTTCGGCGCGGGGCACTCATTCCAGTTTTTCAACAGCTCATCGATTTCGGCACCGCTCGCTTACGTGGAGGTCCTCGATGCTCAGCGTGACCATTGAATAGATCTCCACGGTTTCTCCACGGGTCGTCTGTTCAAGCCATCTTCGATGCCCCATGTACACGATTTTCCTGCACCGCCATCTTTCCTTGACGTTAGCTGCTGAGACGTTGTATCATCCATGCACCGCGTGAATCCGCAATATCCATGGCACACCGGCCTGCCACATATCCGTAATCGAGATAGTCCTGCCTTTGTCGTGATCAGCTGCTCTCATGTTGAAATACTCACCTTTCTTTGGCGTCCCATGTCTTGGCGGTGTTTTCCATAACGTGTCTAACTCCTCTTGAAGTAGCCCCAGATACAAATTAATATTATTTCCTGGTTGTTTGGGCCCTTGAATAAGCATGCTCATGTGAATGTACTTCGATTTCATGCACAACCAGGGGGGAGGTTGTACATCCATACAAACACGGGCCATGTACTATGGTTGGTGTACTGGTTGCCAAACGGATTCATGCCATCGGTACACGCCACGAGCACGATGTTCCTTGCATCACATTCAAAATACCGATAGAAGCTGTTCAACGCTCCATCGGCTTCCATCCTTCACGTGTCTCAGCTTCGGATCATCTCCATCGTCGGGCTTCTTCCTCTCCGCGTGCCAGCGCATTAGCTTTGCTTCCTTGGGATCTACAAAATACCTCGAGACGGGAGTGATCGGTAAGTACCATACAACTTTCGGGGACATTTCTTCCGGCCTTCTTGTATCGAGAAGCATTGCACACGGACAGCTTGTTTTTTCCGTGCTCCTTCCGATAAATTATGCAATCGTTGATGCATGCATGGTATCTAACGTGTGGCGATCAAGAGGGCACACGATCTTCTTGGCCTCATCAACACTAGTAGGACATAGATTACCCATGGGAAGAACATCCTTTAGGTACTTGAGATGCTCATCGAGGCTAGTGTCGGTCCATTTGTTTTTAGCCTTCGTCTTGTGGAGTTGGAGCGTGAAACTCAACCGGTCACCTCAGATTGCAACCATCATACAATGGAGTGTTCGAATCTACCACCGGTTGCTCCAGCTAGCCTCCTCTCTAGAAGCAGCTCTCTCAAGATTGTCTCCTTGCGAAGCAATGCTTGAACATGAGGGTCCCGCACAATTGAACTTAGTACCGACGAACTCTGCTGCGTGGAGTCCATGTCGTTCTCTCCGCCGCCATGTCCGGCCCCTTCTCCGCCGCCATGTCCGGCCTCTTCCCCGCCGCCATTATCGATCATCTCTTCGTCTTGCCCCGTGTCATCATTTCCTGCCCCATCGGCATCCTCAACATCGTCATCCTCATCTTCAATTATCCACCTAGTATAGCCATCCATGAAACCAGTCATGAGCAGGTGCGCTTCGACACGACCATCGTCATGGGGGTCGAGCCAAACTATTCCTTTGCATTTTCGACACGGACATAAAACCTCTGTCCGGTTATTTTCTTTCATGTCTTGCACCGCCGACCGCAACCACCTGTCCACCATCGTTCCAATCGACCATCGCCAACTCTGCATGGTAATAATAAAAAATTGATTGTAAAAATGCATGCATGCATCAAAGTCATAAAAAATTTGGCATGACCTTCCTAAAAATAGGACATATATGGATCTAGAGTTTGTTCGAATTAGCAAACGGAAATAAATCGACATTTCGCAAAACATAGGCAACTCAAAAGCACAATTTACAAGGCCAACTCATGCCACACACACAATTTCCACAAACATATCACACACACATAAACACATTTCCATTTTGCAAAAGCATGAAAGTTTCATCACCTCTATCTTGATGGCCGAAGATGATGTTGTAGGGAGATCAAAAGTGCACAAATTAAGCTCTTCTTGACAAAGATAGATCTAGTTAATTATATAGGGGGCAAATAGGTCACTTAACTAAATCCTACATCTACCTAGCTACCTAATTTGGAAGGAGACAACTTCAACTAGTGGAGGGGGAAGGAAAAAGAGAAAGGAGATGCATTAATGGAGGTGGTGTAGTTATGTAGGAGTAATGAAGAGAGATAAGGTGGATAGAGAAGAGAGGGAGTGATGGGGGAGAAGTATTGAGAAGAAGAAGAGTGAGAGTGGGAGCATGTGGTGGAGGGAAGAGAGGAGAGGGGGAGGTAGGGGGAAGGAAAAAAAAGTGAGAGTGGGAGCATGTGGTGGAGGGAAGAGAGGAGAGGGGGAGGTAGGGGGAAGGGAAAAAGCAAGGGGGAGGGGAGGGACGGGTTGGGGGTTGGTGGGGTTAGCAGTAGCGCTGGTGAGAAACAGCGCTGCTGCTAAATACTTAGCAGCAACGCGCTTCCAGGTAAGGCGCTACTGCTAACTGTGACAAAAAATGGCGGCAATTTGAAACTTACCAGCAGCGATCTCGAGGAAACCGCGCTACTACTATGCACTTAGCGATGGCGCTGTTTCTACCACCGCGCCATCGCTACTTAGAGGTGGGGAACACCGCCGGTCGATATTTGTAGCAGCGTGTTTACGGCGGCTGCCATCGCTAAATATTTAGCAGCAGCGAGTTTACGAAAAGAGCGCTACAACTACTTACCAGCAGCGATCTATTTTGAACCGCGCTGCTGCTAAGATTCTGTGTATAGGCTTTTCCCTAGTAGTGACAATAAATTATGGGAAATTGGAAGAAAGTCATGCAAAGCTCTCGGGCGCTCATGAGGATCTTTTAAGCCCTCATAGTAAGATAAAGTTAGCTCACGAGGCTATGGTCTCCGAGGTAAAATCTTGTGAGTCTCATGTGAACATTAGCACATCTACTCTAAATGCTTTATTGCCATGTGCTAATCCTTGCAGTTCATCCACCTCTCATATTATATCCACTCATAATGAATTGCTCACCATGCCTTGTTGCTCTAACAATGAAGCTTCTACTTCCTCTTGTTCTTTTGTTAATACTAACCTTGTAGAGGAAAATAAAGAGCTCAAGGCCCAAGTCACTAGTTTGAAGAAAGACTTGGAAAAATGTTGTGATAATATCTTGAGTGTGCAAAAGGACCCTCAAGACAAAACAGGACTTGAGTTCATCTCCAACAAGAAGAAGTCCAAGAATAAGAAGAAGGGACAAGATCAAGTCAAGAATTCGGCCAACATTACTTTCTTCAAGTGCAAGAATGTTGGACACCATGTGAGATCTTGTCCATTGAAGAAGAAGGCTTCAAATGTGAAGCATCAAGGGAAGTGGCCTCAAGTTCAATATCAAGATAATGAAAGGCCTCTTCCCATGCCTAACCAAGATAATGCTCTCCAAGTTGAAAAGGTAAAGAAGAAGAGAAAGGGGAGCACATGTTTCTATATTTGCCGTAAGAAGGGACACATAGCTTCATATTGTCCCAACGGTAACATATCTAAGCCTCCTATAGTCAATAATCATTATTCGCTAAGGAAGGATCTTGGTGGCAATGTGTTTGCCAAGTTTGTGGGTTCCCAAAGAAGTTTGAAAATGGACAAGACCATTTGGGTTGCCAAGCCTATTGTTACTAACTTCTTAGGATCCAACTTGGTTGGGGACCATCAAGCTCAAACTTGATCAATAGGTGTGTGGATGGCATTGGAGACTTGGCTACTTCATGAAGGAAAACTATTTTCACCATATGTTATGGTTAATGCCAAGTCAAGTGGATTATCATCATATCTATCAATCCAATGCTCCTCTTTGTGGTAACTTGTACTTGCATTGTGTACATTGAAAGTTACTAAGTCCCTTGCGTGTTTAAATTTTGTAACTAGCATGTGCTTGTATATGTTGTGCTTCCTAATATACTTGATTCGTGTTATCTAGCATGCGTAAGTTGCTATGCACATCATATAGTTGTGTGTGTGGTTTCGAGCCTTTATTGCTTCATTAGTTGAATCTTCATTGGTGTTTTTGAGATATTAATGGATCATCACATTATGGGGGAGTGCTATGATTTACACATATCACAAACCTTAAATATGTATATATGTAGGATACCACCTAGTATTGTTAGTGCAATATTATCTAGTTACTATGTGGTATGTAAAGTTCATTTGAAACTTAAATCCTCATCCATTAATTATCCTTAGTTGGGTTTCATTTGCCTCTTATGGATAATACATGGATTATCACATTATGGGGGAGTGATATACTTTGTACATATCACTTCTCGTGTGAACATTAACAATAGAGGTTTGCCGGTTTGCCACTTAGAATTTATATTTGAGATTATCTTATATCTCTGTGGCATGCAATGCTTTGTTTGAGTATGGTATTCTTGTGCGGTTTTGCCCATGGTTATCTTAAAAATCGTATTTGGAAAATCATTTGAATAGATACATTCCAATTGTTGCATGATGATCTATCTAATTGGAATGTTAATAATATGCTAGCCAAGCATTGTGTTTATTTCTAAACTCTCATGTTATGCTTGTGTTAGTATAGATGATCATGTACTTATTTGGTTTCTACACCAAATGTCAAATTGAAACACCATTTTGTTCGAGTTCATCGTATTAGTTTGTATGGAGTTTTGGTAGTTTGTTATCTCATTGTTTATAGTGTCCTATATCTTCTTGAGTGAGATATTCCCATGAGTATGTGTGCAATGCATATCTTATATGCTCATTGTTTTTTCCTTGGTTCATATGTTGAACTTTGGGTGCTATCATATGTTGATTTGTCACTTTGAGTCATTTTGGACAACATGAATGACTAATGATGTTATTGGAAGTATTAACTGTTATGTGTTCATTTGTCCAATTTTTATCTCCCTGGATTTTGGGAGGCTTGTGCATGTGTATTTACTATGTGTCAATTCGCATGCCTTGTTTGCTTTATTTGATCCAATATATATATGGTAAATCCATCAAATTCTTAATAGCTAAGATGTGCATGATATTCAAATTCATATCAATATGCACATATTTAAGTGATTTTACCCTATGTTTTGTAGTTATGCTAACTACTTTGGACCCAATAAGTTTGGGGACCATATTGTACTTAAATTGTTTTAGGTACATTTGAGAAGCATTGGGTGCTTGGCTTATTCATGAAAGTGGTGGCACTATGAGGAAATTAGAGCCAAGCTCGAACCATTACCTACTACATCATTCCAATGCTATCTCGGTAACAAGTATCTACTTCATGCATACACTTCTTGCATTCAACCTTGTGTAGGTTGCATCATGGCATGAATTTCTTGACTCGTTCTTGTCATACTTGTTTTCATTCTCAAAGAATCGCAACAATGATCTCTTGTTGCTAGTTGTGATGTCTTTGATGGTTGTGTGTTTGGAGTTCATTAATATACGATAAGATTACATTAAGCCATGTGCTGTACATTCAAGCAAAGATCCCATTGGTATATTTTATGTCTCTCGTTTGGATATCTTATTCTTATTCATGTGTACATCCTTCTTTGTGGATGTATATCATCATGATTGTCATCTACCTAGAATCTTATACACGTGAGCCAAGTTACATCCCTAGTTGATATCCCTATTCTTTCATGTCCACCATTTCATTCTCTTTTTATATCTTTGGTGGCTCCGTGGAAGCATTTGTTGTATGAGTGTGTGTCTTGTCTCTTTGCATCTTAGTGCACTCATGTTTGTTGAAGATTGTTGTCCTCGTGCTTGTCTTGACAAGCCTATTATTTCCTATCTTCATCATGGGTTGTCACAAGCTTTGATTTTTAGTTTGCTACTAGTGAGCTTGTGAACCCATTTGCTTGATGTGTTTGTGACCTTCTTAATTTCGTGTGTGTGGGAAGGACATGTCTTGCACCTTGTATCTCATTTACTCAAGACTATGTTGATGCTTAATTCTCATCCTTATACTAGTCTTCTCAAGTGCTTTGACGTGACTCACACATATCATTTTGGTTGTGCCTATTCTTAGGTTGCCTCATTTATATGTTGCTCAACCATATGTTTGTTCCAAATGCTAGGCTTCTTTTCTTATCTATGCTTGCTTGAAATTGTTTTGTGTTCCTATTGATTTTGGGGGAATGATGATCCTATTTTGTGCACTTGTATCCAAATACAAAAATTCTAAATAGTGCACAAATCATGGGAGCTTCTCTATTTTCCTAGAACACTCCTCTTCCCAAATCGTAGTATTCATTTATCCTTTTGGCTCATCGGATCTTTTGATTGCTTGCTTCACTTTGTGGTATGCAAATGAGATCAATTTGTGCCATGTGCTTTGTGCCATGTGCCTTGCTATTATGACTAGGCTCAAGTTGTATAATAATGGATTCACTTGTGGATATCATGTTATTATCAATTGCATTCTTTCTTTTTGTGTATACGAGTTTCTTTATGGATACATATCATGATTATTATAGGCCACTTAGAAATTTTTATACATGAAAAAGTTCATATCTTCGTATCTGATTGCATTTTATAGATTTCGAGCTCCTTTAATTGTTCATCATTGAATATGTGCATTTGTTTTCACTCACATTTTGTTATATGCACACATTAAGGAGGAACTCATACTATATTGGTCTGCTAGATGTTTTGTCTTCCATTTTGGCATTTGTTGCCAATGGGGGAGAAGTTTAGATGGTTTAAGATAAATATATTTTCTAGTTCTTGTTGTCACTCATGCATATCTACCCTTGTTATATATTCCTGTTGCATGGATGAGTCTTGTATATAGAGAATTTGTTGCCAATGGGGGAGAAGTTTAGAGGGTTTAAGATAAATATCTTTTCTAGTTCTTGTTGTCACTCATACATATCTACCCTTGTTATATATTCCTATTGCATGGATGAGTCTTGTATATAGAGAAATCTTCTCCTAGTTTATGTCAACCAATATATGCAATGACATTCAAAGTTCATTCACAAATTCATATATATGGGGGAGTTTGCTCTATATACTATGGGTGTACTATCATCAAATGCTTGTGTAGTGTATTGATGATACTACAACCATCCCAAGTATACAATTTATCCTTGGATAAATTTCATGCTTGTTTAAAAATTCATTATATAAACCCTCTTGTTGAGATTGTCATCAATTCCCAAAATGGGGGAGATTGAAAGTACATGTAGTCCCCATGTGTGGTTTTGGTAATTAAATGACAATCCTAATGGACTAATGTTTGCACTGAGATATACATTTGAAGGAAAGTTCCATTTGCAATGCATGAAGAATATTGGATGAATTGGTGGATGAAATCCATCAAAATATATATATGCATTGAGACTTGATAATGAATGACAATTCCTATGAAGAAACAATGACATCAAGTTATATAGGAAGGTTTGTTCCATGAGTGATGCAAGAAGGATATTGAATGGATTCGGAATGAATGCCATATACATGTAGTTGTGCATCAAGATTAATAATGGAGCAAAGATTAAGGTTGACCAAGATGAAGATCGAATATTGAATTCAAAGATGGTCAACACACAAGCGCAAATCATGTGCCACGTGAGATCTTGTGGTATGGTAAGAATTTGTCAATTGCGCTTTGTGTACTAACCCATACTATGTGTTGCCTATGTTTTTGAGAGTCGATTCTCATGGGCTCGCATCGAGAGAGAGAGAGATTTCAAGTGTCTATGAGAGGATGACATCAAGTGTTGATGATCATGGTTGACAAGGGCAAGTTCAAGATAACTATCCCGAAGGATTACATGCTTGAAGCTTGTGGATGATCACATGATGGACACATGAAGATAAATACAAAGCAAAGCTTCCCACATTGTGTATGGGGGAGCTACTTGAAGACTTCACCAATGTCTTGCCATTCAACTTGATCCAAGAAGAAACTTCAACTTCAAGCTCAAATGAAAGGCTCGAGTCAAAGGTATTAGTTCCTTCGACGTTAGTGTTGTGGAGTGATGAACACCGAAGGAACACATACACTCAAGAATGGATTATTGATAGCTATGTAGTGTAGACCTTTTATGATTCTCGAGTTATAGGGATCCCGCACTATTAAGAGGGATCAAAGGGTTCGTGATAGATTTGCTCAAGTCAACATCTTCTCTACACAATTCCACTCATATCCTATATACCAAAGAAAATCCAAAGCCAAATAGGTTACCCAAATACATGATAAAACCTTTGCATATTTTGCATCCTCCATTTTGGTTCATCTTGGGTGGTTCTCTATGTGAGGACCTGGGTTTTTCATAGCTTCAAAACGAGCCCAAGATCATCAAAATCGAGTCCGGATGTAAAAGTTGTGCCTGTTTCAGTTTCTAGGCTGCAGCAGTTTGGTTTGGCCGGATCATCCGGGTCCTCTCCCATATCATCCGGCTTTGCCGAATCATCCGAGTTCTGCACGGATCATCCGGTTATTCGTAAAATTCATCACGAAGCTTATTCCGCTAGCCGGATCATCCGGCTACCCACCCGGATCATCCGGGAATTGCCCGGATCATCCGGCTATGTCCCCGGACATCCGGGTATCTACTTCACCACATTGTATATTGACCTTCCCGGATCATCCGGGCATTGCCCGGATCATCCGGGTATGTGTCCAGATCATCCGGGCAGGTCAACAACGGCGGGAAATGGCTCTATTTTCTTTGGGGGTATAAATATCCCTCTCCCACTCTGGGGGAGGGTTGAGCAACACATTCATATGAACCCTAGAACACAAAAAGGCTCCCTCTCACTTCTCCTACACCAAATCTTAGATCCCGGAGAGATTCATGAGAGTTCTTGAGAGATTTTCCAATCAAGTGATAGATCCACTCCCTCTCCCTCTCTTGACCAAAGGAACTCGTGATTTGAGCAAGTCTTGAGCATTTCCCCTTTGTTCTTGTTACTCTTGGAGGTTGGAGACTCCTAGGCGGTAGGAGTGCTCCGGTGAGGAATCTGTTGGGGAACGTTGCAGAAAATTAAAAATTTTCCTACGGCTTCACCAAGATCCATCTATGAGTTCATCTAAGCAACGAGTAACGGGATAGAGTTTGCATCTACATACCACTTGTAGATCGCGTGCGGAAGCTTGCAAGGTGATGATGGAGTCGTACTCGAACGTGATTCAGATCACCGATGTCCAAGTGTCGAACGGACAGCACCTCCGCGCTCAACACACGTGCGGGACGAGCGACGTCTCCTCCGCCTTGATCCAGCAAGGAGGAAGGAGAGGTTGAGGAAGACAGCTCCACCGGCAAAGACGACGGCGTGGTGATGGTGGAGAAGCAAGATCTCGGCGTGGCTTCACGAGCTCTTACGGAGGAGGAGAAGTGTTGGGGAGGGAAGGGGCTGCGTCTTGGAGATGGGTACAGCAGCCCCCCTCCCTCCCCCTTTATATAGGCCCCTGAAGTGGCGGCCCCGAGATCCAATCTCCGGGGCGGCGGCCAAGGGGGGTGGAGTGCCCCCCAAGCCAGGTGGGGCGCCCCCCCACCCCTAGGGTTTCAACCCTAAGCGCAGAGGGTGGGCCTAGGGGGGTGCACCATCCCACTATGGGCTGGTTCCCCTCCCACTTCAGCCCATGGGGCCCTCCGGGATAGGTGGCCCCACCCGGTGGACCCAGGACCCTTCCGTGGTCCCAGATTTTACCGGAGACCCCAAACTTTCCCGATGGCGAAACACCACTTCCTATATATTATTCTTTACCTCCGGACCCTTCCGGAACTCCTCGTGACGTCCGGGATCTCATCCGGGACTCCAAACAACATTCGGTATTCACATACTAGTCTTCCTACTAACCCTAGCGTCACCGAACCTTAAGTGTGTAGACCCTACGGGTTCGGAGACACGCAGACATGACCGAGACGACTCTCGGGCAATAACCAACAGCGGGTCTGGATACCCATGTTGGCTCCCACATGCTCCTCGATGATTTCATCGGTTGAACCACGATGTCGAGGATTCAATCAAACCCAGTATGCAATTCCTTTGTCATTCGATGCGTTACTTGCCCGAGACTCGATCGTCGGTATCCCAATACCTTGTTCACCACGCTACGGCAAGTCACTTTTACTCGCATCAGTAATGCATGATCCCGTGACCAACACCTTGGTCACATTGAGCTCATTATGATGATGCATTACCGAGTGGGCCCAGAGATACCTCTCCGTCATACGGAGTGACAAATCCCGCCTCGATCCGTGTCAACCCAATGATACTTTCGGAGATACCGTAATGCACCTTTATAGTCACCCGATTCGTTGTGACGTTTGATACACCCAAGGCACTCCTACGGTAACCGGGAGTTACACGATCTCATGGTCAAAGGAAGAGATACTTGACATTGGCAAAGCTTCTAGCAAACGAACTATACGATCTTTTATGCTATGCTTATGATGGGGTCTTGTCCATCACATCATTCTCCTAATGATGTGATCCCATTATCAACGACATCCAATGTCCATAGTCAGGAAACCATGACCATCTATTGATCACAACGTGCTAGTCAACTAGAGGCTCACTAGGGACATATTGGGGTCTAAGTGTTCACACGTGTATTACGATTTCCGGAGAACACTGTTATAGCATGAACAAAAGACAATTATCATGAACATTGAAATATAATAGTACTTTTATTATTGCCTCTAGGGCATATTTCCAATAGTCTCCCACTTGCACTAGAGTCACTAATCTAGTTACATTGTGATGAATCGAACACCCATAGAGTTCTGGTGTTGATCATGTTTTGCACGCGAGAGAGGTTTAGTCAACGGATCTGCGACATTCAGATCCGTGTGCACTTTGCAAATCTCTATGTCTCCATCTTGAACATTTTCACGGATGGAGTTGAAACGACGCTTGATGTGCTCGGTCTTCTTGTGAAACCCGGCTCCTTGGCAAGGGCAATAGCTCCAGTGTTGTCACAGAAGAGTTTGATCGCCCCGACGCATTGGGTATGACTCCTAGGTCGGTGATGAACTCCTTCACCCAAATCGCTTCATCGCTGCCTCCGAGGCTGCCATGTACTCCGCTTCACACGTAGATCCCGCCACGACACTCGCTTGCAAATGCACCAGCCATCGCTCCACCATTCAACATATACACGATCCGGTTTGTGACTTAGAGTCATCCAGATCTGAGTCAAAGCTAGCGCCGACGTAACCCTTCGACGAGCTCTTCGTCTCCTCCATAAACGAAAACATGTCCTTTGTCCTTTTCGTACTTCAGATATTCTTGACCGCTGTCCGGTGTTCCTTGCCGGGATTACTTTGGTATCTTGCAACCAAACTTACGGCAAGGTTTACATCGGTCCAGTACACAAGATGGCATACATAATAGATCCTATGGCTGAAGCATAGGGATGACACTCATCTCTTCTTTATCTTTTGCCGTGGTCGGTGGTCGAGCTGAGCTCAATCTCACACCTTGTAACATAGGCAAGAACCCTTTCTTGGACTGATCCATTTTGAACCTCTTCAAAATCTTATCAAGGTATGTGCTTTGTGAAAGACCTATGAGGCGTCTCGATCTATCCCTATAGATCTTGATGCCTAATATATAAGCAGCTTCTCCAAGGTCCTTCATTGAAAAACACTTATTTAAGTAGGCCTTTATGCTGTCTAGAAGTTTTGTATCATTTCCCATCAAGAGTATGTCATCTACATACAATAGGAGAAATGCTACAGAGCTCCCACTCACTTTCTTGTAAATGCAGGCTTCTCCATAAGTCTGCATAAACCCAAACGCTTTGATCATCTCATCAAAGCGAATGTTCCAACTCCGAGACGCTTGCACCAGTCCATAAATGGATCGCTGGAGCTTGCATACTTTGTTAGCGTTCTGAGGGTCGACAAAACCTTCCGCTGCATCATATACAGCTCTTCCTTAAGATGTCCGTTAAGGAATGCCGTTTTGACGCCCATCGCCATATCTCATAATCATAGTATGCGGCAATTGCTAACATGATTCGGACGGACTTAAGCTTCGCCACGGAGAGAATGTCTCGTCAGTAGTCAATCCCTTGAACTTGTCGATAACCCTTAGCGACAAGTCGAGCTTTATAGATGGTAACATTACCATCCGCGTCCGTCTTCTTCTTAAAAATCCATTTGTTTTCTATCGCTCGCCGTTCATTAGGCAAGTCTGTCAAAGTCCATACTTTGTTTTCATACATGGATTCTATCTCGGTTTCATGGCTTCAAGCCATTTGTTGGAATCCGGGCCCGCCATCGCTTCTTCATAGTTCGAAGGTTCACCGTTGTCTAACAACATGATTTCCAGGACAGGGTTGCCGTACCACTCTGGTGCGGAACGTGTCCTCGTCGACCTTCGAAGTTCAAGAGTAACTTGATCCAAGTACCTTGATCATCATCATTGTTTTCCTCTTGAGTTGGTGTGGGCATCACAGAACGGTTTCTGCGCTGCACCACTTTCCGCTCGAGAGGTAGTACTTCATCAAGTTCTACTTTCCTCCCACTTACTTCTTTCGAGAGAAACTCTTTCTCCGTAAAGCATCCGTTCTTAGCAACAAAGACCTTGCCTTCAGATCTTAAGTAGAAGGTATACCCGACAGCTTCCTTAGGGTATCCTATGAATACGCATTTTTCCGACTTGGGTTCGAGCTTTTCAGTTGAAGTTTCTTGACATAAGCATCGCATCCCCAAACTTTTAGAAACGACAGCTTAGGTTTCTTCCCAAACCATATTTCATACGGTGTCGTCCTCAACGGATTTAGACGGTGCCCTATTTAAAGTGAATGTAGCTGTCTCTAGAGCGTATCCCCAAAATGACAGCGATAAATCGGTAAGAGACATCATAGACCGCACCATATCCAATAGAGTGCGATTCGACGTTCGGACACACCGTTTATTTGAGGTGTTCCAGCGGCGTGAGTTGTGAAACGATTCCACATTTCTTTAAGTGTGTGCCAAATTCGTGACTTAAGTATTCTCCTCCACGATCGATCGTAGGAACTTTATCTTTCGGTCACGTTGATTCTCCACCTCATTCTGAAATTCCTTGAACTTTTCAAAGGTCTCAGACTTGTGTTTCATTAAGTAGACATACCCATATCTACTCAAGTCATCGGTGAGAGTGAGAACATAACGATATCCTCCGCGAGCCTCAACGCTCATTGGACCGCACACATCGGTATGTATGATTTCCAACAAGTTGGTTGCTCGCTCCATTGTTCCGGAGAACGGAGTCTTGGTCATTTTGCCTAAGAGGCATGGTTCGCATGTGTCAAACGATTCATAATCAAGAGACTCTAAAAGTCCATCAGCATGGAGCTTCTTCATGCGCTTGACACCAATGTGACCAAGGCGGCAGTGCCACATCTTTTGGCATCCACACTATGAACATGTGTAATATTACGCTCGAGATTCATTAAGAATAAACCATTGACCATCGGAGCATGACCAAAAAACATATCTCTCATATAAATCGAACAACCATTATTCTCAGACTTAAATGAGTAGCCATCTCGCATCAAACAAGATCCAGATACAATGTTCATGCTCAAACTTGGCACTAAATAACAATTATTAAGGTTCAAAACTAATCCCGTGGGTAAATGTAGAGGCAGCGTGCCGACTGCGATCACATCGACTCTGGAACCATTCCCGACGCGCATCATCACCTCGTCCTTCGCCAGTCTCCGTTTATTCCGCAGCTCCTGCTGTGAGTTACAAATATGAGCAACGGCACCGGTATCAAATACTAGATCCCGGAGAGATTCGTGAGAGTTCCTGAGAGATTTTCCAATCAAGTGATAGATCCACTCCCTCTCCCTCTCTTGACCAAAGGAACTCGTGATTTGAGCAAGTCTTGAGCATTTCCCCTTTGTTCTTGTTACTCTTGGAGGTTGGAGACTCCTAGGCGGTAGGAGTGCTCCGGTGAGGAATCTGTTGGGGAACGTTGCAGAAAATTAAAATTTTTCCTACGGCTTCACCAAGATCCATCTATGAGTTCATCTAAGCAAAGAGTAACGGGATAGAGTTTGCATCTACATACCACTTGTAGATCGCGTGCGGAAGCTTGCAAGGTGATGATGGAGTCGTACTCGAACGTGATTCAGATCACCGATGTCCAAGTGCTGAACGGACAGCACCTCCGCGCTCAACACACGTGCAGGACGAGCGACGTCTCCTCCGCCTTGATCCAGCAAGGAGGAAGGAGAGGTTGAGGAAGACAGCTCCACCGGCAAAGACGACGGTGTGGTGATGGTGGAGAAGCAAGACTCGGCTGGGCTTCACGAGCTCTTACGGAGGAGGAGAAGTGTTGGGAGGGAGGGCTGCGCCTTGGAGATGGGTACAGCAGCCCCCTCCTCCCCCTTTATATAGGCCCCACAGGTGGCGCCCTGAGATCCAATCTCCGGGGCGGCGGCCAAGGGGGTGGAGTGCCCCCAAGCCGGTGGGCGCCCACCCCTAGGGTTTCAACCCTAGGCGCAGGGGTGGGCCTAGGGGCGCACCAGCCCACTATGGGCTGGTTCCTCCCACTTCAGCCCATGGGGCCCTCCGGATAGGTGGCCCCACCGGTGGACCCTGGGACCCTTCCGTGGTCCCAGATTTTACCGAGACCCGAAACTTTCCCGATGGTCAAACACCACTTCCTATATATTATTGTTTACCTCCGGACCCTTCGGAACTCCTCGTGACGCCCGTGATCTCATCCGGACTCGAACAACATTCGTATTCACATACTAGTCTTCCTACTAACCCTAGCGTCACCGAACCTTAAGTGTGTAGACCCTACGGGTTCGGGAGACACGCAGACATGACCGAGACGACTCTCGGGCAATAACCAACAGAATCAACTTGTGATTTGTCCCCCGGAAAGTCTGTGAAGGTTTGGAGGCCGCCTCAAGGTCTACCACTAGTGGTTGAGAATTGCCTTCATGGTGATATCTCAAGGAGAATAGGGTGAGCCTTCGTGGCGTTGGTGTGCCTTCGTGGTAACATCCACCTCTCTAACGGTGACTAGCTTCCCTCCAAGGAAGTGAACATCGGGATACATCCTCGTCTCCGTGACTTTGGTTATCCCTAGCCCTAACTCCTTACTTGTGGTTTACTTTGGTCATTTGACCGTGCATTCACTATATCTTGTTGTCCTCATTATATGGTGGTGGTTGATTATATTGTGTTGTCCATTTCCTTGTAGAGATTATTTAGGCCTACACTTCATATTCCACAATTCATACTTGCTACTATTGATATACATTGTAATTAGTGTGAGTTGCTAACTTGTGTTATAAACTTCCATATATTGTGATATTGCTCAAGTAAGTTTGTGTAACTTACTTGAGTTTGCTTGTATCATTAAATTCCATATATTGTGATACAATTTGTGTAAGCTTGTATTGCTTACTTGTGGTTGTGTGTATTATTCATTTCCATACCTTGTGATATACACTGAGTAAGTTTGTGTGACTTACTTGTGCTTACTCATATCCTGTTGTTCTCATCTTGTTTATGCTAAGTTGTTGGTGCACTTAGTGAGCCTAGTATATTTAGGATTTGTGCTTGAAAAGTATCCGCTTAGTTTATTTCCGCATTAGGATATAGCCAAATCTGTAAAAGATTTTAAAACGCCTATTCACCCCCCCCCTCCTCTAGGCGACATCGTGGTCCTATCAGCAGCAGGTGGCTCCACTTCAGGCGCACTCGCACCCCTTATGGATGCTTGGGGGTGCAGACGACAAGCTCCGCGTGAATTTGGCGGCTCTGGATGATGATGAACTAGCCTCAGCTCTTCGCCTCTTGGTTGGAGATGACCAAGAAGGTCTGGGGGTGCCCCCGCCCCCTTGTTCCTCCGCGAGGACCGGGAACAGGTGGTGGCTTCCATGCCCACCTTTAATGGCCGCGGCCTGGTGCCGGCGGCGCCTCCTGTGGCCCAGGGGGCAAGGGCGTCGGTGGACGTGTCTTCAGGTGACTCCCATGGGGGAGGAGAGGGACAAAAGGAACAGGAGCGCGACTTGGAGGCTACCTTTGAGGGGGCGGGGGAGACCTCTCCCCCGTGCAGGTCCAACATCCTCCGCACCTTGCCGGACGACGACGAGGCCGACGCCACGTGGGAGGAGGAGGATCCACGCAGGATCCCGAAGAAGGATAGGTCACCGCTGATCTCCCGAGAGGCTGCTTCTGCCCAGGCACCACCTAGAGCCTCCTCCAACCCCTCAGTTGCGCCCCAGGCCACGAGGCTCTCAGGCTTCAAGCTCGGCAAAAGGACTTGAACTATGCCGCGATTGACTAGTAAGTGCTTGAACTACATCTTGTTCTTGATTATGCCGCTGGGGCTTGACGTTCCCCATCAATTGGTTAGGCCGCCGCTTGCAGGGAAGAAGAAGAAGGGGGACTGTTGATGGTATAATTTGGCTGCTTAGTATGTGATGAGCCAAATTAAATCAATGATTTAGAGCTGAACGGTTAATGGATTGTTGAAGTATTGCCACAGGAAATTTCATGGAAGGTGAAGATACAAGTATTAAGAAGAAGCATATGCTATACTGGACCATGGGCGTGATGCATGCAAGTGATATATATCTACGTATATGAAGAAGTATGCTTAGTCCTGATGGACATTATCCAGTTTGATTTGCGACGTTGCCGGAATATTTAATATTTTCTTGGTGGGCTCAAGGTATT
The DNA here is from genome assembly GCA_021437245.1 of Aegilops speltoides. Classification (NCBI taxonomy): domain Eukaryota; kingdom Viridiplantae; phylum Streptophyta; class Magnoliopsida; order Poales; family Poaceae; genus Aegilops; species Aegilops speltoides. Next base: position 466,630,278 of record CM038143.1, read on the forward strand.
TATACATATGCTTAGCCACTATATTTAGTGTGATGGCGACGTGGCCGGAATACTTTATTTGTATATGCAAGACTGCGTGTACGTGGATATGGCCTAGATTTGTCACGTACTTAGATTGGCAAGTATATTTTTATACGCATGTTACATGGTAACCGAATCAAGTCCTGTTCGGTTTTAGTTTTGGAGTTGTATTCCTGTACGGCAAGGCATGCTACGGAACCAAGTTTTTCCTTGTATATGCAAAGTCCAGCGTGCCTTATTTATAAGGCCACGGCCGATTGGAAAAGCCCAAGCAATTGATCTATCAATACAAACATTACTTTTTCACGTACGTCTATTTTCTGTCGCTACTTCCTGCCGAGCCCTAGCAGCCCTAGGGTTTGGCGATCTTTGCCGTTTTGCGCTGGAAAGCGGCCGGTTCTCCTCCACGAAAGCGAGGAAATCTTTGTTGCTTTGCTCGTAAAGCAATAGTTCGTCGTCACGAAAGCACGACGATTATCCTGGTGTTGCGCGGCGATTTCGCGTGCCAACACAATTGGCGACTCCGCTGGGGACGAGAAGAAGAAGAGCTACACGATGAGTACCGAGTCCAACAACGGGAGCGACATCGACCCGGAGAACGTCATCGCCGTCACACTCGACGATCTGTCGGAAGATGTTCGTGCGAGCTTGAAGAGGAGCTTGAGAAAGAAAAGGTTGAGAGGTTGAAGCTCAAGTTGGCTGGATACGCGAAGACGAGGAACGCGTCGTCAAAAGGTAGTTCAAGCCCTTCCGATGCTCAAGTAAAAACTCAATGAAGAAATTGCTCATCTAATTGATGTGTGCGTAGCTAGTAAATATGGTTACGATATGGAAAATACGACACGTACAATTACTCAAGCGAAGAGCTAATAGACTTGAAGACTTTAAGGAGCAGTTTAATAAAGATCTTGAAAGAAGTCTACCTTGTCATGTACGCTCATTAGTGCTGCAAGTCAATGATGAGTATTCGGAAAAGACCGATGCCACCGACGATAGCAGATTTAACATTTTTCCAAGTAATATACATACGCCTAGTGCATCGGCTAATGCTATGCAGCCTCACATTCCTTTAAACAATAATCTGGATGGCCAGAACTATGTTGGTAGTTCGGCTAATAATTTAGTTCCTAGTACTACTGCTCCTATTGTTTCGACTTCGGTTCCACAAAATCACAATAACAATACCCGAAGTTTTGGTTTTAATTCTAATTTGTAGCAGCCTAGTTATCAAACAGTAGCATATAATGCGCCACCATCGCCTTTGTCGGTACCGGGTTCCGTATGGGCGATACTGATTCATATTTTAGTGGGTCTCCGTTGCAAACTTTGCATGCTCCAATTTCTTTGCCGGAATTTCCACCACGTGCTGGTATTTCATCTGCTCCACAAGCCAGTTCTCTACAGCCCAATAATAATTTTAAGGATCAGCTTGCTAATATACTTAGAGAATTTGGTTTAGAACCTAAGGGTAGAGCACGTGCATATCAAAAACCATACCCTGATTATTTTGACTCAACACCATATCCTCGTGGTTTTAGAATTCCAGATTTTGTTAAATTTACGGGGGAAGATGGTAGATCTACTTTTGAGCACGTGGGACAATTTTTAGCACAATGCAGCGAGGTCGGCACATTGGATGTTTTTAGATTAAAATTATTTCCTTTATCTCTATCTGGTACTGCATTTACTTGGTTTACATCGCTTGCTCCTAATTCTATTTCAACATGGGCACAATTGGAGCAAAAATTTCATGAGTATTTTTATAGCGGTGAAACAGAACTTCGGCTTTCAGATTTAACTATGGTAAGGCAGAAATATAATGAGCATGTTCATGATTATATTAGGAGGTTTAGGGATATCAAAAACCGATGTTTCAGCTTGACCATAGCCGAAAAGGACTTAGCCGATCTTGCCTTTTCGGGTTTACTCGCTCATATTAAGGATAAACTAGAAGGGCAAGAATTTTTAGATGTTAACCAAGTTTTGCAGAAGGCTTTGGCGCAAGAAAACCGGGCTAAGGAAATTAAACAATATAGCCGGTTTAAAGATAACAGAAATAAAGAGAAAGATAATCATGTGGTTAATGCCTTAGATTATGATAGTGATTCGCTAGTGAGGATGATGTTAATATATGTGTAGCGAATGGGTTCAAGCGCCAAAGTCAAAACCTTTTGCATGTTCTGCTTTGAAACCTACACCTGCTAGAAGAGATGAAATCAAATACACTTTTGATGTTAGCAAGTGTGATAGAATTTTTGATATGTTTTGCAGAATAAATTAATTAGAGTAAGAGCGGGTCATGTAATTCCACCTCCAGAAGAATTGGGTAGAAGAGCTTATTGTAAGTGGCACAATTCTTTTTCTCATGCTACCAATGATTGTAACATGTTTCGTCGACAGGTGCAATCGGCCATCAATGAAGGACGATTGACGTTTACAGAAGGTCCTAAGATGAAGCTCGACATCGACCCTTTTCCTATCAATATGGTCGAGCTTGAGAGTACAAAAATGCTTATTCGGTCGGATCAGACCGAATCCACAAGAGAGAAAAATGTTGTTGATAACAGTGCTCCTCCAAGGATGATCAAACCAAAAAATCCAGAAATAGGAGTGTGGAAAGTCAACGGAGGAAGGAGACAAGCTCCAATGCCAAAGCCGACAGTTAGCATGTTGTTGGAAAAATATACCTCACGCAAGACCAATAATGTGTTTAATCGGCTTGGAGGTAATAAGTGTCCTAGATCTCCTTATGGCAAGGAAGTGCATATGACCAACAGCCGTATTTTGCAATGGAGCCGACATATTGGGGTTGTGCACCTCCTATGTATCCGCAGTGTCCTCCATGGGGGTTTAATCCTTGGGCGCCATATCCTATAGGGCCAGCAGGTTATTTTCAGCCAGGATGGATCCCGCCGAGGCCTATGTTCAGACCAAACGTACATGAGAAAAGGCTCGTTTTAATGAGGAGGCTAGATCACATAACGCCATCGAGATTCGAGGAGGTCGATCACCGGTACGCAGTGCAGAGCGCAACAACTATAAGGGCAACTATAAGCAGTATGGATGCCGGTGAAGGGTGCTGAAACTAAAGCAGCAAAAAGTTCAGATGATTTGGATGTTGATCATGGTCTGAAAATAGCGGAACACCAGTCAGATAAAGGTGTTGTCAATTGTACAAAAACAAGCCGTGTCTCAAAAGAAGCTCTTGGTACAGAGGAGGAAAGTAATAACGTGAAGTTACGGCCAGCTGGCAAGTCTGATCAATTTGAAAAGCAAATTAATTCTAGGCATAACCCGCATGCACGGCCGGATGCTATATCCTCACGTACTATTCAGAAGCCTAAATCGGCTAGCACACAAGCTGATTTGATCATAAACAATTGTTGCGTAGGAACGTCCAAGAGTTTGCCTCCGAGGGGTTTCAAGTCTAATACTAGTACATCTACACGTTGGGACTCGGTCAATGTCGCGCCGAGGACTTAGTTCCAGATCAGATATGATCAGCAGAGAAGTTTTTGGCCGAGATGAAATGTTTGCGGAAAAATAGAAATACGTCGATATAGGCGAAGGACCCGGGGGGCAGCCAAATTAAGTCTGTCGCGCCAGGAACTAAACCAGCACCGCAGTGGTGCCCGAATGGACTTACCCACACTCAGAAACGACGGGTACAGCAACTGCGGACATTGGAAATAAAGGAAGAGATAGCTGAGAAGAAGCGCGATAGATGGTTCAATCAGGATAAACCAATGATGCCTACAAAGACTTGGAAGAAGAAGCGCGTCGTAACAGAGGAAAATAAAAATGCAGATGACATTATTATTACAGAAAATTCAGAGAATAATAAAGATGCACCAACTGATATGGATGTCAATATGGTGTTCGCATTGCCTGCTGAATTTCGCGCACCCGAGGCAGAAATTGCTGAACTTGTTCTTGGCCCAAAGAATGCTAAATTTGAGAAACCAGAGAAGCATGGGCAGCACCTAAAGCCATTATTTATCAGAGGGCACATTGATGGTAAGCCTATTGGTCGTATGCTCGTTGATGGCGGTGCAGGTGTTAATATTATGCCCTTTTCGGTATTTTCTAAACTGAACCGAAAGGAGAGCGAGTTAATGAAGACCAACATGGGACTTAGTGGGTTCTTAGGAGAATTGTCCGAGGCTAAGGGTGTTATTTCTATGGATCTCACAGTGGGAAGCAAAACATTGCCGACTGCATTTTTTGTTGTTGATGTCAAAGGCCGATATAATATTCTTTTGGGACGCGACTGGATTCATGCAAATTGTTGCATCCCTTCTACTCTTCACCAATGCTTAATTCAGTGGGTTAATGATGATGTCGAGGTGATTGAGGCGGACAATTCTTCTTGCATTACTTTGACTGAGGCGCCGGTTGACTGGCAACACGGTGACATGCGATGTTTGACCGGTAGGGATTTATCGGATTATGATTATATCAGTATCGGTAGAGATGGTTTTGTACCTATAAATGCACAGCCGGCTGACATAGCTCGGCTTAATGATTTATCTATGTAAATGATGAATAAAGACGATAGTATTGAGTGGCTACAGAGACGCACAGAGGAGTATCGTTCCGGAAAGAGCGATATGCATGAAACAATTGAAGATTTTGATGACATGGAAAAGCTTGGACAAGGATTCTCATCGGCTGTTCCACTTGAAGAAATTGATATTGGTGATGGAAGTATCCTGAGGCCTACATTTATCAAAGCTAGCTTGAGAGCCGATCAGAAAAGTAAGGTATGTTTATTACTTAAAGAATTCGTTGATTGCTTTGCTTGGAATTATACTGAGATGCCCGGTTTGAGTAGAGATTTAGTAGAACATAGATTACCTATTAAATCCGATTTTAGGCCGCATAAACAACCTCGTAGAAGTTTCAATCCTAATTTGTATGACCGCATCAAATAAGAGGTTGATCGGTTGTTAAAAGCTAAGTTTATTCGGCCATGTAGATATGCAGATTGGGTTTCTAATATTGTGCCTGTGGAAAAGAAAAATACTGGTAATATTAGAATCTGTGTTGATTTAAGAGATTTGAATAAAGCTACTCCGAAAGATGAATATCCTATGCCTATAGCCGACATGCTTATTAATGATGCATCGGGACATAAAGTAATTAGCTTTTTAGATGGTAATGCAGGTTATAATCAAATATTTATGGCCGAACAAGATATGTCTAAGACTGCTTTTCGTTGCCCAGGTTTTGTTGGTTTATTTGAGTGGGTCGTTATGACGTTTGGGTTGAAAAATGCCGGCGCTACATACCAACGAGCTATGAACTTAATTTTTCATGATCTTCTAGGCATTGTATTAGAAATATATATTGATGACATAGTTGTTAAATCGGATGGGTTTGATCATCATTTAGCCGATTTAAGATTAGATTTTGAAAGGATGCGCCGGTATGGATTAAAAATGAATCCACTCAAATGTGCTTTTGGCGTGTCGGCTGGTAAGTTTTTAGGGTTCATAATTCATGAAAATGGCATAGAGATTGACCCTAAGAAAGTGGAGGCAATTAGAAATTTGGAGGAACCCACGTGTAAAAGGGATGTGCAAAAGTTGCTAGGAAAAATTAATTACTTGAGACGATTCATATCTAACCTTGCAGGGAAAATTGAATCGTTTGTTCCTCTACTTCGGCTAAAGAATGAAGCCGAATTTACTTGGGGGGCAGAGCAACGATATGCTTTCAATAATATAAAGCAATGCTTGTCAAATCCTCCAATATTACGAGCGCCCATGTCCGGTGCGCCGTTCAGGCTGTACATTGCTGCAGAAGATAGGGTGATCGGTGCGGTGTTGGCGCAAGAGGTTAGCGGCAAAGAATACATCATTGCATACTTAAGCCGTCGTTTGCTCGACGCCAAAAGTCGGTACGTGTTTATTGAAAAATTATGCTTATCTTTATACTATGCATGTACCAAGTTTCGGCCTTATCTTCTTTCTAGTACGTGTGTAGTAGCTTGCCAGGCCGACGTCGTTAAGTATATGTTGCAACGACCGATTCTTAGTGGTAGGATTGGAAAGTGGGCTTACGTACTAATAGAATATGATTTGACATATGAATCGTTGCCTGCTATGAAGGGTCAAGTTATTGCCGATTTCATTGTTGATCATAGGATTAAAGACGATGAAAACATTAATTATGTTAGTGTATGCCCATGGAAGTTTTATTTTGATGGATCGGGTTGTAGGGAAGGGCAAGGCGTCGGTAATGTTTTAATTTTGCCTAATAATGTCTTTTACGATGCATCGGTCCGTTTGGAATATCCTTGCACTAATAACCAAGCTGAGTATGAAGCTTTACTGTTTGGTTTACAAACTTTAGTTGATATGGGTGTAAAGGATGTAGATGCTTTTGGGGATTCGCTCCTGGTAGTACAACAAATTAAGGGCGAATTTCAGTGTTTTGATGGATTATTAAATAGTTATTTGGACCGGTGTTTAGACATAATTAAGTCTCTAGATACGTTCACCATCCATCATATACCTAGAGAAGAGAATTCTAGAGCTAATTGTTTAGCACAGCAAGCATCCGGTTATTACATTAGTAAAGGGATGTTTTTTATAATAGACAAGCCGATGCATGTTGAGTCTATAATGATGGATACTTTGCCACGGGGTGCACTTGGGCCTAGTACAGTTGAACCACTAGCTGTACAATGTACTGCAGATTCGGTGCATAGGTCACAAACGACCGAATTAGCAAATAAATTAGAATTAAGTGATTGGAGAGTTCCTCTAGTTAATCATTTAAAGGATCCAAGTCAAACAAGAGATAGGAAAATTCGGCGGCAAGCTTTAAAATATACTTTGTTTAATGACGAGTTGTATCGCCAAACAATAGATGGGTTATTCTTAAAATGCTTGGATTCTGATCAGTCTAGAATAGCTATGGGTGAAGTGCATGAAGGAATATGTGGAACACATCAGTCGGCTCACAAAATGCGATGGTTATTAAAAAGAGCAGGGTTTTATTGGCCGACTTTGCTAGAGGATTGTTTTCGGTACTATAAAGGTTGTGAGGCATGTCAAAAATTTGGGAATATACAGTTAGCACCCGCAGCTATGTTGAATCCTATAATTAGGCCGTGGCCATTTAGAGGATGGGGTTTAGATTTTATTGGTGAGATACATCCTTCGTCTTCTAAAAAACATCGCTTCGTCCTAGTTGCCACAGATTATTTTACTAAATGGACTGAAGCAGTTCCTTTGAGAAATATGACTCACAAAGAGGTTATTAGTTTTGTTTTAGAGCATATTATTCATAGATTCGGTATTCCTCAAACTTTAACTACTGATCAAGGTGCTTCTTTTATGTCTCATCAATTTCGTGAATTTGCGAATCTTTAGGAATTAAATTGTTGAATTAAATAAGCCTTACTATGCTCAAGCTAACGGACAGGCGAATCTAGCAATAAAACTTTAATTAAGCTTATCAAAAAGAAAATTGAGGAGCATCCGAAAAGATGGCATAAGGTACTTTCGGAAGCTTTGTGGGCTCATCGGATATCTAAACATGGAGCAACTCAAGTGGCACCATACGACTTGGTATATGGTCAAGAGGCGGTGTTACTGTGAGAGATTAATTTACAAGCTCTTAGAGTGGCTGGACAAAATGATTTGTCGGCTATAGATTATAATGATTTAATGATGGATAAGATAGATGACATTTCAGAAGAGAGATTAAGAGCTTTGCGAGAGATTGAGAAGGAAAAACTAAGAGTAGCCAAAGCTTATAATAAAAGGGTGAGGGAGAAATTGTTTCAAATAGGAGATTTAGTGTGGAAAACGATTTTACCTATTGGAACTAAAGATAGGAAATTCGGCAAGTGGTCGCCGAGTTGGGAAGGCCCATATAAAGTTACGGAGATTGTTCCTGGAAATTCATATTTTGTACAATCTTTGCAGGGAGAGAAGTTGTCCAAAGCTCTTAATGGAAAATATTTGAAGAAGTATTATCCTAGCATGTGGCAGGAGGCCTGAACATGTTGTGGCCGATATGTTATTTCAAGTATCGCCCTGAGCAAATTTGGCCGATATATTATTTGAAATATCGCCCTAAGAAAATTTGGCCGATGTATCGTTGGACATCGCCCTAAGTAATGTTATGATCAATGATCGACTTTATCCTACGGCAATTCCTATATATTTTTGGTCAATGCAATTGTACCAAAAACAGGGGGGCATGTGTTGATAGTATAATTTGGCTGCTTAGTATGTGATGAGCCAAATTAAATCAATGATTTAGAGCTGATCGGTTAATGCATTGTTGAAGTATTGCCACAGGAAATTTCATGAAAGGTGAAGATACAAGTCTTAAGAAGAAGCATATGCTATACTGGACCATGGGCGTGATGCATGCAAGTGATATATATCTACGTATATGAAGAAGTATGCTTAGTCCTGATGGCCATTATCCAGTTTGATTTGCGACGTTGCCGGAATATTTAATATTTTCTTGGTGGGCTCAAGGTATTTATACATATGCTTAGCCACTATATTTAGTGTGATGGCGACGTGGCCGGAATACTTTATTTGTATATGCAAGACTGCGTGTACGTGGATATGGCCTAGATTTGTCACGTACTTAGATTGGCAAGTATATTTTTATACGCATGTTACATGGTAACCGAATCAAGTCCTGTTCGGTTTTAGTTTTGGAGTTGTATTCCTGTACGGCAAGGCATGCTACGGAACCAAGTTTTGCCTTGTATACGCAAAGTCCAGCGTGCCTTATTTATAAGGCCACGGCCGATTGGAAAAGCCCAAGCAATCGATCTATCAATACAAACATTACTTTTTCACGTACGTCTATTTTCTGTTGCTACTTCCTGCCGAGCCCTAGCAGCCCTAGGGTTTGGCGATCTTTGCCGTTTTGCACTGGAAAGCGGCCGGTTCTCCTCCACGAAAGCGAGGAAATCTTTGTTGCTTTGCTCGTAAAGCAATCGTTCGTCGTCACGAAAGCACGACGATTATCCTGGTGTTGCGCGGCGATTTCGCGTGCCAACAGGGACACGATGACTTCGTCTAGGGCAGACTCATCTGCCACGGCCGCTCCTTCATCCGTGGGAAGGGGAGGCGACGATGTTTGCACCTCCCCTGCCCGATCATCCTCGCGAGGCCTGGAGGAGCGCCTTGGCGGGGTGCCAGCCCCCAAGGCCCGCTGGCTTCGGAGGTGCCAGTGCCTGATGCTGCTGCTAAGGAAGCCAAGGCTCTAGAGCCCCCACTCTCCCGAGCCGTGGTTACGCTGCCGCCTCCTCCTCCTGCGCCGCAGGTTCCGGGTTCTTCTGCCTCCTGTGTTGTCTTGGCCCGTGCCCTTTCTGAGCTGGGCCAGCTGCGAGAAGACCTCCAAGGCATCGACTCCCACCTGGTAGCCGGGCGCCTGGAGCTGGTCTCCGGCTTGATTCATTCCGACGTCTCCGTCCGACCGGCGCTGAGGCGGGCTGCAACAGCTTCTGAGGAGGATAAGCAGGCGGCCACCCAGGTCGCAGCTGCTCGCGAGGCAGCATTGAAGGATGCCGTGGTCACCCAGGACCGCTGCAAGGTGTTGGAGGCCGAGCTCCAGGGTTTGCGCGATGAGCACGCTAAAGAAGCTCGCGACCGCCAGGTGAAGGAGGAGAAGATGAAGGCTCGGGAGGACGCCGTCAGGGGCCACGACGCCTAGCTGACCGCTTAGCGGCCGGCTAGGGACGCTGGAGCAGAAGTTGAGGGTGGAGAGGGCCGAGCTGGACGCCAAGGCGAAGGTCCTAGCCGAGGACCGCGTGGCCTTTGAGCTCCTTGAGGAGAGGTCTCGCAAGGCACTGAAAATGCTCTACGAGAATGGCCTGGAGAAGCCGCTGGCCGGCGCCGAGGACGGCCCCGCCCACCTGCTTCCCTTCTTGGTCGAGGCACTCGAGGAAGTCGTGACCGGCGTCAGCCCCATGGCCGTGGTAGAAGCTCGCATCCTTTCTTCTGCGGCGCTGATGTGCGTCTTGAGCCACATCCACCTTCGCGATCCTGATGCCAATCTTGACGAGTTGCTGGAGCCCGTGGACAGCAAGCACTTTGCCGCTGCTGCTGAAGCTGTGAGAGCTAGGTGGAGGCCTTGCTGGGGAAGTTCTGGGCCTTCGCTTCTGCGCCCATGGAAGGCGGTGATGCTGATCGTACGGCCCCGAGTGGCGCCACCACGGGGGTGGAGTGTCTTGCAGGTGACGACGATGTCCAAGGGTGATCCCCTCGCGACTTCTTTCCTGTTTTAACTCCTGCAATGTGCACCATGTCTCGTGGAGGCGTTTAAACTTGCGTTTGGTATTGTGAAGACAATTATGGTTTGTAATATTTGCTCCGGGATTTGCTTCGAGATTTTGCGGTTTCCTTCCTATTTGCTTTATGTTTTACGATGGCAGAGCCCGTCCCCGCACATACCTCAACCACCGTTAGCCCCGACCAGATCACCAGGACGGAACCAAGGAGTGAGGGGCTACGTGACAAGTTAGGCCCCTGAGTCGCGATGCTCCGGAGTCCCCCTTGACGCGCAAACAACAAATAGGGAGGGAATGTAGGGGTAGATCTGGTGTTCTACGTCGGCAGGGCCCAGCCCCAGGCAAACCTCAACCGCCATTAGCCCCGACCAGGACGGGACTAAGGAGTGAGGGGCTACTTGACCATTTAGGCTCCTGAGTCATGATGCTGAGGAGTCCCCCTTGACGTTCAAACGATCTTCATACCTTGGCTCTGCTCGGAGAGGGGCGCGCGATGACAAGGTCCGAGGGACCTGGCTGGGTGGCGTGCGCTCGGGCTTGACCCGGGCATAGCCCCCGTCTCCAGTCCCCTCCCGTGACACTCCTAAGGGGCGGTGTTGCGATGAGGCCAGACACTGAGCTCTGGGCTCCCTGAGGTTGATACGGCCGTGGGCCGCGCTCAGTTGTTTATCACCAGCGCGGAGCATATCACTTCCGTATGTGTACGGGCATAGCCGCTCCCCAGCGGTGTCGTCAGCCAGCGTGGAGCATGGTGCTTCCACTAGTACGTGGGAGCGGGGCCCCTCCGGGAGGAGCCCCTGAGGCGTGTACAGCCCCGCCCTGACATGTGGCTTGCAAGGCAGGGCTAGACGAGGTGTATCTAGGCACTCGTGAGCCAGGGCGGGACTCATGAGGCCCTACCTCAAGGCGGGTTGCACCTGGTCTTGGATCTTTGACAGTTGTGTGTTCCTGCGAGATGGTTAGATAGAAATGCTCTACGTTCTCAGGTCCCGGCCCCCGAGCGAGCTCAGCCGCCGCTGCTATGCCAGGTCGCGATGCCGTGGACAGGGCTAGGGGGTCAGGGCTGGAGAGCCAGTAAGAGCTCCTGAGTTGCGATGCTCAGGAGCCCCCGTTTTAACGCGCAAGCGATTTGCATGACAGAGAGGAGGCCCGTAGAGGGCAGCAGGTGATAATAACAAGCATGTTAATCATGAAAAGAAAATCACCTTAGGCAAATGCACGAGGGGTACATGCCACTGGGTCAGGCCCGAGCGGCTTGGGATGATGCAGCCTGAGGGGCGCCCCCAGCAAGGTAAACTAAAGACATAAGCAAAAGGGATACATGCCGCAGGGACGGACCCATGCGGCCTGGGAATGATGCAGCCCCTTGGGTGCTCCCAGCTGAAATGAACTTGGAATATGTCACCTAGTACCATTGTAGAGGGGGTGTTGGAGTAGCTGAGGATGCGCGGTGAAGAGGCCGACCCTCACGAACCACCGGAGCCCTGAGCCTCGGGGGGATCTGGGGATCCAGGTGGTTCCTCGAGGACCATCTCCATATCTGCCCGGTCCGCTTGATGCTTGGCCTCCTGAGCCGCTAGAATGCTCCGCAGATGGCGCTGGTGGGTGGCAGCCGCGTTCGGCAGGCTGAAAGGCATGCGAACATAGCTGTGTGGCGGACCCTCGCAGCGTCCGACGCGCGAAGGCCAAAAGCGTTCTTAAGATGCGGCTCGGTTGAGCTCTGGGACGTTGATGCAGGCACGCAGCCCACCATCCTCGCCTGGATGGGGAGCCACGCCAGGCAAACGGCGACCGTCGTGTATGACTCTTGCTTCCTGAAGCTCCTGAGGGGTCTTGGTGATGAACTCTTGAGGGTTCGGCTTCCCACGCCCTATGCCTTCCTGAGGGAAACGTGCTGCGAAGCACGCCTCCAAGTGGTGCCCAAGCACCTCCCTCGTGATTTTGGCAAAGTCCGAGGCCCTCCAGAAGAGAGCCCTCGAGCCCTGCCCGAGAAGGGCGCCGGGCGTGCCTTCCTGTGCGATGGAAGGAGGCGACCCTTGCACGGGCGCGGATCCTGATGCGGCACGTCCTGAGATGCCAACCTCCTGAGGCCTTGAGCCGGGTGATGTCTTCTTCTTCTTGGGGACTGCCTCGGGAGGGTTCTCTCCCTTGCTGTCCGGGTCCTCGATTGATGCAGCTTGGAAGGCGCGCTTGAGGGAGCACACCGCATCTCTTTCCTCGCAGGGGACCGTGATGATTCCGCCGCTTCCTGGCATCTTGAGGACGTTGTAGCCGTGGTGGGTCACCGCCATGAACTTGGCTAGGGCTAGATACCCGAGGTTGGCATTGTATGGTAGGCGGATGTGGGCGACGTCGAGTCGATGAGCTCGGTGTGGTAGTTGTTGCACTGTCCGAAGGTGACAGGGAGGCGGACCTGCCCTATCGGGGTGGTGGAGCCGTCAGTGATTCCTGAGAAAGGCTTGGTAGGCTGAAGTTGATCATATGGCACTTGAAGGTTGTTGAACGTCTCAACGGATAGAATGTTAAGCCCTGCGCCGCCATTGATGAGGGTCCTGGTGACTTGCACGTTGCTGATGACTGGGGAACAAAGCATCGGGAGGACGCCAGCTGTACCCGCACACTTGAGTTGATCTGCTGAGCTGAAGGTGATGGCGCACTTAGACCACCTGAGCGGGCGCGTGGCCTCAAGCTTGGGGAGGACTGCATTCACCTCGCGCAAACTGCTTGAAGATGTGCTGAAAGGCTGGGGCCTGAGCTCCACCCAAGATGCAAGCGATAGCACGTGGCTCCTAGAAGCCCCCAGCCCCCTCGTCCTGGTGGTGGTCGTCATTCCTTCTTGGAGGTGGCGGCAGAGGGGGAAGGCCTTCATTGCCCTACTGGCGATCCTCGCGAGACTGATCCCTCCAAGCGCCCTCGCGAGGCTGGTCCTGCCAGTGATCCTCACGAGGTCGATCGCGCCACTCCTAGCGAGGGCCACGGTCGTCCCATCGACCTCCGCCTCGTCCTCCTCCTCGGCCCTAGCCCAGGTCGTTGCGCTCAGGGCGTCGACCGAAGCGTCCTTCTCGAACGGCTCTGAGCTCCTCGCATTCATTGGTGTTGTGGGTGTGGAGGTTGTGGTAGGCGCAGAACGGTCGGCTGCCCTTGGATGACTCCGGTTGGTCCCTGTCGTGCTTCGTGTCTGGCTCTGCTGCGAGCACGGCTGCTCCTTTGCGCTTCACGTCCTTGGCCTTGGCCTTCTTCTCTTCTGGGTCAGCAGCTGGAAGCTCAAGGTGGGAGAGGCGTCCTTCCTCAGGCCTTGCGCACTTGGTCGCCAGGTTGAACAGTTCCAGAGATGTGCATAACTCCTCATGGATGGCGAGCTCCTCCTTCATCTTGACGTCGCAGACGCCATCAGAGAACGCTGAGATGATGGCCTCGTCCGTCACCTTGGGGATCTTGAGGCGGGCATTGTTGAAGCGCTGGATGTATTTCTGCAGGGTCTCTCCAGGCTACTACTTGATGCGGCGCAAGTCACCCGCGGCCGGGGGGCGGTCGCGAGTGCCCTGGAAGTTGGCGATTAAGCAGCTACGCATCTCGTCACAGGAGGAGATCGAGCCGGGAGGCAGGTTCAGGAGCCAGGTGTGGGCACCATCCTTGAGCCCCATGGGAAACCAGTTCGCCATGACCTTCTCGTCTCCGTTAGCCGCCTCGATGCCCAGCTCGTAGAGCTACAGGAACTCCGCGGGGTCGGCAGCACCGTCATAGCGAGGAGGCAGGTCCGGCTTGAATTTGCCCGGCCAGGCGATGCTACACAGCTCGGTGGTGAAGGCACGCAACCTGTTGTGGCCACTGGAGCCATTTGCTGATGTAGGGCTTGCTCCTGATGGTAACTACGCATCGCCGCCAGGGGCAGCACGGGGTCTTGGCGTGCTGGTGCAGGGATGCGGTCTTGCCATGCTGGTGCAGGGAGCACGGGAGCGCCTTCTTGAGGTCGAGGGATTTCTTGACAGCTGGTGATGCGAGCGAGCCACTCTTTGTAGAGGGGTCGTGCGCCTTGGATCCAGGGCGCCGTCTTGGGGAGAGGTGGTGGAGGTGCTCCCTGAGCCTCGTCGCCCATGCATGACGGAGGGCGAGGCAGCGAGAGGGACGGCGTGGGAGAGCCCCCTACGGCGCTGATGAGCTCGGTGATGCGAGCGAGCCACTCTTTGTAGAGGTCGTCGACGGGGCGATAGTGCAGGAGCTCACGTGCCAGGAGCAACGTGGCCTGCGCATCTGTGGGGGCGCGACGAGCGTGGGACGATGAACTAGCTGGGGTCAGCGTCGGAGTGGCGGTGCAACCTTCCCGCCGCACCAAGGGGTGTAGCGAAGATGCTTGCTGCTCATTCCTCATTGGGCCGGTGGCGGCGTTGGCGGCAGGCAACAGAGAACGACGAGGAGACCCGCCGACGGGAGCCGTCTAGGCGACGCGGGCGGCAACAGCAGCCTGATACACGGCGCGGGCTCGGCAAGCGTCTGCCATGGATGCGATGAAGCGATGGGACGCAGATCAGCAGAAAGAAGATTTCGGCCCACCCCTACCTGGCGGGCCAAATGTTGTATATCGGGTTCCGGAAAACCCTTAAGGTTCGAACACTGGAGTGCGCACGAAGATCTCTCCGTACCGAAACATGCCATCAGCCTTGCCGCGATCCCTAAGCTAGATCAAAGAACAACACAAGGGACACAAGATTTATACCGGTTCAGGCCACCGTTGTGGTGTAATACCCTACTCCTGTGTGTGGTGTGGTGGATTGCCTCTTGGGCTGATGATGAACAGTACAAGGGAAGAACAGCCTCACGAGGAGAGGTGTTCTTGTGTTTGGTGGTGTGCTTGAGGAGGCATCGATCTCCCTCTCTATGGTGGTGGCTAACTCTATTTATAGAGGCCCTGGTCCTCTTCCCAAATATTGAGCGGGAAGGGATCCAACAACGGCCATTTTGAAAGGGGACAACTAGTACAAGCTATCCTGACTAAAGGGGGTCTTCGCCTGCCAAAGGCACTAGTGGTGACGCCGTCTTGGGCTCCACGGTGACCTCCGTCCTGCTGACCTGCTGGCCTTGGTCTTTTTACATCGATAAGGAAACCTTTGCCTGATGCCTCGGTACTCCATGCCTACGCTTGCCCCCTTTGAACCAAAGAGGAAACGAGGACACTGTGCGGGATGGCGCCCGCCTGGTCTTGATCGTCATGGCTTGCGTCATGGGCACCTCGCGAGGTACCCCTTGCCTTGATCTCTCCGCCTCCTTGCGAGCCTGCGTGGTGAGGCCGCCCCTGAGGAGGCCTCGCGTCATCCGCCCCGTGAGGCTTGGCCCCTCGCGAGGGTCTTAAGTGTTGGTTGATGAAGACGGGTCGTACTGGGCCACTAGTTGAGCCACGCTGTAGGACGCAGGCAGGCAAGTCTAGGGACCCCCATTCCCAGAACGTCGACAGGGAGGGCGGTGGTAGGAGGGCTACCGGCAGAGGGCTTGGCCGGAGGAGGAGGGCAGCGACGGGAGGGGAGAGGAGGGCGGCGAGAGGAAGGGGAGAGGAGGGCGGAGAGGGAGGGAGGGAGGAAGATACACTGGTGGGCGATGGTGGTGACGGCGTGCGGTGGAGTGCGAGTGAGAGTGTGAGGGGAGAGTGAGGATGTGCGTGGGCGGGGCCATGTGGGTAAGGTACTCGTAGTAGTAGTGCTGGTCTGTAACCACCGCTACTGCTAACACTACTAGGAAAACGGCTATAGCTAATATAGACATTAATAGCGCACCATGTATGTGGTGCACCACTGCTATATAGCAGCGGCGCACTAGATACAGGTACGCCATTATTGGCCACATTACTAATGGCGCTCCTGGTGTGTGGTGCGCCATTACTAATTTTGAAAAAAAAAATATAAAAACACATGTTAGTAGTGGATAGTGCTCCATTACTAGTTAAAACTAGTAACGGCGCACTATCCCGTGGTGCACCACTGCTAACAAATTTTTTTATCTTTTTTTTCAAAACTAGTAATGGCGCACCACACACCAGGTGCGCCATTAGTAACCCTGTTTACTAATAGCGCATTCTTAGGTGGTGCACCATTGGTAACCTGGAAGCAGCTAGATATTTTGGACAGCCACCTACCACACTCACTTTCCTCACTTCATTCTCTCCACCTCTACCAAGCTTGGTCTCGACTGCCTCCTCCTCCTCACCTTATTTGCACCATAGATTCACCCAAATTAAGTGGTTAAATTTACTTTTTTGATAGGTAAGTAAGGGGAAAGCTTTCTTTGTGTTCTAGATCTAATTTTTTCTCCCTCCCACAATGTACACACTTTTTATGGCCTAGATCTACGTATGTTTGTGGTGTTGCATATGTTTGTGGTGTTGCATATGTTTGTGTTTGCAGGTACCGGTATTTGAAATGCGATAGTTGCCAATATTTTGCCGGAATGTTGATTCATTTCCATTTCGGCGAGAATTTGGCACTATGCATTGTTTTTGGTCCTATTTTTAGGCAAAGTCATGCCAAATTTTTTTTGGTTCAAAAATATCGTTTTGCTCTACCCCGTAGGCGACCACGGTCCGCATGATGACTGAAGGCATCGTGAATAAGTTTTTGAGCTCCGCGAAGGCCGATATGCTTCAAAAGAACGAGATGGAGATAAGATATCCGTGTCGAAGATGCAAGCTGAAGAGCCTTATGGACTCGGATTGCATACAGGTGCGGGACCACCTACTCTTGCGTGGTTTCATGGATGGCTATCGGTGGAAAGGTGATGAAGATGATTATGAATTCGTTCATGGGGGCCGGGCAAGAAATGAGGAAGGGCAGCAAGACAACCGCGGCGAGGGCGGGCGAGAGGATGAAGAATCTCCAGGACATGATCACGAAGAAGATGCAGTACACAGTCATCATGTAGAAGATGCCGGACATGATGATGAGGAAGATCAAGACGAAGGGCATGATCATGAAGATGAAGATGCCAGACCATACGATGATGGACCATCGATGGGCTGGGTGCAGGACCCTCATATTCAAGAGCTACTTCTCAAGCACATGGATAACGCAAGAGCTGCTGCCCAAGAGAAAGCCAAGCTGGATCAACTAGAGATAGACGCGGTTACTCCATTGTATGAAGGATGCAGGCCCGAGCATACCCGCCTGAAAGTAACGCTCATGGCTCTGGAGATGAAGGTAAAACATAAAATGACCGACGCATGCTTCGGTGAGAACATGTCATTCTGGCATGAACGTCTTCCCAAGGGGAACAAGTGCCCGACCAGTTTCGAGGAGGCGAAGAAAATAATGTGTCCTCTGGATTTACCACACGTGAAATACCATATGTGCATGAACAATTGCATCATTTATCAGAACGAGCACACGGAGTCTACCATATGTCCGGTGTGCGGCGTCACTCGATACAAGAAGAGGAAGAAAGCTCCTCGAAAATTGGTGTGGTACTTTCCGATCACTCCTTGTCTACAGCGGTATTTTGCGGACCCTAAGGTAGCAAAGCTCCTACGTTGGCACGCGGATAGGGAGGAGAAGAAGCGAGAAGATGACAGAAATGATCCGGAGATAAATAAAAAAAGACAAGATGCTGAGTCACCCTAAGAATGTGAGCCAGTGGCAAGCGTTGAACTTCGAACACCCAGAATTTGGGGCCGATCCAAGGAACATCATGCTGGGCGCGAGCGCCGATGGAGTCAATCCGTTTGGCAGCCAGAGAAGCACACATAGCACCTGGCCTGTGTTTGTGTGGATGTACAACCTTCCCCCTGGTTGTGCATGAAGAGGAAGTACATTCACATGAGTATGCTAATTGAAGGGCCGAAACAACCAGGGAACGACATCAATCTGTATATGGGGCTGCTGAAAGAGGAGCTAGAAACACTGTGGAAAAGGCCAGCCAATACGTGGGACGCTGCAGAGAAAGAATATTTCCCTACGAGAACCGCACTGCTCACGACGGTGCACGACTATCTCGGTTACTAATATGTCGCGGGGCAGGTGGTCCACGGATTTTCTGGATGCGTCAGGTGCATGGATGACATGACGTATCGCCAGCTAGATAGAGATCCCGGGTCTTCGAAAACCGTGTTCATGGGACATCGAAGGTGGCTTCGCGATGATGACTCATGGAGAAAACGCAAGGATCTGTTCGATGGTGAAACCGAACCCCGAAGACGCCCGCGTACGAAGAGCGGCGAGGAAATAGACGAGCTGTTGAAAAATTGGAAAGAGTGCCCACCACCAGGAAAGAAAGCGAAAGGAGCCAGAGCCGGGAAAGAAGTGAAGGGCGCCAGAGCCGCTGCTGAAGGTATGGAAAACGAGGTCTGTTTTTTGGGACTTGTCGTACTGGAAGATCCTCCGTGTGCCTCACAGCCTTGATGTCATGCATATCGCGAAGAAAGTCTGTGAGAGTCTGCTTGGTACTCTGCTCAACATGCCAGAGAGGACCAAAGATGGGCCGAAAGCAAGGGCAGACTTGAAATCAATGGGCATCAGGGAGGAGCTTCACGCTAATAATGATGATGATGATGATGATGATGATGATGAGGCGAAGGACACGGAAAGTCGTTGCAAAGGCAAAAAGGCCAAGAAGATCGGAAATGACTGCCCCGCGCGTGCTTCACTCTAAGTCAGGAGGAGATCGAGCAGTTTTTCACCTGCCTCGTAGCAGTAAAACTTCCTTACGGTTACGCGGGGAAGATAAGCGGATACCTAGACTCACCGAAGCAGAAGATCAGCGGGATAAAGTCTCACGGCTGTCATGTGCTGATGACGCAGATACTTCCAGTTGCAATCCGTGGGATCATGGACGCGCACGTCCGTGAAATGCTATTTGGCCTATGCAACTTTTTCGACGTCATCTCTCGGAAGTAGGTTGGCGTGAGGCAACTCAAAACGCTACAGGAAGAGATCGTGGTGATACTATGCGAGCTTGAGATGTACTTCTCGCCCGCATTCTTCGACGTTATGGTGCATCTACTGGTCCATATCATGGAGGATATAATCCAACTCGGGCCGACGTTCCTGCACAGCATGATGCCGTTCAAAAGGATGAATGGTGTCATCAAAGGATACGTTCGCAACATGTCATGTCCAGAGGGAAGCATAGCCAAGGGCTTTCTGACCGAAGAGTGCATCTCCTACTGCATGAATTATCTAGGCACCGAGAACCCTGTTGGTCTGCCCGTCAATAGGCACCTCGACAGGCTCCATGGATGGAGTCACCGCGAAATGCATGTCGACTTCAAGGGTCGACTCGCCGACTTTGAAAGAGCAAACCTAGTCGCGCTACAACACATAGACGTGGTCGATCCTTGGGTGGTAGAGCACAAAACCTTTATTGAGAAGACATACAATGACCAAGGCCAACACAGGACAGACGGAGATATAATCAAAGAGCACAACTCATGTTTCATGCGTTGGTTCAAGGAGAAGCTTCTGCCGTACCCTTTACATGAGGATTCTTCCGCGGAAGAAAAACTCATATTCGCCTTGTCAGAGGGCGCCGAGCACAACCTGATGACCTGTGAGGCATACGATATCAATGGCTACACATTCTACACCGAGGAAAAGGACATAAAGAGCGATGATTATCAGAACTCCGGGGTAACAATGGAATCCTACACCGGTAATGACAAGGACAGATACTGCGGAAGGATCGAGGAGATCTGGGAGCTGAGCTACACTGGAGAGAAGGTCTTGATGTTCTGTGTCAGATGGGCCAAGAGCATCCTAAAAGAAGACCGGTATTTCACCACCATGGTTATACCCGAAGCCAAATCCAAGACCGCGGGTGCCAACGTAACCGCGAAAAATGACCCATGGGTACTGGCTTCCCAAGTGGACCAATGCTTCTTCATTACCAACCCGTTAAAGCCCAGTCGTGTTATCGCGAGGAGAGGCAAAAGGAAGATCATCGGAATGGATGGAGTTGCCAATGAGCAAGACTTCGACAAGTATGGCGACTCGAAGATGGAACATGACGACGACGATGAAGTACCATACACCACAAGAAGAAGCAGGACAACCCTACCTAAAGGACGTCCGTCCAAGAGAAGAACTCCATTTGCAAAAAAGAAGGGCAAGAAGATTGTGAAAAGATAGCTAAGATCGAATCACGATGTGTCAGCCGTGTGTGTGTGTGTGTGTGTTAGTGGCAAGCTCCATTGTGTGAGAAAAGATAGCTAAGATTTCAACCATGTCATCGATCTAATTCTAAATCTTTGCATAATGGTTCAAATTGTAGTCTTCATTTCTTGATTGTATTTCGACATATGGAAATGGCATTTCTTCTGTTCTAGTCCTCTATCCAGTAACCTCTTTTGTTCAAAACAGTGGGGATTAATGTTTTCTTCTGGTATTTTAATTGTTTTTATTTATGTTTATTCTGGTAAAATAAAAAAAGTTAGTAATGGCGCACCAGGAGAAGGTGCGCCATTGCTATCAAGGTATTTATGGCGCACCCCTAGGAGGTGCGCCATTGATATACAAATTTTTATTTATGTTTATTCTGGTATTTATTTTTTAGCGTTCCTTTTCCTGCTTAAATTTGCAAACATTTTTTGAAAATGCAAACATTTTTCTAACTCACAAAAGGTATTGAATTTGTTAATATTCTTTGAACTCATGAATATTTTTAAATTTCATGGGCACTTTTTGAATTCATGAATATTTTTTCAAATTTGATGATATTTTTTCATATTCATAAATGTTTTACCAATTAACAAATGTTTTGCAACGCAAGTATTTGAAAATTAGTAATAACTACTTATATCGTAACATTTTAAAATTTATGGTCATTTTCTAAAGAATTATTACATGCAACTAAAAATCCAAAAAAAAGTTAGTAATGGTGCGCCATTGCTATCATGGTGCTTATGGCGCACCCCTAGAAGGTGCGCCATTGGTATACGTATGTTTATGGCGCACCCCTAAAAGGTGCGCCAGTGCTAACCCTCCCCCCACTCCACTTGCTCCTCTCTCCCTCTGGCCTCTCTCCCTCCCTCGCTAGATCCACCTCGCCCTACACCTAACCCGACGACCCCCGCGGGAGCATGTCGCCGTCCGCCTGCGCCCGCTCCACCGCCGCCGCCCTGCCTACTCGGTCCCCTCCTTCCCCCTTGCCCCCTCGCGCTTCCCCTCGCCCTCTCCGCCCTCTCCTCTCCCCTAGAGCCCAGAAAGCCTCACCATCATTGCCCCCGTCCCGGACAACCACCTCTGCACATCGGTCACCGGCCACGGGGAGACACCAGCGCTATACGAGCCGGGCAGCCACACGCGGATCCAGCGCGGGTTCGGACTCGGCTCCGCCCCCGCCCCGTCTTCCTCAACTCCGGCCACCTGAACTCTTGTCTCCGCTCCACCTCTGCTTGCCGTTGCGCCTCCCTGGTGAGCTCCGCCTCCTCTCCGCAGTGATTTAGTCAGTAGGATAGTGGTTGAAGCAGTGGACGACGGTAAAGGTCGGATTCGCCATGTATTTAGGAACCTGTTTGGGCGCAATGGTCGGGGCGGCCGGCCTGAGAGTTCCTCGCAGTCCCGTAGTGGCTGAGCAATGTTCTTCCTGGTAACTCATTTTCAATTGATGATAGTGGTGAATAAGTAGGAGTTAGTATAAGGAAGAAACCCCAGGTGATGAGTTCTTGGTTAGATTGATGTAAATGAAGGGCTTGCATCCCCCCTTGTCTCATTTTAAGAATTTAGAGTTGGCCATGAGCAAACTACTCAGAAATGAAATTTGATAGCAAATCAGGAAGAACAAGCCCAAGCCTTCAAGAATGGGATAGCAGTGAATTATGGGAAATCAGTCACTGGCAATATTCTAGGCAAAGAGAACAATTGGTTCTCACTTCTGTATTGTTTGTGCATATACTGGATTCGTTAAGATAGATTTCGATTTTGCATTATGTTGGTCCCATACATGAAATTTCAATATACTTGAGTACTTCTGTTTTTGTTGTATTATTACTCTGGCCAAACCTCTTTTTTGTTTCAACATAAGATATCCTTAGTTATGTTATAAGTTGTAACAATGGCCATCAATTTACTTGTAGTTGGTTAAATCTAGGGCTGCTAAATAGGGATAGCTTGCACACAATACAAGTGGTGTTTTCAATTTCTTATTTTTTTTGGATGTGCCTTCTACATGCTGGATATTTCTGGCCATAGCATGTTACAGCAACCCAAGCTAGGCGTAGCATGAAAACACGAACACCATAGACATAACCACAGCCAAGAGAAATTCTCTAGATTGGCACACGCCATCTTGTCACAGAGGTGAGACCACTGGTTACATATTCAGTTGGTTAATCAACACAAGACAACTCAATCTACAAGACTACATATATGACTCTTATTTACATGTATAATACCTAGGCAGAACGGACGAACCTAGCACCTTGCAGAGCCACCACATTCACAGGTAAATATGCAAGTAATCATCCGTATATGAGCTTACAAATACTACTGTACTACACATAACTTAGCCTAACATTTTCACTGCTGCTGCTGCTGTACTACTTGTGATGATGCTGCTACTGTACTACTTGTGATGTTGCTACTGCTGTACTACTTGTGATGTTGCTGCTGCTGCTGCTGCTGTACTACTTGTGTACTACTTGTGATGATGATGATGCTGCTGTACTCACTGTATTCACTGCCGCTGTACTACTTGTGATGATGTTGCTGTTGTACTACTTGTGATGCTGCTGCTACTTGTGATTTTGTCAACTTGTGATGCTGCTGCTACTTGTGATTTTGTCAACTTGTGATGCTGCTGCTACTTGTGATTTTGTCAACTTGTGATGCTGCTGCTACTTGTGATCTTCTGAAATGACCCCTTTCTCATGAAATGTTGATTAATTTCCGTTTCGGTTGAGAATGGGGCACTCCTAGGTCAAGAAAATTAGCAAAGGTCATGCCCAATTTTCTTGACCTAGAAGGTGCGCGATTCTCAACCGAAACAAAAATTAATCAGCATGTATCTTGACATCAACCAACTTTCTGGACATATCCCTCGACAACCAGGTTATCTTGAGAACTTAGAGGAGTTGTGGCTTTGCTACAACACACTAACAGGTTCCATCCCAAACTGCCTAGGAAATTTGACCAAACTTTACAATCTTGGATCTTGAGAGCAACCAATTTTCTGGACACATCCCTCGAGAACTAGGTTCTCTTGAGAACTTAGAGAAGTTGTTTGTTTGCTAGAACACATTAACAGGTTCCATCCCAAACAACTTAGGCAATTTGACCAAACTCACAGCCTTGTATCTTTGCAAGAACCAACTTTCTGGACACATCCCTCAAGAACTAGGTTACCTTGAGAACATGGACTTGGACCTTAGAAACAACACACTAACAGGTTCCATCCCAAAACACCTAGGCAATATCACAAACATCTCTCAATTGTTCCTTGACAATAACCAACTTTTTGGCGACATTCCTCGAGAATTAGGTTATTTGGACAACTTAGAGATCTTGTTCCTTGACAATAACCAACTTTTTGACAAAACTTTTTTCCTATTTAGAGCGAACAGGGCCAACAACAATGAGGCATGCGGTTCGGGCAAGCAATTCTGGGAGCTGTCCCAGGAGATGGAGGAAGAACCTCACCGCTATGAGGACGCCGCAGAAGACACCGATCCCGACTACACAACCCCTAGTGGCGTCGGGATTACACCACTGATGGTGCCGCCGAGGATGCCACCACTGATGA
Organism: Aegilops speltoides; assembly: GCA_021437245.1. Lineage (NCBI taxonomy): Eukaryota > Viridiplantae > Streptophyta > Magnoliopsida > Poales > Poaceae > Aegilops > Aegilops speltoides. The sequence goes on from CM038143.1 coordinate 466,654,285, forward strand.
TGGCAGTGCACGCATAGATGGCAGCCAGCCGAAGAGGCAACGGAAGGACCGGCGCTCAAACGTGCTCGGCACCGTCAAGGAGGAATTTATTGAAGTGTCCTCCAGTGGGCATCCAACGGCGCCCAAAGAATTAGTCAGTGGGTACTCGGGACAACTCATGTGCATTCTCTGGAGCACCGTCTCGATCAACACCGAGAATCTATGGCGTCGTGACCGAGGGAATTTGTGCAACCTCCTCTTCACAAAGTTGCACGAACGATACAAGTTCCCCGGTGACTTCGAAACACACGCCTCTCAGGGAATAAAGTGAACAGTGCCACCCTCACGAAGATGAGCACGACCCTGGCTACATGGAGAGCTGTGGTGAAGAGAAGGATTCTAAGAGGTCATACTTATGAGAAGATCAAGGAGACAAATCCTTCGATCAGCGAAGCTGACTACCGGGAGTTCAAGATCAAGTGTGAGAGCAACACATCCGTGGAATCAAGTCAGTGGGGGAAAGATATGCGGGACTTGAACTTAGGGGTCCACAAACTCGGTCCTGGCGGTTATAGAGTGGCGGAACCTATATGGGACAAGGAGGACGTGGAGCGTGCCGAGCAAGGCCTACCACCCCTCTTTGATAAATATCGTGACAAGCATACCAGGAACTATGTCAGGGCCCGGTACAAGGTGAACCCGTTAACAAAGGAGCTTACCACGGATCTGAAGACCAACGCGCTTGAGCTTGTTCTGGTAAGGAATACACCCCCGCGTAATTAGCTCCATTTGGTTGCATTCTAATTAATGAAGCCAAATTTCTAAATGGTTCACGTTCCTTCCGCAGGACACTGAAAGCAGTAGCACGGGGTCGTCTCAGAGCTCCCCTTGGGACACCACTTTAAATAGGGCATGGAACGTAATGAAACACAAGGATAAGTTCAGTAAGCCGTCGTTAGCTGGTTGTGTGCCGGTAAAGGCTTGTCCACGAAATGGTCGGAATACTATAACGTTGGGCGAAAGGAGAGAAAGACCATCTCGGAAAGCCAGGAGCGCGAGGTTCAAGAACTCAAGGCACAAGTGGCACGGATTCCGGAGATAGTCGAAGAGCAAGTGTGAGACCAACTGGGAGCGACGGTCACCGCCATTGTGCCTACCTTGATTGAGGGGTTGCAGGCGTGGATTGCGGGCGGACAACAGGGGCCGCCCCCGATTCCCAGCTTCACGGGAAGCAACTCACACAACGCGCCGGCGGCGGCATTGGTGTCTTCGGTGGAGGCGGCATTGGTGTCTCCGGCGTCGGCGCCGGCATTGGAGCTTAATGCACCCGGGTGTGGGAAGAATACGCCGGCCGGCACCTCAGCAGCAAGCGGCCCCTCCGTCACTTGCACGCCCGCCGTTGGCGGTGCCTTGACATTAGTCGAGCTCGACGCCATCATGATAACTAAGGCTCTCGGTCAATGACTTCATCTCCTTGACTTTGACTGGGCATCCCTGGCGCCCTACATGTTTTTGCAGGGCGCCGCCGATGTTCCATGCACTCTCCTGCACTTCGTGGATGGCGAGTTGATCGATGTCGCCAAGGCCAGAATCGTTCAACCGGGCAACCGCTTGTTCCACGGTAATCTGATGCCACCCACCGTGTATAGGGTTCAACTGGTTCAGGTGCTGCGGGCTGCGACGACCTGTTACCTCCGTTTCGACCCCCTAGGGCCGACGAAGATGATGTGATGACCCTCAGCGCCTGCTTAAGATGGCCCCTGCTTTGGCCAAAGAGCGAGATTCGTTTGGCGCCAGGGGACACCACCCCACAGACAACACCGCCAGTCGTGTCGGCGCCAAGCCATGGCAAGACCGCCACAATGCTACAGTCGTTAGCTGATCTGGACATGCATATGGCACAGGATCCGGATGACGACGATGGTACATTTAACAACGTCGATAAGTACTTCAATGAACATGGGTACGGTGACGAATTCTTGGGGCCTCCTTCTCAAGAATCCAACCCTGCAAAATACGATCGCGATCTAGCTGGTACCACGGAGAAACCCAATTGCAACAGGCGTCGTCTGGCGTTCAGTTCTCGGGAGACGCCTCTAGCTGCCGCCTTCACCGGACCTCAGATAGCCGAGGTGCGAAATATTATCAGCCCCAACACACTGAAGAAGGCGGTCTCTGAGCAGAACTTGATCCCATTACAGCAGAAGAAGCAGAAGGGGCGGAAAAGAAAAAAATAACAAGGGTGCAAGCCGGCGCCGAGTACGATACATGCTCAGGACGGGCCACCTTCACCTAAGGATATCTCGAGGAGGGTGCATGTGGCGGGTTGGCCGATGCTACCGACTAATCTGCTCAATGCTGCAACCGGTGCTATGCGGAGTCTGCATGACAGTGTTCTTTCCTTGGAGAAGCGGCGTCTCTCCAAGAATGATGCGGCATACCCGGTTTTCGTGGCCAAGGTGCCAGAGGGCAAGGGCTTTGTCGATAGCACCATCGGGGGTATGATCGTCCTGCGGTTTGATGACATCTTCGCTATGTTTAACCTTCATCCGCTGCACTACACCTTCATTCGGCTATTTTCGCTCAGTATGGAGATGCGGATCATTAGAGACAAGACCCCGAACAAGCATGCCAAGATCTTGGGTAGTGCTGGGAACCGGCAAGTCACGAGTTCATACCTCGAAGGCGCCATTCTGGCGAACCCAGATAAGGATAACTTCCTCGTGCCTTACTTTCCCGAGTAAGTCATCCCCTCACCGCCCCGTAACGTATGATTTCTTAGATTTCGATCGTTCTTTTTTTTCTAACATTCCGTGTTTTGTGCAGTGACACACATTGCACACTCATCCTCTTAAGCCCGAAATATTCCATGGCCACATATTTCGACTCGGACTGTCAGTCGAAGAAAGACTACACAAACATCAAGAAAGTTCTTGATGATTCTCTCCCCGGCTACGCCAAATCTGGAGGCACCTTCAGGAGGCCACTTTGTAGGTACGGCAAGCACGTGTTCACCCATGTAACGACGTTCCCCTGCGTCAAGTAGCCGCCTGGCGGTCAGAAGGATGCCTACTATGCCCTCTATCACATGCGGGCGATCGTACGGGACCATAATCACCTTCTGCTACCAACTAATCTCAAATTTTGGGCCGCACGCTTGTCGGCAATCCAGGACGTTGACATCAGACAAGAATTCTTTCGCATCCAATCGGAGTTTGCGGAAATCATCCATCAAGATGTCCTTCATACCTCGGGGCAGTTCTACCTCAAATATCAACCATCCAACAATGAAATAGAAACAACGCTACAAATGCAGGCTGACAACGATTGCGATTTCATGACCATCACGAAAGGCGATGGCTTCATCCATGCTCCGGTCCCTGAGTCAAGTCGAAAGTAATGATGCTATGTAGTTCTGAAATATCAATTAGCTCATGTTGTAATTAAACTTTAATGAACTTGTATGTCTCTTTAGTTTGGACAGTCGTTCAACTTATATGTAATCGATGCTATTTATTAGTAGGACCATGAATCGTGCTATTAATTTGTTCCTTTTCACTTCCGATTCTTTTGTGCATGCTTATATATTGCTTATGTTTTGTCTGTGAATTGCTACTAACGTTTTGTTTGTCTAGTGCATAGAGATGCCGTCGTATGTCATGTACAAGGGTAAGGTTCCAGAGTCTACGACGACTGGGAGGAGTGTCGGAGACAGGTTCACCGTTTCAGCGGTAACAGTTACAGAGGGTACACCACTAGGGCGGAGGCGGAAGCTAGATACGCGCGCTATCTAGCGAGAGAGAGGAGAGAGCAGAGGAGGAACCGGATGAAGACCAGTTTCATCGCGATGATGCTCATCGTGACCGCAGCTCTCTTCTATGTGATGGTAGTTTAGATATCGACTTGTAATGTGAAGACAAACTCGCTACTCGCGGTCTCGAGACTTGTAATGTTCTAACTTTGTTCGGTATTTTGAATTCGGAGACTAATATGATGAATTGTATTCGGAGACTAATCTTCTATTGTATTCGATAAATCTGCTATTTATATGTTGTGCTATAATGTATTTTGTAACCTGTGCAAATATCAGAAAAGCAAAAAAATCCTAATATTCATAGTAGTGGCGCACCATATTGCACTTTAGTGGCGCACAGAAATAAACACACCAGTGGCGCATTATCTAAAAGTGTGCCATTAGTAACCCAGAGCACAAGGTAAATATGCCCCCCGGGAGGCATAGTAATGGCGCACTGTTGGACAAAGTAATGGTGCACTATGTGGTGCGCCACTATTATCTGGGATACTAGTTGCGCACCAGAGGTGCGCCATTACTATTTGTTACTAGTGGCGTGTTAATAGTGGCGCACCTATAGTGCGCCATTAATAGCAAAAACAGGTGCGCCACTAACAGCCTTTTTTCTAGCAGTGTAAGATACATAGCAGTAGCGCTTTAGTGGAAAAAGTGCTACTGCTATGTATATTATCGGACGCGCTTTCCAACGGCCAGCACTACTACTAAGGCGATGATCATTAGCATGTAAAAAAGCATCAAATTAAAAAAAATTGGTCACCAATGATTTTTTTGTGTAGACTCTAAATTGTCGGTATGAATCTTTGCCAGTTTAGGAACTGGCGAAGATTCATATTGCCACAGATCCTACACATAGAGTACAATGAAGACCAAGTGGTTGTGATAGTTTGAGAAGCACCATATTTAAGGTGGTAAGCATTCTGTTCACGGAGCGAGGTGGGACTAAACTTAGGTCTTAGAAAGGGACTAAATTTAGCAGTAGTGTTGGTCGCTGGAAGATGCTATTGCTAAGTACAATAGCAGTAGCGCTCTCCGTGAATGAGCGCTACTAGTATACCTAGCCTGCCGGCAACGGTTTGGCAATTATAGTAGTAGCGTGCTTTGTAACTAAAGCGCCAGTGCTAGTTGTATAGTAGCAGCGCCCTTGATGACAGAGCGCTGCTGCTATTTAGCGGATGCACTTCCTTTTTAAAAGCGCTACTGGTGAGCTCCTGTGTATAAGCATTTCCCTAGTAGTGTGATGGAGGAAGAGGACGAGGATGGATTTGTGGAGGATTTCGGAGGATGAAGTGGAGGTACCGACTCCTTCTGCATGGGATCAGGACATATTGACCGGCCTTACGGTACGATGGTCATGAGACTCCATGGCAGTATAGTATGAACCAAGTCCAGATAGGGGCTATGTTTGATACTAATAAAAAATTGAAGAATGCGGTGACAAAGTGGGTTATGTATACGCAGAGGGTTTTCTGGACACACATATCAAGTCCAACAAACTATACCTTGAAGTGTGTTGAAAAGGGTTGCCCTGGGAAGGTCCACAGGCACGTGCCGAAGTATGACATCCACTAGGTTGTCACTTATGTTGTACAACATAATTGTGCGAGGAAAAACTGTCTAGTGAATCATCCAAACTTGACTTCAACTCTCATTGCGTAACTCATGTATACTGAGATAGTGGAGAAGATATGGAAGCAAAACACATCCAGACAGCAGTGAAGGTCAGATGGAATTATAACATTCCTAACGAGAAGGCTTGGAGGGCGAAGCCGAAGGCTGGAGAGGAAAGGTTTGGGATGTTCTTCAACTCATATGATAATGTTGTCTATCTCTTGGACATACTGAAGGAGAGGAATCCCGGCACTTATGTTAACGTACAACACACAAGGTTACTGAGTATACCTGATTTCAAGGTGTTGAAACGAGTATTCTTATCTTTTGCTATGTGCATAGAAGATTTCCGGCATTGTCCTCTAGTAATGTGTGTGGATTGTACATTCCTGATTGGTCAGTACAAAGGGCAAATCCTGACTGCCATTGGTGTGGATGGGAGCAATCAAATCATCCCACTTGTCATGGCATTTGTGGAGGGTAGGAACTTTTCGAGCTGGGTATGGTTCTTTCGGCAAGTGAAAATTGCCATCGTGAAGGACCGACCAAACGTGTGTGTCATTCATGATAGGCATGCTGGTATATTGAAGGTTGTGAAGACACTAAGGAATCCAATGGAAGATGAACCAACACCTTGGAAGGATTTGCAGAGGCGGTGGTGCATGCGCCATCTTGGGGCTAACTTCTTCTCACAGTTCAAGAACAAGCGGTTGATGAACTTGTCTAAAAAATTATGCAAGCAGAACGAGGAGCGTAAGTACCAATTTATTTGGTCAAAACTTGATGAGTTTACTAAGAAGCGGGTCCGTGCTAGGAAGAAAATGGAAAAAGATCAGCAACAATTAGCAACACTCATGGCGGAGCTAGAGGAGCAGTTGGTCTTTGTGACTTGCCAGCAATTGACCCTCCTAATACTACGAGAAAGAAGGGGAGGGCAATAAAGGATTTTTTAGAGTGGATAGAGAAAGAGCCTCCTGTGAATTGGTCTTTGCTACATGACACCCATGGAGCTAGGTATGGCCACATGACAACCAACCTTGCAGAGGTGTATAACTTTGTACTCAGAAGGAATAGAGCATTGCCACTCACATCTATTGTGGAGGCTGTATTCCATGGCACTTTGAGATATTTCAAAGATCGGCACGAGTTAGCAAAGAAGCATATTATTGATAATCAGAACACACCTTACTGTAGCCGTGCCATGGCGGAGTACATGGCAAAGAAGATGGAGAAAGCAAAGAAGCACACTGTGAGACTCGTAGGTAATCAGTAAAGGAGGTATGAGGCTCAGCTACCTACCGATGGTTTTGGTTCTGCAAACGAGGTGAAGACGCATGAGGTAAAAATTGGAACAGAATTTTATCCAACATGTGAGTGTACATGCAACAAACCAAAGTTGTTGCACCTGCCTTGCTCACATGTGTTGGCTGCCTATGGCCAGATTTAGTTGGACGCCATCTCCTTTGTGTCCCCATACTACTTAAAAGGGGTTGTACTAAACACATGGACCGGTGAGATGAAAGGGTAGAGTCGTTGGCAATTTCAACAAGGTTAACGACGGTGAGAGAGTATATACATCCCGTCGAATCCGAAACGATATGGACCAATCTGAAGCTAGTGGAGCAACCAGACAATGTTTGCTATGCGCGGCTTACGGGCATAGGATGAAATATTGTCCCGACCTGCGGTGGTTGCGATGATGATGACCAAGCTACAAACACTTATGACTTCTCTCAGAGAGTGTTTCTCACTCCACCACCATCACTGACGCAGGAGACACAGACAGTGATAAACGAGGTTATGTATGGTCATGGTTTCCGTGAGCCCTGCCCATAGCCTCGGCGCTTATCGCCTTCCGGTTCTCACCCGAGGAAGACCCAGATTCGCCGTTGTCCCCAGCAGTGATATGGTTATCTATGTATGAGTCATTATCTATGTTAGTTTCAGACTTTTCTTATCGTGTGAGTCATTATCTATGTATGAGGCATGCTTCATGCATGTGTTACTATCGCACTTCCTTCTATCTTATCAGGAGACATATATCGTTTTATGTATGCTAGAGACATATTACTATTAATTCACATTGTTATTCCAGTTACATTTCCAAAGAGAATGCAACCAATAATTAAGATACAAGTACATCTAAATTAAAAGGTAGGGATGAACTTAAATAATACATCTTACATACTACATGAAGGCATCATCGTCATCCTCCGTTGATGCAGTCCTCTTGCCCTTCAACGATGCGGTATTCTTGCCCTTCGTTGATGCAGCACTCTTGCCCTTCGACGATGCGACACTCTTGCCCTTCGACGATGCGGTACTATTGCCCTTCGACGGTGCGGTACTCTTGGCATTGGTGCTCGACATGAAGATATCATCTTCGTCTTCGCTGTTAGCAGTCCATAAATATGTATGCTTTTTTGCAGTCCTTATGAAAGTTTCACTCGTCGTCTGCACTACTTTTTCCACCTTTCATGCAACCTAAGATGTTCTTTACGTACCTCCTCATAGGTCCTTTCACGCCACCCAGACCTACGTAATGCGTGAGCCAACTCATTCATTATGGTGTCACTACCGATGAGTTCTTCCCATGGAACTATCCTATTGTCCATCCTGAAATCGGTGGTTAGCCTCAGAAGACATTTGCTCATCCTAGGGTGAAAACTATGATCAAAAGGATAATCAGACATCTTGACTACACTAAACTAGACTGCTTATACACCTCCGTGTGAAGGGAGTTTTATAGGTAGAGAGGAGAAAATGGGGGGAAAGAACGACTACGGTATGTAGGGAAAGGGTTAGCGGGAAACGGGTGGCAGGAACATATGGAGGGAAAGAGTTGGCGGGAACATATGGCAAGAAAGGGTTGACAGGAAACGGGTGGCGGGAAACGGGTGGTGGGAAAGAGTTAACGGGAACATATGGAGGGAAAGGGTTGCGTGAAAATATATTATTTCAATGTTTAAGATGGGCAACGGTTGCACGGCATTCATAAGTCAAAATTCAAAAAAAAAACATTTCGGCCTAACGTAAGCCGAAGAGCGCAGCCATGCAGCTTCGGCCTCCCGTTCATGCGAAAAGGTGGGCCCCAGGCACTCTTCGGCCTACTGTTGACCAAAGAGTACTCTTCGGCCTACCGCTCACCAAAGAGTACTTTCGGCCCAGCTACGGATCTCTTCGGCTAATGGGTGACCGAAGAGGCCTTTTCGGCCAACTGCCAACCGAAGACACCCTCTTCGGCCCACATGAGGCCGACGGGGTCATAATTTTGATTTTTTGCATTAGGTGCTATAGTTTTCGAATTTGCTATAAAAATGTGATAGTTTTGAAAAAAAAATCCCGTTCCTAAATATTTGTCTTTGTAGATATTTTAAATGGACTACCACATACAGATATATATAGACATATTTTAGAGTGTAGGTTCACTCATTTTGCTCCGTATGTAGTCACTTGTTGAAATCTCTAGAAAGACAAATACTTAGGAACGGAGGGAGTACCAATTTTGTCTGATATTGAATTATATTTCTGACCAACATTGTGGTTAAACCTAACATTCAGTTTGTCCATACACTAAAAGTGTTTTCAGTCATCTAACAAAGAGAATGCATGACTGATGGTAGTTGTGAAACTTGTTTTATATTTGGTCTCTTTGACCTTCCCTACAAGTATGATGCAATACCGTCAGTGAAAACCTAAACTGGCAGGATAAGATGAACAAGCATAACAAGCCATTCTTTGATACGTGTGAAAGCCATTCTTTGATACGTGTGAAAGACATATTTGCCAATCATAGCAGGAAGGTAACCCACTTCACTTAACTGAATACCTGAAAATATCTGGGCGATTTTGGTAGGCAAAATATGGACGGGGTTCAGGTAGAACTTCCAGGAATTGAAAGTATGATGTTTAAATGAGTATTGTTATTTTCGGCCAAAATACATTCTGTGGTGGGCAATGGGTATTACTTTGTCGTACTTCAATAAAATATGATGGCTCTGCTTGTACAACATTGCATGAATACCACCGTAATCGTTGTACCAATTATCTCAACATAGTTATTTATTATACTGTAGCCGATGATGTTGAAGCTGTAGCTGATGGTTCCATCGAGGAAACCAACACAAGTAACTAATGCAGTTTCAACACAAGGTGGTGCTCATGGCAGCGGCATGGTGACAGACATGATATCGAGCGGGCCAAGGTCGTGGTGAGAAGGATGGGATAACTATTTTGACTGGAGTAATTGAGCCGCAACAATTTCAATAAAACTATCTCCCTCTTTGCTTATGTTGGCCAAATATAAGGCATATGGCCCATTAGACTGTAGGCTGCATGCTCGTGACAAATGTCAAATATGAGGAGTTGTCAAAGCACACAAGATTGAATTCCACATGTACTTATGTGTATTTTCCCCTATAAACATTGTGTGAGTATAGATAAGTCGGTCGAATAAGGAGAGGAAGAGAGGAAGCGAGGGAGGGAGAAGAAGAGTGTGTTGTTAAAGGTTGACAAGGGAGGGAGGAGAAGAAAGAGTGTCCTGTGTTGTTAAAAAGTCATCAAGGGAGGGAGAAAGGTGAAGAAGAGTGGTTAAAAAGTTGTCTGTATCATAAGGTATATAATATTTTGATTTATGTTTAACCACTAGAATATGTATTCCCTGTTGCAACGCACGGCCAATCAACTAGTACCAATATAAAAAGACCCAAAGAGGCAGATCCAACAAATCTTGGCTATGAAACCATGTCAATCCAATAACCTATATTGCTCAAATGGCGAGCGCTCAACATGTTTCGCCTTCATCTATTATCATATGAAATTTCAACGTCTACACTATCCATGTAATCAACATGCAATTGATACCCTACCTTATATTCATCATGCAATTAGTTTTCCATCTAATATCAATGTGCATTGCACATACGCATTTACTAGCGATAATAAATTATCATGTCCTGTTAATATATATCAGGATTATTTAAGTTAGTTATATATATCAAGCTAAAATCGAGCCGAGCCGGTGCTTACTCAAGATCAACACAGCTAATTTCTTTTCAAGTCGATCTCGAGCTGAGCCAAAAGACGAGTCAATCTTGAGAAGCTAATAAGCCTTCGGCCTTTGTTGTAGCCCTAATAGTGTGCAAGGTTACTGTGATGTGATACTGCAGCACACAAGTTTACCTAAACGGTTCAATAAAGTGCACCTAATTTTTCAAAAAAGAAAACATTTTCTGAAAACGTGAAAAATTACAAGTTTTTAGGATTTGCTTTCTACCCAATGAAGGCAGCGACAATTGACTACAGTAGGCGTGATTCCCTGAATAAATGTCATGTAATAAATACATAAGGTCAAAGTACAATGAATTATTGCATCATCTAATGACCAGATTAAACAGTCCTCAACTGAATCTCGGAAATTTCTAATAAGTCAAAGCAAGCACTAGCAATGGTACCTCTCTAATAATCACATGTGAAAATTTCGAGCACGCCTCCATTTTTGCATGTTTCTTCTTGGAGGTGAGGCACTGGTGAGTTCTTTGAAAGAGTCCTGTCGATGGAGATGCACCACCGGAGGAAGACAACGAGCGCCGCCGCCAATACCCACGAGAGGCAGGTGGCGAACTGGGCATCCCCGAAAAGATGTCCCCACAAGAACGTCGGGGCGACTATGATCGTGACCACTGCAGGGCTGTTGACGAGGATGCAGGCGACGGCTGTCGGCGTTGTGCTCAAGTTGCGCGCCCAACGCCAGCGGCTTAACAAAGCCATGTACGCCATAAATACCACGGCATAGAGGCTTGCCAGGGAATTGAAGACGCATGGGTGGTCTGAACTGAAGGCGCACGAAGTCTTTAACTCCTCGTAGCGTACATCTACTAGTAAAAAGTATATTGCCAAAACAGAGCCCAGCACCATGTAAATGTCGTGGAAGATCCATGGGAGACCTGCTTGCTCCACCGGTGGCGGCGCAGACCACGACAGATAACAATGGAAATGAAAAGGCATGACGCAGAGGTGGCTGGCGGCGGCGGCGGCGGCGGTGGAGATCGACTTAGGGCAAAAACTGACCGACTGGGTGATTCCCTCACGATAATAATAGAGGAAACACTTCTATGCCGTAGCACGAATGAGGGCCTCCTCCACAGCCCATTTGGGCCGCCCCTTAATCACGCACCGAAGTTGTTTCGTGCCCACTTATCCCATATCAAAAGAAACTTATCCCATGTCACCTAAAAAAAACTTATCCCATGTCCGTTTATTTAAAAAAGAAAAATACCCTAAAAAGGCTAATTTTTTATCCCATGCCCGTTTTGCTAAAAAGAAACTTATCCCATGTCCGTGTCTAAAGAAAGAAAACTTATCCCATGTCCGAGAGATCTTCGTCTCACCCGTACCCATTCTTAATAGGAATCACCTACACACGAGCGAATCGAGCTGGCTTAGAGGTGTTGCCGTTCCTGTCGCTGTGTGGATCCTTTGCTCCCGTTCTCTGTGACGTTCTTTCTTTTTCATTTTATTTTGTTTTTGTTGGTTTTTCATCGGGTTTTTTCTCCGCTATACTTTCTTTGCAGTTGTTTATTATACTTTGGTGTCCTTTGTTTCTTTCTTGATTTTTCTTTGACTATTTTCTTCATTTTCTTGATTCAAGGTAGTTTGACGTATTCTTTCTCAACTCAAGACTAGTACTCCCTCCGTCCCAAAATTCTTGTCTTAAATTTGTTTAAATACGGATGTATCAAGTCATGTTTTAGTATTAGATACATCCGTATCTAGATGAATCCAAGACAAGAATTTTGGGACGGAGGGAGTAGTTAATAGCAGGAGATCGGTGGTGAACTAGTAAGAGATGAAAATGAAGGTGAACCAATCTTTGGCAAAAAATATATTTAGGCCAACACTAATGGATCCCCTAAAAATAGAGAAGCAAATCGGCGGAGTAAATTTAGCGCAGGATTATTTCTTTACTTCACTAAATTTTGGTCGGCCTTAGCCAAACTCCTAAATTTAATGGAGTAAAAAGCAACTTTTCATAAGTTCAACGTAGATTCGATTAAAACAACCGGAATTCAAAACATAATGTACATAAAACATTGTCTATTTTTAAAATCTAAACATAAACTTGAAGTTAAAACTAAAACTAAACATTGTCACCCTTGTAGAGGGCGAACCAATACTTCCGTAAAATCCCACCACCCATGGGGTCTGGCCATGTGTCGTCGTCACAGTGGTCAGGGAAGATCCGTCGGCACTCTTCAACGTCGAAGTCCTCCTTGTCCTTCGCGCCGCCGTCCTCCTCGCCGCCCTTCACACTGTCGTCCTGCTCATCGTCCGAGAGGGCGATGACCCGCACTTTGCCTACCCCAGCTCAAGGTACTTGCGGCGGAGGTCTGGCATGTACTCCTTGTTCGCGGCCTCCACCGCGATCCGCTCCCGCGCCACCTGTGTTGGGGAACGTAGTAATTTCAAAAAAATTCCTACGCTCACGCAAGATCATGGTGATGCATAGCAACGAGAGGGTAGAGTGTTGTCCACGTACCCTCGTAGACCGAAAGCAGAAGCGTTAGAACAACGCGGTTGATGTAGTCGTACGTCTTCACGACCCGACCGATCAAGCACCGCAACTACGACACCTCTGAGTTCTAGCACACGTTCAGCTCGATGACGATCCCCGAACTCCGATCCAGCAGGGTGTCGGGGAAGAGTTCCGTCAGCACGACGGCGTGGTGACGATCTTGATGTTCTACCGTCGCAGGGCTTCGCCTAAGCACCGCTACAATATTATCGAGGACTATGGTGGAGGGGGGCACCACACACGGCTAAGAGATCTTGGAGATCAATTGTTGTGTCTTAGAGGTGCCCCCTGTCCCTGTATATAAAGGAGCCAAGGGGGAGGGGCGGCCGGCCAAGGAGGGCACGCCAAGGGGGAGTCCTACTCCCACCGGGAGTAGGACTCCCTTCTTTCCTAGTTGGAGAAGGAGAAGGGGGGAAGGAGGAGGAAGAGGGGAAGGAAAGGGGGGCGCCGCCCCCTCTCCTTGTCCTATTTGGACTAGGGGGGAGGGGCGCGGCCAGCCCTTGCCTCCTCTCTTCCTCTCCACTAGGGCCCATGTAGGCCCATTAAGCCCCGGGGTTCCAAGAACCTCCGGTACTCAAAAATCCCGATTTCACCCGGAACACTTCCGATATCCAAATATAGGCTTCCAATATATCAATCTTCATGTCTCGACTCCGAGTTCTAGCACACGTTCAGCTCGATGATGATCCCTGGACTCCGATCCAGCAGGGTGTCGGGGAAGAGTTCCGTCAGCACGACGGCGTGGTGACGATCTTGATGTTCTACCGTCGCAGGGCTTCGCCTAAGCACCGCTACAATATTATCGAGGACTATGGTGGAGGGGCACCGCACACGGCTAATAGATCTTGGAGATCAATTGTTGTGTCTTAGAGGTGCCCCCTCCTCCGTATATAAAGGGGGGAGGAGGAGAGGGCTGACCAAGGGGAGAGGCGCGCCCTAGGGGGGGCAATCCTACTCCAAGTATGTTTGGCCCCCCTTTTCTATTCCAAGTAGGAGAAGGGGGAAGGAGGAGGTGGAGAGAAGGAAGGAGAAGGGGGGCCGCCGCCCCCTTCCCTTTCCCAATTCAGATTGGGGCAAGGGGGGCCGCGCGCCAGCTCCTGGCCTCCCCCTCTCCTTTCCACTAAGGCCCATAAGGCCCAATAGCTTCCGGGGGGGTTCCGGTAACACCGGTACTCCCATATATATCCGATAACCCCCGAAACTATTCTGGTGTCCGAATATAGTTGTCCAATATATTAATCTTTATGTCTCAACCATTTCGAGACTCCTTGTCATGTCCGTAATCTCATTCGGGACTCCGAACAAACTTCGGTACATCAAAACTCATAAACTCATAATATAACTGTCATCGAAACCTTAAGCGTGCGGACCTTACGGGTTCCAGAACTATGTAGACATGACCTAGAACTGTTTCCAGTCAATAACCAATAGCGGAACCAGGATGCTGATATTGGCTCCTATATATTCTACAAAGATCTTTATCAGTCAAACCGCATAACAACATGCGTTGTTCCCTTTGTCAACGGCATGTTACTTGCCCGAGATTCGATCGTTGGTATCCAATACCTAGTTCAATCTCGTTACCGGCAAGTCTCTTTACTCGTTACGTAATACATCATTCCGTAACTAACTCATTAGCTACATTGCTTGCAAGGCTTATAGTGATGTGCATTACTGAGAGGGCCCAGAGATACCTCTCCGACAATTGGAGTGACAAAACCTAATCTCGAAATACGCCAACTCAACATGTACCTTTGGAGACACCTGTAGAGCTCCTTTATAATCACCCAGTTACGTTGTGATGTTTGGTAGCACACAAAGTGTTCCTCCGGTAAACGGGAGTTGCATAATCTAATAGTTGTAGGAACTTTGTATAAGTCATGAAGAAAGCAATAGCAATATACTAAACGATCAAGTGCTAAGCTAACGGAATGGGTCAAGTCAATCACATCATTCTTCTAATGATGTGATCCCGTTAATCAAATGACAACACATGTCTATGGTTAGGAAACAAAACCATCTTTGATTAATGAGCTAGTCAAGTAGAGGCATACTAGTGACGTTAAGTTTGTCTATGTATTCACACATGTATTATGTTTCCGGTTAATACAATTCTAGCATGAATAATAAACATTTATCATGATATGAGGAAATAAATAATAACTTTCTTATTGCCTCTAGGGCATATTTCCTTCAGTCTCCCACTTGCACTAGAGTCAATAATCTAGATTACACAGTAATGATTCTAACACCCATGGAGTCTTGGTGCTGATCATGTTTTGCTCGTGGAAGAGTCTTAGTCAACGGGCCTGCAACATTCAGATCTGTATGTATCTTGCAAATCTCTATGTCTCCCACCTGGACTTGGTCCCGGATGGAATTGAAGCGTCTCTTGATGTGCTTGCTCCTCTTGTGAAATCTGGATTCCTTTGTCAAGGAAATTGCACCAGTATTGTCACAGAAGATCTTCATTGGTCCCGATGCACTAGGTATGACACCTAGATCGGAAATGAACTCCTTCATCCAGACTCCTTCATTTGCTGCTTCCGAAGCAGCTATGTACTCCGCTTCGCATGTAGATCCCGCCACGACGCTTTGTTTAGAACTGCACCAACTTGCAGCTACCGTTTAATAAAAACACGTATCCGGTTTGCGATTTAGAATTGTCCGGATCAGTGTCAAAGCTTGCATCGACGTAACCATTTACGACTAGCTCTTTGTCACCTCCATAAATGAGAAACATATCCTTAGTCCTTTTCGTATTTCAGATATTCTTGACCGCTTTCGATGATCCACTCTGGATTACTTTGGTACCTACCGCCAAGCTTATTGCTAAGCATATGTCAGGTCTGGTACACAACATTGCATACATGATAGAGCCTATGGCTAAAGCATAGGGAACATCTTTCATTTTCTCTCTATCTTCTGTTGTGGTCGGGCATTGAGTCTGATCCATTTTGAACTTTTTCAAAACTTTATCAAGGTATTGCTTTGTGAAAGTCCAATTAAGCATCTTGATCTATATCTGTAGATCTTGATGCCCAATATGTAAGCAGCTTCACCGAGGTCTTTCATTGAAAAACTTTTATTCAAGTATCCCTTTATGCTATCCAGAAATTCTATATCATTTCCAATTAACAATATGTCATCTACATATAATATCATAAATGCTACAGAGCTCCCACTCACTTTCTTGCAAATACAGGCTTCTCCAAAAGTCTGTATAAAACCATATGCTTTGATCACACTATCAAAATGTTTATTCCAACTCCGAGATGCTTGCACCAGTCCATAAATGGAACGCTGGAGTTTGCACACTTTGTTAGCACCTTTTGGATCGACAAAACCTTCCGGTTGCATCATATACAACTCTTCTTCCAGAAATCCATTCAGGAATGCAGTTTTGACATCCATTTGCCAAATTTCATAATCATAAAATGCGGTAATTGCTAAGATGATTCGGACAGACTTAAGCATCGCTACGGGTGAGAAAGTCTCATCGTAGTCAACTCCTTGAACTTGTCGAAAACCTTTCGCAACAAGTCGAGCTTTGTAGACAGTTACATTACCATCAGCGTCAGTCTTCTTCTTGAAGATCCATTTATTTTTGATCACTCGCCGATCATCGGGCAAGTCAACCAAAGTCCATACTTTGTTCTCATACATGGATCCCATCTCAGATTTCATGGCCTCAAGCCATTTTGCGGAATCTGGGCTCATCATCGCTTCCTCATAGTTTGTAGGTTCGCCATGGTCAAGTAACATGACTTCCAGAATAGGATTATCGTACCACTCCGGTGCGGATCTTACTCTGGTAGACCTACGAGGTTTGGTAGTAACTTGATCTGAAGTTTCATGATCAATATCATTAGCTTCCTCACTGATTGGTGTAGTTGTCACAAGAACCGGTTCTTGTGATGAACTACTTTCCAATAAGGGAGCAGGTATAGTTACCTCATCAAGTTCTACTTTCCTCCCCCTCACTTCTTTCGAGAGAAACTCCTTCTCTAGAAAGGATCCGAATTTAGCAACAAAAATCTTGCCCTCAAATCTGTGATAGAAGGTGTACCCAATAGTCTCTTTTGGGTATCCTATGAAGACACATTTCTCCGATTTGGGTTTGAGCTTATCTGGTTGAAGTTTCTTCACATAAGCATCGCAGCCCCAAACTTTAAGAAACGACAACTTTGGTTTCTTGCCAAACCATAGGTCATAAGGCGTCGTCTCAATGGATTTTGGCGGTGCCCTATTTAACGTGAATGCGGCCGTCTCTAAAGCATACCCCAAAACGATAGCGGTAAATCAATAAGAGACATCATAGATCGCACCATATCTAGTAAAGTACGATTACGACGTTCGGACACACCATTTTGTGTGGTGTTCCGGGTGGCGTGAGTTGTGAAACTATTCCGCATTGTTTCAAATGTAAACCAAACTCGTAACTCAAATATTCTCCTCCACGATCATATCGTATAAATTTTATTTTGTTGTTACGATGATTTTCCACTTCACTCTGAAATTCTTTGAACTTTTCAAATGTTTCAGACTTGTGTTTCATCAAGTAGATATACCCATATCTCCTCAAATCATCTGTGAAGGTGACAAAATAACGATACCCGCCGCGAGCCTCAATATTCATTGGACCACATACATCAGTATGTATGATTTCCAATCAGTTGCTCGCTCCATAGTTCCGGAGAACGGCGTTTTAGTCATCTTGCCCATGAGGCATGGTTTGCAAGTACCGAGTGATTCATAATCAAGTAATTCCAGAAGTCCATCAGTATGGAGTTTCTTCATGCGCTTTATATAGATATGACCCAAACGGAAGTGCCACAAATAAGCTGCACTATCATTATCAACTCTGCATCTTTTGGCTTCAACATTATGAATATGTGTATCACTACTATCGAGATTCAATAAAAATAGACCACTCTTCAAGGGTGCATGACCATAAAACATATTACTCATATAAATAGAACAACCATTATTCTCTGATTTAAATGAATAACCGTCTCGCATCAAACAAGATCCAGATATAATGTGCATGCTTAACACTGGCACCAAATAACAATTATTTAGGTCTAAAATTAATCCTGATGATAGATGTAGAGGTAGCGTGCCGACCGCGATCACATCGACTTTGGAACCATTTCCCACGCCAAGACGCCACCTCGTCCTTAGCCAATCTTCGCAATCCATAGTCCTGTTTCCGTTGCAAATATTAGCAACAGAACCAGTATCAAATACCCAGGTGCTACTGTGAGCATTAGTAAGGTACACATCAATAACATGTATATCACATATACCTTTGTTCACTTTGCCATCCTTCTTATTCGCCAAATACTTGGGGCAGTTCCGCTTCCAGTGTCGAGTCTGCTTGCAGCAGAAGCACTTAGTCTCAGGCTTAGGTCCAGACTTGGGTTTCTTCTCTTGAGCAGCAACTTGTTTGCTGTTCTTCTTGAAGTTTCCTTTCTTCCCTTTGCCCTTTTTCTTGAAACTGGTGGTCTTATTGACCATCAACAGTTGATGCTCCTTCTTGATTTCTACCTCCGCAGCCTTTAGCATTGCGAAGAGCTCGGGAATAGTCTTGTCCATCCCTTGCATATTATAGTTCATCACGAAGCTCTTGTAGCTTGGTGGTAGTGATTGGAGAATTCTGTCAATGACGCTATCATCCGGAAGATTAACTCCCAGTTGAATCAAGTGATTATTATACCCAGACATTTTGAGTATGTGCTCACTGACAGAACTATTCTCCTCCATCTTGCAGCTATAGAACTTATTGGAGACTTCATATCTCTCAATCCGGGCATTTGCTTGAAATATTAACTTCAACTCCTGAAACATCTCATATGCTCCATGACGTTCAAAATGTCGTTGAAGACCCGGTTCCAAGCCGTAAAGCATGGCACACTGAACTATCGAGTAGTCATCAGCTTTGCTCTGCCAGACGTTCTTAACGTCGTTAGTTGCATCTGCAGTAGGCCTGGCACCCAGCGGTGCTTCCAGGACGTAATTCTTCTGTGCAGCAATGAGGATAATCCTCAAGTTACGGACCTAGTCCGTGTAATTGCTACCATCATCTTTCAACTTAGCTTTCTCAAGGAACGCGATAAAATTCAACAGAACAACAGCATGAGCCATCTATCTACAACAAACATAGACAAGAAAAATACTACCAGGTACTAAGTTCATGATAAATTTAAGTTCAATTAATCATATTACTAAAGAACTCCCACTTAGACATACATCTCTCTAGTCATCTAAGTGATCACGTGATCCCAATCAACTAAACCATGTCCAATCATCACGTGAGATGGAGTAGTTTGAATGGTGAACATCACTATGTTGATCATATCTACTATATGATTCACGTTCGACCTTTTGGTCTCCGTGTTCCGAGGCCATATCTGTATATGCTAGGCTTGTCAAGTTTAACCTGAGTATTCCGCGTGTGCAACTGTTTTGCACCCGTTGTATTTGAACGTAGAGCCTATCACACCCGATCATCACGTGGTGTCTCAGCATGAAGAACTTTCACAACGGTGCATACTCAGGGAGAACACTTCTTGATAATTAGTGAGAGATCATCTTAAAATGCTACCGTCAATCAAATCAAGATAAGATGCATAAAGGATAAACATCACATGCAATCAATATAAGTGATATGATATGGCCATCAACATCTTGTGCTTGTGATCTCCATCTCCGAAGCACCGTCGTGATCACCATCGTCACCGGCGCGACACCATGAACTCCATCGTAGCATCGTTGTCGTTTACGCCATCTATTGCTTCTACGACTATCGCTACCGCTTAGTGATAAAGTAAAGCAATTACAGGGTGTTTGCATTTCATACAATAAAGCGACAACCATATGGCTCCTGCCGATTGCCGATAACCGGTTACAAAACATGATCATCTCATACAATAAAATATAGCATCATGTCTTGACCATATCACATCACAACATGCCCTGCAAAAACAAGTTAGACGTCCTCTACTTTGTTGTTGCCAGTTTTACGTGGCTGCTAAGGGCTGAGCAAGAACCGTTCTTACCTACGCATCAAAACCACAACGATAGTTCGTGAAGCTAGTGTTGTTTTAACCTTCGCAAGGACCAGGCATAGCCACACTCGGTTCAACTAAAGTGAGAGAGACAGACACCCGCCAGTCACCTTTAAGCACGAGTGCTCGTAACGGTGAAACCAGTCTCGCGTAAGCGTACGCGTAATGTCGGTCCGGGCCGCTTCATCTCACAATACCGCTGAACCAAAGTATGACATGCTGGTAAGCAGTATGACTTGTATCGCCCACAACTCACTTGTGTTCTACTCGTGCATATGAGATCTACGCATAAAACCTGGCTCGGATACCCCTGTTGGGGAATGTTCCGAACAAACTTCGGTACATCAAAACTCATAATATAATTGTCATCGAAACCTTAAGCGTGCGGACCCTACGGGTTCGAGAACTATGTAGAAATGACCTAGAACTATTTCCGATCAATAACAAATAGCGGAACCTGGATGCTCATATTGGCTCCTACATATTCTACGAAGATCTTTATCGGTCAAACCGCATAACAACATACGTTGTTCCCTTTGTCATCGGTATGTTACTTGCCCGAGATTCGATCGTCGGTATCCAATACCTAGTTCAATCTCGTTACCGGCAAGTTTCTTTACTCGTTATGTAATACATCATTCCGTAACTAACTCATTAGCTACATTGCTTGCAAGGATTATAGTGATGTGCATTACCGAGAGGGCCCAGAGATACCTCTCCGACAATCGGAGTGACAAAACCTAATCTCCAAATACGCCAACTCAACATGTACCCTTGGAGACACCTGTAGACCTCCTTTATAATCACCCAGTTACGTTGTGACGTTTGGTAGCACACAAAGTGTTCTTCCGGTAAACGGGAGTTGCATAATCTCATAGTTGTAGGAACTTTGTATAAGTCATGAAGAAAGCAATAGCAATATACTAAATGATCAAGTGCTAAGCTAACGGAATGGGTCAAGTCAATCACATCATTCTTCTAATGATGTGATCCTGTTAATCAAATGACAACACATGTCTATGGTTAGGAAACAGAACCATCTTTGATTAATGAGCTAGTCAAGTAGAGGCATACTAGTGACGTTAAGTTTGTCTATTTATTCACACATGTATTATGTTTCCAGTTAATACAATTATAGCATGAATAATAAACATTTATCATGATATGAGGAAATAAATAATAACTTTATTATTGCCTCTATTGCATATTTCCTTCAACCTGGTCCTCCCTAACCACCACCGCAGTCACCACCCTCCATGGCGATGGAGGCTGCAGCGGACCCTCACCCCACACGTAGTTGAGACGCGCGGCGGCATCGTGCAGCCGAATCTTCCACCGGCCGTACTCCTTTGCGACGAGCTCGACGATGTGAAGATAGCCCAACCAATGGTTCTTGTGGGTCTTCCGGTCCATGATTTCGGCCACCCACGTCCCCACGACCATTGTCAAACGCCGAGGTACTGCCTTTACGACGGAGGTGATGGCGTGGGGAGGTCGGGGAAGCCGGCTAGCCCGTCGGAGGGGGTTGCAGCACGTCGGCATGAGGAGGACGCGCCTACGCTGAGCTCGTGCAGCGCGGATCCGCGTTATGGATGGGCGGCGGGGACCGGTGGCCACGAGATCCGGCCATTGGGGCGGAGGGGGCGGCAGGGGATGGAGGATGATACGCAGAGGAGGGTGAAGATTTTTTTACTCCAACACTAAGCGGTGGAGTAAATATAGGCACAGGATAAGCGGTGGAGGAAATTTTTTTTGCTCCTCTAACGGTTTTAGGTGTTCAGCTAGGTCCCGATTAAAGTAGTAAACCAATTTTTTACTCCTCTAATCGGTTATAGGGTATCGGTTAGAATTGACATTAACACACGACTGAGTACTTATCATATTGAGGTTTTTGTTCGTAGTTAACTCTACTTCCATGTTTGCTAGTAGATAAAATGAAGAAAACCCACATACAACATATGTGGTAATAAATTATCCTATGTCAATTTAATATATATCAGGGTCATTTTATATTATTATATTATATTGCGCTAAAATAGCCGGTGTTGGCTCAATATCGACTCACCTCGCTTCTTTTCAAAGTCGATCTCGGGCGGCTCACGAGCCTTCAGTTTTTCTTGCAGCCATAGTAGCATGCGAAGTTACATCGACTTGGTTGATTTACTATAGTGGGCAGTTCAAAACATTACTCCCATAATTTTTCAAAAAAACTTAGCAATTTTTGAAAATGTGAAAATACAAGTTTTTAGGATTTGCTTTCTATCCCATGAAGACAACGACAATTGACTACACTAGGTATATTTCATGGAATTAATGCCTTGTAATAAACACATTAGGTAAAAGTACAATGAATTATTGCATCATCTAAAAGCTGATTAAACAGTCCTTCACTGAATTATTGCGTCATCTAAAAAGCAGATTAAATTTTCGTGTGCAAGCAATACCTCGCTAAGAGCATCTACAGTCGGGCACCCTAAACACGTCTCAAACGCCCGGGAGGGCTGATCGGTCACGAAAAAATCAACCCAACCAAGCGCCTCAAATGGGCCTCAAACGCCTAGACTGGCCAGCATCCCTCATATCCAGCCCAAATATGGGGCGGTCCGCGCGCCCGCCATGTCCACAAATATCACCATCCGGAAAACGCTAGACCGCGGTCAAACCGAACTGCACTTCACTCCCCTCTCGGTCCACTTCACTTTCGATCCCCTCCAGACGCATCCGATGGCTGTCGACCGAAGCAGCACAGCCTCCGGTGGAGACTCCGGTCTGGCGACGACTGGTCTATCCTCCTGCGTGAAGCAGATCCCGACGTTGTGGAGGAGTGATACGTCTCCAACGTATCTATAGTTTTTGATTGTTCATGCTATTATATTATCTGTTTTGGATGTTTAATAGGTTTTATTATACACTTTTATATTATTTTTGGGACTAACCTACTAACCAAAGGCCCAGTGCAAATTGCTGTTTTTTTGCCTATTTCAGTATTTCGCAGAAAAGGAATATCAAACGGAATCCAAACGGAATGAAGCCTTCGGGAGAATGATTTTTGGAACAAACGTGATCCAGAGGACTTGGAGTGGATGTCAAGAAAGAAGTGAGGAGGCCACGAGGCAGGGAGGCGCGCCTGCCCCCCTAGGCGCGCCCCCCACCCTCATGGGCCCCTCGCAGCTCCACCAACCTACTTTTTCCTCCTATATATACCTATATACCCCGAAAACATCCAGGAGCACCACGAAACCCTATTTCCACCGCCACAACCTTCTGCACCCGTGAGATCCCATCTTGGGCCTTTTCCGGCGCTCCACCGGAGGGGGAATCAGTGACGGAGGGCTTCTACATCAACACCATAGCCTCTCCGATGATGTGTGAGTAGTTTACCACAGACCTTCGGGTCCATAGTTATTAGCTAGATGGCTTCTTCTCTCTCTTTGGATCTCAATACAAAGTTCTCCACGGTCTTCTTGGAGATCTATTCGATGTAATTCTTTCTTGCGGTGTGTTTATCGAGATCCGATGAATTTTGGTTTATGATCAAGATTATCTATGAACAATCTTTGAATCTCCTCTGAATTCTTTTATGTATGATTTGATATCTTTGCAAGTCTCTTCGAATTATCAGTTTGGTTTGGCCTACTAGATTGTTCTTTCTTGCAATGGGAGAAGTGCTTAGCTTTGGGTTCAATCTTGCGGTGTCCTTTCCCAGTGACAGTAGGGGCAGCAAGGCACGTATTGTATTGTAGCCATCGAGGATAAAAACATGGGGTTTATATCATATTGCTTGAGTTTATCCCTCTACATCATGTCATCTTGCCTAATGCGTTACTCTGTTCTTATGAACTTAATACTCTAGATGCGTGCTGGATAGCGGTCGATGTGTGTAGTAATAGTAGTAGATGCAGAATCGTTTCGGTCTACTTGTCGCGGACGTGATGCCTATATACATGATCATGCCTAGATATTCTCATAATTATGCACTTTTCTATCAATTGTTCGACAGTAATTCGTTCACCCACCGTAATACTTATGCTATCTTGAGAGAAGACAGTAGTGAAACCTATGGCCCCCGGGTCTATCTTCCATCATATTATTTTCTCGTCAACTAGCCAATTTCTGTCGCCATTTATTTTGCAATCTTTACTTTCAATCTATATAATAAAAATACCAAAGATATTTATCTTATTTTCTCTATCAGATCTCACTTTTGCAAGTGGCCGTGAAGGGATTGACAACCCCTTTATCGCGTTGGTTGCAAGGTTCTTATTTGTTTGTGTAGGTACGAGGCGACTTGCGTGTAGTCTCCTACTGGATTGATACCTTGGTTCTCAAAAACTGAGGGGAAATACTTACGCTACTTTGCTGCATCACCCTTTCCTCTTCAAGGGAAAACCAACGCAGTTCTCAAGAGGTAGCAAGAAGTATTTCTGGCGCCGTTGCCGGGGAGGCTTACGCCAAGTCAAGTCAAGATTTGATCTCCCAGCAACTAGCCATTTCTAGCGTCGTTGCCGGGGAGATCTACTCCAAGTCAAGACATACCAAGTACCCATCACAACTCTTATCCCTCGCATTATATTATTTGTCATTTGCCTCTCATTTTCCTCTCCCCCACTTTACCTTTGTCGTTTTATTCACCCTCTTTTTTCGTTCGCCTCTTTTCGCTTGCTTCTTGTGTGCTTGTGTGTTGGATTGTTTGTCACGATGGCTCAAGACAATACTAAATAGTGTGACTTTTCCAATACCAACAACAATGATTTTCTTAGCACTCCGAATGCTCCTATTACCAATGTTGAATCTTGTGAAATTAATGCTGCCTTGTTGAATCTTGTCATGAAAGATCAATTCTCTGGCCTTCCTTGGAAAAAAGGAAACCATCCACGGAACATATAGCTCTCACATTTCAAATTTTGTTGAACGGTAGGTGTATGTAGTGTATCTTTCTCCCAACTTATGTTGAGTTGTATTATATATGCTACAATGCATATCAAATAAGTCGGGAAGATGACTATCTTGCCATATGGATCGATTTAATTCGTACACTCTCCATCCCTTTGTAGGTGGCATAAAGTTTGTAAGGAGGTTTATCTCGGGACTATGACATGAAGGCTTCATTAACATAAACGACGGCAATTTGCACAATGTAGATGGGAACATATATGTACTCTTCCCTATAATGAATGTTAAAATACATGTGTTTTTCTATCATTGTTTGAATCACTTAGCATTTGTCCAATCATATGATATTTGAAATCTAAACACTTGCATGCCGGACATAAATATTTTTTCTCAATAACTATGAATCCCTACAGAATCTAGGCCGTGCATGTGCACGGGTAGATGACTAGTTATATTAATTAAAATTGTAATATTGTATCCTTAGTTTAAAGTAAGTATAAAAGTTTACTATAAAAATAATTATTTTACGTCACCCCGGGTCTAAAAATGGTTTGGACCGGCTCTATTAGGATTAGCACAAGGGGCAAGGTATTTGATGGTTGGTTGACCGCGAACTGTCCTTACTATGCATACCGCAATTGTCAGGAGAGACCAAATTATGGATAGAGCATAATGTGATAAGAGACTTCATTTGCATATGTTCCTTATAATGGTTTTTTCTTGCTGGTTCACTAGTGGTGTTTTGTGGACTATCAAAGTACTGGACTCCTCATAAATGGTCGGGGTTTATTGTGGTTGTTGTCCTGAATGGACTTACTTTGCACCCTATTTTAAGTTATTATTCAAATATCTAGTCCTATATTTCTGAGTGAGGCGTTTTGGCTCCCAGGAGAATTTGCACCTGCGCTGAATAATAAAATCAAAACAAATACTAGAAAAATTCAAAAAAATCCAATTTTTTGCCATGGTAGATAATTAGGTGCGTGATGTCCGGTCCAAATTTCAAATCATTTGGACATCTGAGTATCTCTCGGCAAAAAAGACAAATTTGGGGTTTGTTAAATAGTGTATTGTTCATATACTGCTCTGACTCAATTTGTCTTTTTTGCTGAGAGCTACTCAAATGTCGAAATGCTCTAAAATTTGAAGCGCACCTCACGCACCAAATTATCTACCATGCACAAAAAGTTTGGATTTGTTTGAATTTTTCTTATGAATTATTTCTTGACCGGGTGCAGATGAGTCCAGGCTCAGAATTGGATATTCATATATTTCTAGCCAAATTTACTCAATGATTACAAATCTGAGAAATTTCCTTTTTGCAGCTAACTCGCAAAGGGTTCTCTGACAATGATATTCTGGCCTATACGGTGTTTATGTCCGTCCTGAACACCTTGGATGCCTTTTATTTTGATGTATGCCTTTTTTCTCGGATCGATTCGGTCATTTCTCTCGGTAAATCCTCATTCCCTTGCTTGTACTCCAAAGTGCTACTTAGAAAACTATATGCACATGGGAACCTAGTTTTTGGGCAAAATTACAATAGAAGGTGAGTTTACGGTTGCTCGGGTTACATAAGGGACGATGCTTTCATGATCTAACATTGAGCTGTCGTGACCTTTGGCAAAGTTATCACATTCCGGATAGAACATTCACTAGTCAAAAGCCTCACAATCTGATCTAAGCCATAGGCAACACCTCCTGCAATAAGACAACGGCAAATGTGACATTTCTATTTGATGGAAAAAATAAGATCCCTGGTCCTGGTGGTCTCCCTGCTGACTTTTATCAAGAATTTTGGGACTTTGTTAAGTGTGATTTTAAGGGTTTAGTATACGATTTTGCCTTTTGGAAACTAGATATTACTAGAGTAAACTATGGGACCATCACTCTGGTCCCAGCTACCAATGCTAAACAAATTCAAAAATCGAGACTAATTTGTTTCTTAAATGTTAGATTTGAAATAATTATTGTGGTGTTAATGAATAGGTTGAGCAAGGCTGTCCCTCCTGTCATTTCTGATACCTAGACTGCGTTAATTATATTAATTTTGGAAAACAGAATGCACTGATTTTGAAGGTAGATTTTGAGAAAGCTTATGAAAAAATAAAATGTCCTTTTGTAATTCACATGCTAAAATTGAAAGGTTTCCCTGGCAACTGGTTTGATTGGGTGATGATGACCATGAGGGGAGGACATGTTGGGGTGAAAGTTAATGACAGGATTGGACATTACTTTAAAATATTTAAGGGGCTTAGGCTGGGGGATGCCCTATCTTTTCTTCTTTTTGATTTGGCTACTGATGCCTTAGCTGTTATGGTTAAGGCCAATAGGTATGGTTTTGTAAAAGATGGGCTTAGTAACCATCCGAGTTTGGGAGTCAATATGCTCCAGTTTGTTAATGGCACTATTTTGCTGTCGCAAGATGATGTAGAAAGTGTAAAAAATTGAAATTCATTTTGTGTGCCTTTGAACAAATGTCTGGGCTCACAATTATTTCCATAAAAGTGAGCTTTTCCTTTTTGGAGAGGCTAATGATAAAAAAAAGACATATATCATGAGATTTTTACATGTAAAATGGGGAGTTTGCCCATGAAATATCCGAGAAAGTCTATTTCTGACACTATAATTAGAATCTCGCATTTATTGCTACTACACTGTTCATTCTAGTTCCTACTTCTTTTTTACTTATTATTTATGTAAAAACAGTCAACCAAAATAATTAATTGGAATTCGAATTAATCATTGAAGAAATTAAAAAGGGATTAAATAAAAAATCCAAGCACATTCATATAAGCCTTGCCTTTCAGTAACTATCCTTAGCGCTGTTCTTCTGCCTATCTCCTATAGGTCAGACAGATCCGGGCTTATCAAGTGGTACTGAAATAGGGTCAAATTCTGTTTAGTAGAAAGGAAGGAAGACGGCAAACGTTGGTGTTGTGTGATTGATAAAATTGAAAAAAGATGTAGCTCCTTGCAAGGAAAACTCCTAGGTTCAATCGCTGGGAGGATCACTTTAGTGCAAGCTTGTTTGACTAATATTCCCCCTTTCATGATGTCCTTATATCCTATTCCTGTTGGTATATTGAAAAAAAGCTGATTTCTTAGATTAGTTTGGCAGAAAGGCCACCGATCCCGACCGATCGCGCGGCACGGACGTCGAAAGCTCCTCCATAGTCGACGGGGGCACTTCACTTGTCCTGGCGCGGCAGCAGCACGGACATGCACAACTGATTTCAATTAGTACACACGAAGTATGATCAACGATTCATAAAGATATTAATTCCATGTAGTGTTCAAATGATCAAATGGATGAGATGATCAACGATTGCTCAGATTAAAAACGAGAAGGTACAGTTACAACTTAACGGATCTGTGCACTCGAGTTTGAGAAGACTATATATATAGCATCCGCATCACCGGGACACTCGACATCAGTAATTAGTAGGCGATTACAAGTTAATAGAATGATCTTGCGAGTAGAAGAATTGAATCAATAATCAGTTTTATCATACAATCAAGTTTGAATCTGTATTCCTATAGCCCTATAGCAGCATATAACAAGAAATGGAGAGAACACCGCAAGTGAAAATAAAAAATTCCGTTTTGTTGTGGGCGATGAGCAGGATCATATGGTGCGAAAGCCAAAATGGCCAAGAGTCTCTGAATGGCATTAGTGGCCGCAGATTCACGAATTACTAGACAAGCGAAAAACGTTTACTCGGAGACATTTTAGGCGTGGGAGGTGAGTCGTGTGAAATGCATCTCGAGAAGCGTCTTGAGCCCTGTTTCAAATGGGGGAAACAAATAAATGAAAAAATAAAATTGGTACATTCAAAAGAACTGCTCAACTGATCAAGAATCATGACTAACCATAGCAAAAAAGCACAAGAATAATATCCCTAAGAGTAGCATCCAGAGCTCACCGGTAATCCGCATCTACCACCAACCATCACCAATGTAGCTTCACAAGGACTCACAAGAACAAGGATAGGGCGCATAAACTTATTTTGTAACTTGTTCGGTGATCAAGAACACGCGCATAGGGAGCACAAGAATCGATCGAAGCATATACTCGCCATCAAGAAGGGACAAGTTTCTCCCCGCCCTACTCCCCAACCAACCCAATTTAACTAACTCCATCGTTCATCATCATACATTGCGTGCATGCATTTTTCCTCTTCCTTCCATATCGTGCACGAGGCCTTTGGCTACTCAATTTATTTTCTTTTCTTGCTTCTCTATTCTACATAGACCCGCAATCTCCCTCCGACAAAAGCATACTTTTGAGTACTCTAAAGAAATATAGCCCATTGGGCGGCTTTAGGATTATGCTTACTCCTCTTGTGGAGAAACCAGAGGAGTCCGACTACCATTTCTTCGTATGAAGTACGTACTTGTTCTTCACCGTGCAAGCTCTACAGTGTTTGAATCCGAGGCCTTCAAGTTCAACCGTGAGACGAGAAGCAAACCGGTACTTAAGCATCGGCGAATGAGAGACGAGTGAGACGCCTTTAGCTCCTAGAATGCCTTCTTCAACTTTGCTATACGCAATTAGCATGCGCCAAATAGAACTGCTAGACTACGCCGAGTTGTGACCACTCATGCCTCTAAAGAGCGAGGCAAAGGGTAACACTAGGGCGGAGCTCCACCTTTTGTTCTTCAGCTCGGACTCCTAAACTAGAAACTATATAAGAGGCACGAGATGATCGGTGTGTGCACTAAAGCTCGACATGATGAAAGCTTATGAGAACTTCACCGCTATAGCTGATACGGGATCTAATGACTTATTTCTTAAAATAGGGTTTTGTGACTACCGAAAGTTTCTCTTTTCATGACACAGGGGTGTCTCTGTGGCCCTAGTTTCTTTGGCCCATTTGAAATGAGCTACGAATAGGTCCTACTTGAGACAATCCTTCGTTGTCCCTTCAGAGGAGATGAGTGGGATGACGAATGAGTTCTTTAAACATCTCTATACTGCTGAAGGTCTTGAAAGAATGGAGGATGTTAGATTACATCGACAGTTCCTCGGAAAGTATCTCGAGCAATGAATGAGCAATTGATCGCGCCCTTTACTGGTTCTCAAGTGTGACCTTTTAAGATGTACCTGAAAGGCCCTCGCCCGGACGGCTATCCAGCCCACTTTTTTTTTCAGCGAAGGTGGGATTTCTATGGTGATGAGGTTAGTGACTTGAGCCACCTTCTCGGTTCTTTTCAATGGGGAGCGTCTTGAGGAATTCAAACCTTCTCGGGGACTACGCCAGGAGATCCAATCTCTCCGTACTTATTCTTGTTAGCAGCAGTTTAGGTATTGAAATAGCGAAATACATAAATTATCTATCTCAAGTACGTCTCAGACTTATCTTGAGCCATCGGTCGATTGAATGCAGCGCGCCTGCAGCAGCTCGACCTCTGTTCCTATGGGGAAAGAAGGTGTGGCTTTGGACCCCAAACTCTTCCATGACGCCTTCTTCTTATAGCGTGGGTAAGTGATCAATACGCACAAAAATCACACCCATTGGATCCATCCTGATATGATTGGGTGATTTGCACGTTCCCTTAAGAACAAGCACACACACACTAAATCTGAAAAGAAAGATAGATGCTCATCTTCACATCGATAGCAGCAGGCTCACTACGTCGTTGTCCAACCCACCTCGTAAGACATCTTTCCTCGGATAGCCAAGCGAAGAGGAGGTCTCAAGCGTGCAAAACACATGTATGAGCAGGAAAAGATGTGCAATCAAGCTCGAGAGACTGCAGATAACGGATCTCTCGTGCACCGGTTTCCCTCGGTTCGGAAGGGAAGCGAGCTTTCAAGGGTCCAAGGATAAAAAGGTAATTAATATGTCTCCGATCAAGTGATAGATAAAGGCTTTACCCATTGGCAAGGAACGCTTGGAGGAGTGAAACAACGATTCCGCCTAGCGAGACACGATATTTGATCCAATCTAGCAAGCGTAGCCAGCCCCACCCACGGGTGAAATTGTACACTCCTATCTCGTTGAAAGCCCTTTGCTTACGGAAGAGAAGAGTTGGATGCCGTGGTGGGAAAGCTCCTGCTTCAACTTTGCTTCTTGTAAGCTTCGGTATAAATAGCTCACTTATGGATCTAATCTCATTCTATGGGAACAGCTTTCATTTCTATCTTTTGGCTTAAAGTGGTGAACAAATCCTTTCTCTTCACTTTTGTGCTCCGCATGGCTCGGGTCAAGATGTGACTCATCCTGTATATACATAATTAGGAGACCTCTCACGAACTTGTTAAAGAAAGGAGTACCATTTGTGTGGACAAGCCAAAGCAATCCTTTGATGTTCTCAAGCAAGCTTTAATTGAGGCCCCGTGTTGGTTCTCCTCGATTTGATAAAAGATTTGTGCTAGAGACAGATGCCTGTGGGCATTGGAGCTGTGATAAGGGGTAGAAGTATTCGTGTGGGGTGGGTTTCGAAGGGAAGGTTGCACAATAGATCGGAGATCCTTTGAGGAAGACTGAAATGACTATACTTATAGAATGGTCCATATCGAACAGATACGATACTGGTTTACACAGAGAATATCGCCTAGCTCTAAAACGGCAGCACCTGAGTGCAACTTAGAGTAAGAAAGAACGACCTTCTGCTACCTTTTTACCGGGGCATTGTTTTAACAACTTTAGCTGATTGATCTACGAATGGAGGATTCAAGCTTATTTTTGTTAACCGAGATGCAAGCGACTAACAAACTGGATTGAAGCCACTGTCGTAATAGTACTGCGGGTTCTTTCGTGGAGCCTTCAAATGCAATAGCTAGCTGCCCAACGGCCAATGCCACGAGCAAATCTCCATTTTCCAACTTATACAACTCTTTGGGGTCCAAACATACTCGCCATTGCAACTTAATAAATAGGACCGGTGGGATCGCCTTCAATGAGATATATCGGTTTCATTTGCTTTCGTACCCTTTGTTTTGGTCATGTGGATGACCCGCAGATCGAGATAAGATGGATACCCACGCATCGCCTTCAATGAAGAGAGTTTTACCAAGGACCCTTAGACAGATAGGGGGACGGACAAGAGGTATGCAACTGCTGAATATTGTCACCGAATCGCTCATCGACAAATACTTGGGGCTCCCTCCTGGTAGGAGTGGATAGGAGCGATTGCTTCCAACACTTAATTGAGAGAGTTTGCACTCGGATTAATGGCTGCAAAGAGGAAGGGCTAATTGGCTCCGCCATGGAGACCAAATACGAGCTTCTTTCATCACATCATTTTGCAGCGGAGAAAAAGAAGAACATAATAAAGTTTCGAATGACTCAAACGGCAACAGGATCGAAGGTAATGACCAGTTAGCATCTCGTCTGAGGTTACTTTGAGGGACTGTTCACCTCGAAGTCCTAGCTCCGACCTTGGGCTCTTGGGGAAAGTAAACAAAGTGATAATCAAGAAATGAGCGCAAGCCTCTTGGCTCCGTTCACGGCAGATGAAGTAAAGGCAGCACTCTGAATTCAATCGAGAGTTAGGTACAGTAATCTTGAGATATGACAATACCTCCCCAAAGCATTGTCAAGTGTTGGAATTAGGGCACCAACCACGAATAGGAGCTGTATAGAACTCCGGAAAGAGACCTTTGATGAAGTCGGCATCCTCCCAAGTGGCATTTGCTTGATCCAAACTAGCCCACTTCCTTGGTTCTTTGAAAAACCATGCAACGCAAGTAATTTTCCACACACCGATTCACACGTTCATGCGGCCATCGATTGTGGGTGATAGGCGAGCTAAACCTCAATTTCACTTGCGATGCTTTGAAGAAGGCCTGCCACATGTTACTGTGAATATCCGGTTTCTATCGAGACTATTGACTTTGGCAATCCATTCCACTTAAAAACATTATCCATGAAAGCATGAGAGACTGATTGTCTTGTATAAGGGTGAGCAAGGGAATGAAATGAGAATATTTAGTGAACCTGTCCACCACCAACAATATGACTTCTTTGCCCAATGATTTGGGAAGACCCTCAAAGAAATCCAGGAGATGTCGGTCCAAGCGAAGTAGGTAATGGCGGTGGATCTAGGAGACCGGGGTAGTGGCAATGCTCTCCTTGACTCTTTGGCAAACTGCACACTCATGTAGAAAAGTTTCAATCTCTGGCTGGCGCCAATCAAATAGCTTTTGACCCTTTGATAAGTAGCCACAATGCTGAATGGCCTCCTATGGGAGAGTTGTGAAGTGAATCAATGATTTGGTGTTTAAGAACAGATCGATCCCACATATATTCTTCCTTTATATCTCAAAATGCCGAATGAAGAGTCTAAGGGGTGCTGCATTGGCGATCTGATGAGCTTCTCAAGCGAGATTTGCAAAGTGATCATCATTAGTGTAGCTGGTTTCTACAGTTGAAGCCCAAGCAGAGTAATCTGCGATGATCGCCATCATAAGAGAATCTCTTCTGCTCAAAGCATCGCAACCTTGTTTTCTTTTTTTGTATTCAATCTTGTAATTGAATTCAAGCAATTTTCACATAAGCTTGTGCTGGATGCCCTCGAGACTTTTTGTTACGTGATGTATTTAAGGCTCTGTTGATCAGTTTTGATCAATAAAAGAATTGGGAACCAAGAAAGTAGTGGCGCCATCTCTTCAAGGATTCACAAATAGCTAAAGCTTCTCCTTATCATAAGTTGACATAGCTGCATTTACGGGTCCAAGGGTTTTATGAAATAAGCAATTGGTGCGCCTTGTTGCATGAGGACAGAACCAATACCTTGACTGATGCATCTGTTTAAAAAGTAAATGGTAGGGTCAAATCGAGGCAAAGCCATAACAGAGCGATGACTGACAATTCTTCAATGTTGTGAAGGCCTCAATTTGAGCATCGACCCTTGGAATGATTCTTTTTTAGACAGTCATGAAGTGGCCTAGAATTTATCCCATAATTCTTGACAAATCTTCTTTTCTGCAGCCATACCAAGAAAACTCCTCAACCGAGTGATAGTCTTAGGTGCTGGCCATTCTTTGATGGCAACTATTTTGTGGGGTGCGTAGATAGACCCTATCCTTAGATAACATGCCCTAAATACTCCACTTGAGGGACAGAAAACTGCATTTGCTAATCTTAGCATATAGTTTTTATGACCTTAGAATATCGAGGACTAACTTGAGATGCTTGAGATGAGCTTGTTTGGTCTTGCTATATATCGAAATATCATCAAAGAATACCAAAAGGTATTTCCTGAGCAAAAACATGATTCATTAAAGATTGGAAGGTAGCAGGTGCATTAGTGAGTCCAAATGGCATCACTAAGTATTCATAATGACAAAAATATGTCCTAAAATTTTGGAATGTCTTCTCTCTCATTCTTATCGATGATAACCTGATCTCAAATCAAGTTTGGAAAACAGTTGTGCACCATGTAGCTCATCTAATAGATCCTCAATGACGGGAATATTGAATTGATTTTACGCACTTAACCCGAAAGCAAGTTTGAAAACAAGACCTGCTCTGTGAAGTGATGGAAGTAGTGAAGGTTTAGGCTTCGGATCTGTGAAGTTCAGGTTTTGGAGTAGAGGTCGAGGCTAGTGCGGGTAGCCCTGCCGGAAACTAGAAAGAAGAGGTGATGCACCGCCCGGCGGTGGGTGGGTTCAGCTCGATCAAGCGATAGGAGTTTTTCTCTATCTTGCTCCATGGTGTTCAAGCGGGCGTCGAAAGCTGTGATTCATGGGAGGGAGCAGCTTCAATAGCTTTGGCTGTGAAAACTCTTGGTCTTGGAGCATCGGTGTCATCAGTTCACCCAAGATCAGCAGGACAAATAACTACTAGGTTTGTGCGTAAAAGCGTCTTGCGTGACGGGAAAGAGTGGAAAAACAAAGAGATTCATCAGCTATGGAATCGGCAGTATCGGTATTGAGCAGAGGGGTGTTCACAAAGCATCCCATGGATGGTAATGGTGCTTCCCACCTGCTGTTCCTACTCCTTTGGCTGGTGCCGTCGGTGACTTTGAAGTTGAAGCTTGCCCGAATCGATGTAACCATGCTGGTAGTACTATGATTGCCTTAGAGCGCAGATGTCTCTGTCCCTAGGGCGTGATGCTTAGGTGCGAGGTGAAACACAAGCGGAGATCGAGAAAAGAAATCATACGGATTGCAACCTCACAGATGAAGAATCGCTTCATTGTTCCCACCATCTATATCGGATGTTTAATAAGAATAGGAATCGAATAAGCTGCTGATTGACCGAGGAAGCATTTGAAAAGAAAGGAAGGGTGATGCTTGTTAAACAAAGCTGCGTGTGGGGCCGCCACGTATAGCTGTAGTTTCTGCTTGTAGCATCGGTTATTTCCGTTATTGCTGTAGTAGCATCGGTTATTGCTCGAAGTTACTTAATGACCCAATCTATCTATGGCAACCACCCCTACTTTTAGTAGATGGAGATGCGCACCTAGAAAAGACGGATGAAAGAGAACCTGCCCTTGACTTCTTCTCTTGTCATCGCTTCGCGCAAAGCGATCTATGGTCTCAACAAGCCCGATAAGCGTCGATTTTGAAGTTCAACCGATGGTTATGTTATCGAGGCAGGGTTTGCTCGGAGTGATCATGATTCGGCCATGTTCGTATCGGTTTATCCTCGAGGGCGTGCTATTCTGTTGTTGTATGTTGATGATATCAAACTGACCGGTGATTACTCCGTTACCATATCGCTGATCAAGTGTCGCCTTCATCAATTATTTGCTATGAAGTAGCCGACGCGCCTAAGCCTTTTCTTGGCTTGGAGGTCGCACATTCTCCTCGTGGATATTTGGTATCTCGGATCAAATAACGTCATGACTTGATCACTCGAGCTCAACTCAATGATGAGAAGACTGCTGACACTCCTTGGAGCTTTACGTTAAACTCCGTCCGACCGATGGCTCACCATTATCGATCCGATGCAAGACATACTGATGGGTCGGCAGTTTGGTTTATCGGCGATCTCTTGCCGGATGGCTTTTCCTAAGAAAGTCAGCCTTTCATAGCTGCCCCGGTCAGTTCACTTTGCAGCAGTTCATCGGAGTTCTTAGATATATTCGAGGTACCTTTTCTCGAGCCGTCCTTTTTTCGTCATCGTCTTCTTTAGAGTTGCGTGCAACTCTCGATGCCGATTGGGCCTTCAGATAGGTGCTCAACTACAGGCTTATCTATTTTATGGGGAGACGAGACACTATCTTGGATGAGATAAAAGCAATAGATTTGCTCCTTCCATTTGCCGAGCGAATACCGTGCCATGGCACACTACTAGATAGATTGTATGGCTCCGTTGGTGACTTTACGATCGCGGGTTTCATTTGAAAAACCCCAACGCCATTCATCTTCGTCAAATCCGGTCTTTCATGCAAGAGTTTCATTTTTGGCGCTACTACGTTCAGTTAAAACTTCTTGATGGCACCATCATCTCATTACCTTATTTTTCCCTTCGACTTGGCTATGACCAATGCCCCACCTAGCTGAATAGGCGTAACAAAGCTACTGAAAAAGGCAAGGTGCACCTTAGATTGAAATCGACAAATTGCGTTTTGCGGATGGATTCTTTAGAAAGATTCCCGGATAAAGTTCAAGAGAATATTGAGTTAGAATCTAAATAAAGGCGCATACGTATGCAAGCGGGGGCCCCACTACTTCTTCATTCAGGGGGGGCTAGCCTCATGACTTCCCACTGGGCGAGGGGTGCACCTAACCCACCTACTCACTCATCAATGACCGGTATCGGGTATTTCTTTTTTACGGTTTGCGCATTGAGTTGCCTATAATCCATAGGCGCCACGAACCTTCTTTCTTCTTGTAAAGAAGAGCCGGTGAGGCATGAACTAGGTTGTAGAGTACCATTCTAGAGTAACTCCTTGATTATGGCTTCAATTTCATCCGGTGGTGTGAATACCTATAAGGCCTTTGATTCATCGGTTGACTATCGTGAGGTGAATCCGATGGTCACATGGTCTTTTAGGAGGGAGGGTAGTGGGTTCTAAGAACACATCGGAGAAAGAGGACCAAACCTGCTTGAGTCCTCTTCTACATCTTAGTACTTCCCACTCCAATGGATCTAGTTTTAGAATAGCTTTGATCCGGCCATGTAGAGCACTCATAGAGGTTCGGCTTCACGTCGATAATCTACCACACCCATGCTAGAATTCAGTGGAGTCCCCACTCGCCAACCGCGATGTCTTGGTTGAGAGGCCCCACCTACCCATCTTCCCACAGTTTCACCGAGGTAGTACCATCCCCAATTCGCCACTTCTTGTGTTGATGTACTAAGAAATTGGTTGAGGCAATCGACTTCAATCGGAGGAAGCACTTGTGCACATCAACTTAGGATATCCCTCCGTTCTACACCAGATTATGCACTCACCTCTGGTATAATATAGGAAAGGAAGACGCCCTTCGATTGCACGCCAAAGCAGCTTTGCCTAGAAGGCTCGCCTAGAATAGGAATCTTTATTTGGCTTACACATTCGCTCCTTACGCTGTCCCCCTCGGCTCACCTAGCCGGTCGTCGTCTCAGGCTTCACACAAAATCTTCACGACAACGCATGCTTTTGTAGGGTCAGGCAGAACCGTTGTTGCTGATGGGAACTTCCCCATATTGCTATCAATGTCTTCATGTCCTACGACCTAACATTACTGCCCGAATCCCCAATCCTTTGCTTCTGTGCGATGAGTACCAATATCCACTAATCGTTGTTTCGGATCACGGTTGCGGTTGACATCTCTTCTAATTAAATCGTCGAAGCAAATTGTTGTGTGGAGGAATCAATATCTCGACATAAGCCAAGAGGCGGATCTTGTGCCACTCCACCGGTCGTATAAAGCTGGCATGCATCTGGCTCCGGGACTCTTTCATAGAATTCAATTTCTCCGCTCCTCAAAAGCCCAAAGGAGCGGAGTTGATGCTCCCACATCCATAGCATGAGTAGTTGAAGCAAGTGAATGATTTGAAATTGAGTTATTTCCGCAGAATAACACTCTTATATATTGAGCTCGTAATGGTACCTCACAATTCAAAAGTCTCTCTCACGAATGAAGAATGGCGTGTTCTTGGGCCATTAGAAACATAGATAGGGTTGACGGCGGAGCGAACAACGAAACTTCTGACAGCTTTTTCGTTACCGTTCACTTGCATCACATACACAAGTGCTCTCTGAACCGTGCAATAAGGTCACCCATAACACGGCTCTCCCAGGGTTACCTTAGCCCAGGCCATGCTATTCCATGATATTGGAAAAAGTTGACTAATTATCATCGTCTTGGCTAGGCGCCTTTTGAATATGAGTGGGGCTCCTAGTCTAAGGCGCCTTGGGCCAAACCGAAGGAAGAGCAAAAGGCGAGGCCACACCGGCGAATAGGAGGGAGCTTAGCTCAGATCCCGCACTTGCGAAATGAATGGATCAGAAGGGGCTGGGTTCTATTTCCGGGCGGGCGGGAGGTGAAGGCCAGAAGAAGAGAAGTGCCTTCCGGTGAGGAAGAGGATAAAGGTGCTGTCATCTATCTCGACCTGTTTCGAGGCGTTGGAAATGAAGACGGCTCGAGAATCACTGGCGTGCTTTCTCTCCCCATCGTTTCGCCAACAAAGAAGTCATCCTTGACTTGACTAACCATTCCATCCCTACCGAGCCGCCTCTTGATATTTACCTCTGCCTTTCTTTTTGAGAACATATTCAAATCAAAAGAAAAAAAAGAAAGAAAAGTTCCTCGTGATTTAATCGGCCCTAAGGAGTTTACTCGACCCATTCTCATCTCCCTTTGCTCAAGTGTGCGACTCCGTATGAGGACCTCCTTCCCTTTTGCTCTGCCCACTCTCCGTTCTACGGTTATCAAAGCGGAGGAAGGGGCGGGCAGCAGGTACCCGAGCCTTTGTCCCACATCTATCAAGAAGATGTAGTTCACGGTTCCACGAATGCTCCTATCTCGGCAAAATTGTGTGAGTGCAGTTATGCGGATGCCATGTGGAATAGATCGATTCAGTTCCCCTTCTTTTCGGTGCACTTTCGCTTTATCTCCGACACACAAGGAAGGGCGGTGGGAAAACTGCCTAGCCTCTGTCGGTCGATCATTCGGCGGCATCTTGCATTCACGCCTCCGTTTGGCCCTTTCGGGAATGTAGTTGTAGATACGTGAGTCTTAGTGGGTCGTTGGCTCCACCTCTTATCTCCTTCTACGACATCTTGGTAGTCGCCATATTCAATATGTCCTTAGTCATATCTGCCTCGCGGTGGTGACACCTCCGAAAGAAAGGAGGAGGACTTCATTCAGATGACTCGCGATCGCCCTCTAAGCGATCAAAATAAGGTAAAGCTTGAAGATAAGTTTTGTACTCGATTAATTTCTCGGTCCCTCTAGTCGGGTGGGGCGGCGGCGGATCCCGAAAACGTCGTGCGGGTCTCCCGCGCTGCGGCTCCGCCATTTGAGGTGGCCCGGCCAGCATTCATTCGAAAATCACTGTAGTGAAATTGAGAATGCCGACCTCGGAAGCTAATTGGCGTGTGGCGGCTGTCTTAATCCGTTATTTGTATCTATTCATTGATACATTGGCTCGCTCCCCTCTTTTTCAGAATGAATGAGCGCTCGGACCTTCCATTCCGTCGACAGCTTCCCTGGCTCTTCCACCGTCGGGCTCCCTTTCCTCCCTATGCTCCCGGCGGGCCCACCGCTTCACGCTGCGGCGTTTAGACGGTCTTTGCGATGGTGCCATCCTCCAGGCTGTCTGTATGGGTGGGTTGTCCCTTGCTGCTACGTTACATTAGGCGCTATGAATTACAGGAAATTCGGTGGTTGACTTGGACGCGGCGGGTTACCGTTCCTTGTCCGAGATGTGAGTGCGGTGGTGATGATCACCGGTATCGCTGGCGCCCTTGTGAGCACTCGGGACCCCTACGCTCGTGAAAACCAGGTCGGTCCTCAGCCAGATGTGTGGATAACGAGGCCACCTTCACAACCTTCTCCTTCTATCTTTATCTAAAATCGGGTAGGGCGGTTGGCAGGTTGCTCAACCGTCCCTTTGCCGGTGCTCATGGCGCTCTGGAACCTCCACCGTGCTAGCGGCATAGGAGCCTACTCAGCGTCGGTGACCGTGCCGCAGGTGATCAATATGTGGTTCATACGTTCCACCACTTCTCCGTTCATTTCTAGTCGTGAAACACCATGAGCAGAGGATGTTGAGGTCGAATTGAAGTGAAATTCTTGATTTGCCCGTTCCTAGTCGTCATGGGAAAGAAATAAGAAAAGAAATAAAGAAGAGATTATTCCCTAGAGCTTGTCGGTACCACGATACTCAAATGCATCTCCAGCGCGTCTACAGGCGCTTTTATGCTCGCCTTGCATACAAGCGGCGCTATTAAATTAATAGCTCAGCGGCGATGATTGATGTAGTCGATCGTGCCCTCGATTATTCTATTCACGATAGAAGGATCATGGCGCCGGAAGCATTCCATCCAGCAGCATCTCCTTGACCCGCGAGGACAGCGATGTTAGCTACATTGAGGCGTTCACGCGCACGAGCGATCTCGAACACTATGATAATAAATCCAAAGGAAAGGTCGACAAAATGATTCAATCTGACTTTCTCGGTATACGGATTGAGTAAAAAGGGATATATGAAGTTCAAGGCCTTGCCAAAACCGTCATGGCCCTATTATGTATAGGCCGTACTAAGCCAATAGCGAATAACAAACTCTTTCCTGCTCCCTCGACCTTAGTGCTCCCCATCATCCTGAAGCCTCAGCTGCCAGCCATTGTATCTAAGCACTGCGGCAAATTGATACAAGTAGCTAAAGATCTACGCATCAGACATCTCGGCGAGCGGTTTAAGCAACACTAGGGTGCAGGAAAATTCCGCTTACCAAACAAGATGTCGAGGCGAACTCATAATTCCCCTCACCGTGATAGCGGTACTGTAGCATCCGTGTGGAGAGGAGTAAGCTTTGACACCTTTTTCAGATTGGAAGGATGAATACTTGTGTTGGAGTCCTGGAGACCAGGATAGCCTCAGATCAAAACCTAATAAATGTACAGGGTTGATCATATTTTTGGGCAATAAGTATTCGAATTTTAGCTTATGTAGCTCAAAACTACGCCACTGAATACTTGATTCATTAAGATTCGTCACCCTATACCGGAAGTCTCTATCGTTTTCTTTATGCATTAAGCTTCACGGTTGGGACTCCCTAAATCAAGCGCAATGGTTGTTTATCAACCACTCACGGCGACACGAGATCTTGACTTAGCTCCCACGGGTCATCCACGGAGGAAGATAACGAAAAGGAGACAAAGTCCTAACTAAATCAACACACAATAACCTCAACCTTCTACCCATTCCATCCATCATATCGGTCGAAGTCGAGGAGATTCGTTCTTATCTATAGATAAGGCAGAGAACTTATGACCTCGCGGATGGAGAGGATTGAACCCGTATTCCTATCAATACTTGGTTTTCAAGGACTCTTTCAACCTCGAGACATCCATCCTCTTTCCTTCGCCCTATCTATCTGTGGCTGGCAGGTAGAAGCTCTATGTGATTCGCTCGCTTGCTTGCCCACCAAATGGTGACTCTATTGCCTGGCAGCTTAGCACTCGGTGAAATGCGAATCGCTCACAGCTTAACTTCTTTCTATATGATAATATGCACCGTCGGTTGCAGCGCTCCTGCGGAGTAATAGCAAGAGTGAAGAGCAGACGATCCTCAAAAAAGTCGGCGAGTGAATGAGTCCGACTCGAGTTCGTGAGTCAGCGTGGCAAGAGGCGATTCGACTGAGCGATCCATAAGTGAAGGACCGATCCTTTAAGTACTGTTGCAGAGATTGGTGGCTTGGCGGCTCACGAGCAACATATAGAAAAAGGTTGCCCATCACTCCTCGCTCCTTTTTGAAGCCCTGCTCCCCCTTTCTTTAAGTATCTATCCGGCTTGCATTTTGGGGCCGAGTACTACAGTTCCTCCATAATCACCACAGCAGCCCAGCTTGAAGAATGCTCTCTCCCAGATCCTGACAAGGTGTGGAATCTGGATCTCTGTGTTACGACTCTATTGGATCAAGTCAGGATACTAAGCCTTCTACTACTACTACTTAGGAGATCAAATGCTATATTTGAAGATTGGACTCTCTTGTTTTTTGAGGCTGTTCGAGCGGGTTCCTGGATCATTCTTACCTAAATGGATGAATGAAGAAGGGGTATTCCTAGGCACTAGTTATTTTCTTATGTGTGGACTTCGACCTTACAAAGTATGAGTCTGTGCCTTCCTAAGTTGGTCCTGAATTTCAAATGAAGTTTTGATTTTCTCGAGGGGCGTAGCAAACTGTTTGGTTGGCTCGAGCATTCTAAAAATAGAGTCCTGCTGGACAATGTTGATAACGGAAATCTCTAACCTCCGTGGTGGGTGTGAAGAAGGGTACATCTAGAGCGAGAGAATATCTTTATGGATATGAGTGGAGGCGAAGTCTCGAATGCGGGCTGACAGAACCTTTGTACCAGGATCATCCACGAGACTACATTTTGTGGTAGATGACTCAATAAGCGGGGCCTAGAACCTCTAAAGAGGTGTGACCGATCACGGATCACGATCAAGAAGAGTCAAAGCTGTCTTACTAGCGCGAGCAATCATCCAACTATGGTGGTTTCTCAGCGGTGGGTACATTTACATTGCACATTGTGAGTTCATATTTTCTTTTCTAAGAAACAAAGGATTCGGCGGATGATGCCGTTCTAGCGGTACAAGAACTCCCGTTCGGTGAAGCGTCTGCTTTAGCAATGTCTTTGATCCTCGATCAACAATTTGAGGAAAGGCGAGGCGAAGCCTTTGGATGAAACCAATGAATCTTCGATCCGAAAGACTAAGGGCTAGGCGCTCACCTATCTACACATTTCCTCTTTGGCGTTGGCTCCACAGTTTTGACTGCGAGTCGCTTTAGTTATCTCAAATCTTTGGCAGGAAGGGCCAAGCCAAATAGTGCTCTTTAGAAGCGTAATCCGTGCTTGAAACTCCTTAGCTAGGATCCAAAACCTATGCTTCGCTCTTCCTCACCGAACGATGCTTACTCTTCTCGATCAAGATTTTGGAGACTTTGAAGCTCAAGGACACATTGCGAAACAAATGCTTTGTTTGGCACCTTCGTCTTCCTTTCTAACATTAGTAAATTCGAGCTAATGGGACCAGTTTGAATTGCCTAGAGGGTGGAGAAGTCACATCATCAGGGTTTGTTGTGGGTTCAATTATGACCCCGGTCTAGACGGAGTGGTTGCGTGTAAGTACATCATGTTACATATCTATTTTAAGCTAAGCTAAATGCCTAAACTAAACAATTTTCTATGCGGCATCCTCTCTTGAGGCGAGCCCTATCGATGATTTCATTACATGCAATGTGAAACACGAAATACGGTAGTTTCAAAGTGCCATCTCTATTAGATCCCATGCTTATTCTTGAGCGGCTTGAAGGGAAGTCAGGGCTGGGTCAGCTAAAGGGCGGAAGGGCGGGATATGTATTAGCTCTCTATGTGCTATTAGCTTAAGCTTATCACTCGACTTATTACCCTAGGCGAGAGGGTGGGGAGCATCACTAGAGTCTCGTGCAGTACAAGATCTGGCTTATATAATTCAAGGTTATGGCTGAACTGGTCTCACCGCTTCCTTCCTCAATGCTAAGCGGGACCCTTGCTTTCCATTGCCTTCGAAGGGACCGACCATATGCATACTTCTTTTGTACAACTTTGCTCTGTTGGAGCCTTTGCAATAAGAAAGTGGATTAGGAGAAGAGCTTCATGACGATGTTCCCTTCCTTCTATATATCCATATATCTAAAGGGCACTCGAGACGGTGTGACATTCTATCGAAATGCATCTCACATTAGGTAGCCATCCATGACCCGTGTGTGTTTCCCAATTGCTCATCAAACCATCATTTCTTTCTTCCATCCCGGAGCAGTCAAGACTTGCCTTCTTTCTCATGCCAACGAGATGGATGCGGCCGAGCTGAGTGAATTCCCTCGGGTGGCGCTATGGAATAGGCAGGATCAATGAAAATAACGAGATCGATCGGTATCCATCGCTCGGACTGCTTTCTCCCGATATCTGTATCGCTTTGGACGGCCAAACAAGCAAGAAGAAGAAACTTCCATTTCGCATAGCTGCTAAAGTAGTAGTTTTGTCAAATCATACTTGACCAATAGTATCGGTGGCTTTATCGTCCATAACCTAGTTTTATGTCTGCATAGTGAAGGAAAAAGAAAAGCATGTTAAGGAGACTTGAGGAAAGTCACGATAGACAAGAATGGTATGGTTGGATTGCCCGTGAATAAGCAGCAAGGCTAAGCGAGTTGGATTTACTTCTTCTATTGTCGGTAGCATCATTTGCCTTCCACCCTCTCAAGAACTTCAAAAGCCTGAGACACTTGTTGCCAATAGTATGGAATGGAACATTTGCAACAGTTCTTATGAGCCATTTAGTAACGACATATCTCTAAACCCTTCTTGCGGATGGTTCAAAGCGAAACTTAGTAGCAGCCCTATCTTCCCCATTTTCTAGAAGTAAGGACAATGTCGACCCAGCTTGCAAGAGGATAGTAAAACTTAGGAAATAAATCCTCGGAAGTTGAAGAAACGAACTCTATCAAAACTTCTCTCATGGCTGTCTTGTTTGTTAGTCGAGCCACCAACCCTTCTCGGTTCACTGGTTCAGTTTGAGATATAGAAAGCATTAAGCTTCCATCCTATTAATATGTATTACGCCATTGTTTCATGAAACAAATCTGATCATGTCCATAAAGAAGATCAACACTCTGCACAAGTTAGTGAGCTCGACAAAAACATAGCTCTTAAATTTGGTTGGACCATAAACATCCACCCAAGCACAATTATCACAGCCTCTATACTCAAACACCATGGAGAAATTGACCCTCCCCAATGAGGTGCATCCATGACATCGAGTTGACTCAATAAGCATTCCACGCCCTTGGCTGACAAAACCACTTGAAAAGCTTTGCCGCAATTATTGCCAACTCTTTATCGAGAATTTCTCTCTTAGTTTCTTGCACAAACTATGTCCA
Source organism: Aegilops speltoides (assembly GCA_021437245.1). Classification (NCBI taxonomy): domain Eukaryota; kingdom Viridiplantae; phylum Streptophyta; class Magnoliopsida; order Poales; family Poaceae; genus Aegilops; species Aegilops speltoides. Next base: position 466,699,259 of record CM038143.1, read on the forward strand.
CCACTCTATCACTTGAAGGTTGCCCCTTCTACGGCGGGCCCTCACATTCAAGATTAGTGTCTTCATGGCGGTATCTGTTTTTGTTATGCCTCCTCTTAGCTCGCTTTCGTAGTGTTCTTGTCTTAGGCGGTATACATAACTGTGATTATCTAACTCTTGACAATCTGGTAATATCCTCATTCTCACGAATCAGAGCTTAACTCGACCTTTGGAAGACTGCTCCTTCTCATGAGCAGCTAACTTCTTTCTGACGGCTTCATAAAAGCAGGCAAGTTCTCTTGCTTTAATAAATTATAGACACTGTCAATTTCCTCCGCACTGTGACACTAGACCACTATCCTTTGCAATTCTAAGCGAATCAATGGAATTGCAAATAGCATATCTGTTAGTAGAAGACATGCACTGTTCATCAAGATTCTTGCGTGAAGCCATCCTTTACTGCACGTTCTTGAATAGGCATGCCATCCTTGAGGATCCTATCCTAGCACTTGTCCTCGTTGCTTTAATTCTTGCGTTTGCACCTCATTGAACTTCTCTTGTTCTTTGGTCATTCGAAAAAACCTCCATACCTTAATAATAGGGGCTTGTGTATAAGGAAAGCGGCAAACCGGTCAAAGCGACTGTTCTATCTCAACTCTCGACTTGAAGGAAGATGTGGCGGATCAAAGGCTGGCTCTATTCAAGTACAAGTTCCGGTGAAATGCGTTGATGTGGCCAATCGATATACGGTATAGTTGAATGGTTAAACAAGTTCACATGCGGAGCTACTGTTCTCCATGATTCAATTGGTTCTTACGCCTTGCCTTCTTATCTATCGGTCCCAAGGTCAAAAAATAGGTTCGATGGTTGACCTCCCAAAGGTTAAAGAAAGACATCGGTATTAAGACCACTCCCTCAGGATGATGATATGTCCCAACCATCTATAGCCCATGGTTAGTTACTAAGAATTCGGAGGTCGGATGAGATAAATGGGTGTGTTCAAAATGGAATGATCCCCTTTCTCAAAAGATACTTTATTTCCATCTGCATTCCTATTTCTTTGTGGGCTTTGGCGTAACATTTCTGTTTCATTTCTTTCAAAATAGCCTAGCTTTTCACTCGTGCGTGGGAAGAGAATCTTACTTCATATAAACACAAAGCACTTATTAAATGAAGTGCGTTAATTCACTCGAAACCTTTGCACAAGAATTGCTCCTTTGTATGACCGAACCTCGGCTTTGTCTCATTCAAGCTAGAAAAGTAAGAAATAGCTCATTTCATCTTTCTCACAGGTGGATTCAGACCACCAACAATGTCTCCTTTTAGTAGATCGTGATCTGTCGTCCTCCTCATTATAGTCCTCCTATCATCATAATTTCGATTCCCTTTTCATTAGCTTGTAAATTCATTGTGTAAAATGACCATCTAACTAGAACTAGATATGAGCGTTATTTCGCGGGTTGCTAGTAGTTTGTTTCATTATCCCTCCCGTCGTCCTCTTGATTTTCATTTTGTTGGAGTTGGGTGGGAGTTTCTCTAGCTCATCCTTAAAATGAAGGTTGATAAGATCAAATATGACTCTTCTTTGCCCTTCAACATCATCCGTCACCTTGTGAAATCAATTAACCAGCGTCTGTTGAATGAAAGTTCTCGAGATTTCTCGTATGCATGTGTTTTTGACCTCGCATCTCCCACGTAAGCACATAATTTATCGTAGAGCGGTTTAGTGAATTGATTGTTTTGAAATTCTGAATTGCTCATCAATCAGAAATTCCTTTATTGATTCGGCATATTGCGAATATCTTCTGATCTGAGCCGGTGGTTCAAGTCAATAGTTAAAGAGGCGCATCGCTCCCACCCCTTAGTTACGCTATCACTAGATGATGATAGCATTAGATTCACGATGGGGCTTTATACGTTTATCCCCGAGCAGGCAGGACTTTCAGTTCGTCCCTCCATGGTGCATACAGTATCCGTCCATTCGGGTTTCTTCAAAATGGCCCTAAGAATGTGATAAACATCTTTGTGAAAGCGAGAGAAGCCATTCCATGATTAGTTCCTAGCGATCACATCACGCGATCAAGAGGATCTAAAACTACAACCGCAATCACAATGATAACTATTCCCCAAAAGAAACCAAAAGAATAAGATGATAGATCAAGTCTTACGGTTTCCTTTTCCTCTTCCATTCGAACCTGCGGGTTTCCCGTAATAGGAAGATCTGCGAGAACTCTTACCCATATCTTACAATTTCTTGAGAATTGTCGCTCATAACGATGGAATTGTCGATTGTAGCGACCGGCCTTCAATGGCTCGATATGAAGACGACCAGCTCTACAACTTTTGGTGCCATATCTTCCAAAACCAAGTTGTGTACCATCCGGTTCATGACCCTACTACATACGCATTTAAAATATTTACTATATTTAAATACGTTTCGGATATATACGTCCTTCTTATTTTGACTATATGAGATCCTCACTTTGACACCTGAAATTCCGTTCACGAGTGATACTTCCAGCGAGGAGCATAATCGATTTTCTGGTTAAATACATTTACAAGATGTTTTCCATACTTTCCGCATTCGATTCTAGCTATTTCCGCACCCTAATCGACGAACAACGAATCGTATCCCATTCCACCCCTCCATGCTGGAGGTCCCATCAGCGAAGGCCAGAGACTTACTATCTGGCGTTTTCGAGAAGAGCAACGGAAAAAAAATAGGTGAACCTGGATACAACTAAAGAAAGAACCGACCTTGACTTCTTCTATCTACACCCACAATCGAATCGGACGCGCCAAGTGCAGCTTATTGCTTGAAATGAATCGAGGAGTTCCTTTCTTGCTCGGAGGAAGGATGGCCGCATCAATTCTTTCTCTGTCGTTTTTGATCCGATGTGAGTGCGATCACGATTGTTTATCAATCAGCTTTCATGGTAATCCGTCACAAGCCGTAGTTCCCAATTTATCAAGGGAGTGTGAGTGTAAAATGCACACGTCTATGGTGTTGCCTTCCATTTGCATGTGCCATCTTTTTCAGTCAATCTCCTCTCTATTAGCTCCATCATTGAGCAATTCAAATGTCTTGTACATTTGATGAGGATTAGGTTTATTTGAGGAGGGAGCAGCGGGAGAGGATTAGATGCAGGAATCAGGCGTGAAGGGGTTGTGGTTGATCAAGTGGATGTCGCATTGTCTGTGATTGCTAGAGGACTGAGCGGAGATCTTGCTACATCATTTTTCGTTTGGGCTATCCATTGATAATAAGAGTAGGATGTATGTATCCTTTTGTTTAAGAAGGTGGACAAGAGCATACTTGTGTGTGTGCTTTAGCGTTTGGGGCATACAAGGTGCATATCCTAGCATTGGCCTTGATGATGAACCCTTCTTATTGATACATTACGATGTTTGGGGTCCATGTTACACATCATACGGCGGGTTCAAGTGGTTTGTTACATTTATGGACTGTTGCACTTTCATATGACTTGCTTGATTTATTTGATGAAGCACAAGAGTGAGGTTGTGAGATGGTTCGGGACTTCCATAAGCTGGTGGCTACTTAGTTTGAAGCGAAGATTGATTCTCGGTCGGATAATGGGACTGAATATGTGAATAGAGGTTGATGCTTATATATCGAACATGGGATTATTCATCAGACTACTTGTGTTGGGCTGGATGGAACCCCATCAAGAATGGAGTGGCGGAAAGGAAAGGAAGAACGAGCATCTGCGGGAGGTAGCACGGTCACTTATGTTTTAGATAAATGTGCCAAAATTTATCGAGTGAGGCAGGCTGACAGGCGTACCTCATAAACCGTATGCCGTCTAGGATACTTGGTATGAAGTCTCCACCGAACTTCTCTTGGGCCAAGGGAGTTCAAGTGCCTCTAAACAAAAGTGAAAGGTTGTGTGTGTGCTTTGTGCGAGATCATCGACCTGTTGGCAAATTGGATCATGAGCGATGAGGTGTATATTTCTTGATTATGCATCTAGCCAAAGGGATATCAATGTTGGGATCTTATTGGGAGAAATTATCACATAAGTATGGATGTAACCTTTAGGGAACATGGCCATACTACACACACAGTAGAGGTGATCTTAGTCGGTTCTTGGAGAATTCTGCTAGCACCGAGGTGATGATCGAGAGGAGAATGAAGGGAATGCTGATGCTAATGGGAGATTGCTCGTGAGAGGCATAGAAGAAGAAAAGAACCATTCGTGATAGGGACTATTCCTTGCCCTACCTAGTGTGGCTTGGAGATGTAAGCTTTGTTTCTTCTCTAAGTTGCCTGCGGCCCGAAAGAATGGAAGAGGATTTTAGTATCCTTGATAATATTGTTCGATCTAAGCGCGGGAAAAGAAAGGGAAAGAAGATCAATTAGAGGTTATGGATGCTCAGGAACATGCTTCTCTCGGTGGGTCAATAAAAACAACTACAGGAGAAATCCTTGCGGCTGCTTATTCAGCGAGCATCACCATTCAACAAGTGTCATCCTACATAGTATTGTTGGTCATGAGCATCAGGCGTGTCAATATCTTTGGAAGGATTTTGGTGGGGCAACTTGATGAAGAGGTTCTGCGTGCCATTGATGGGAGATCGATATCGGCGAACCTCCCTACCTACGTGCTTTTGTTCTTTTTAAACAACAGACGGAGGGCTATTCACGTTATCGCAAACCATAGAGGTGGCATTTGGCACATCCTATGGCACCTAGCAGAACTTCTTTGACCTGTCTGGTACATTGAGCATTTATTGTATTTGAAAGGTCTCCTTTACAGCCATAGGATCTCGTACCCACTTGTCTCTTCAACCTCAGCTTATCCCGGTGGTAGGAAGTCATCCAAACAAAGATACTATACTATTGGCCATTAGTGCTTAGTGCTTGGTGTCTTGATTGGCTATTAGTGCATCTTGGCTTTAGGTGTTGTATCTCCTCTTTATTATTGAGAAAAGCCAACTCGGGGTTGGGGACTCTTATTTGGTCCCCTTTGTTTGGCGTGGCCAACCCGATATAGATTAGGAGAAGCGATAGAAGTGGCTTGATTCTATAAAAAAATCAATATGGGGCATGGATATAGAACATTCTTCCTTGCATTACCAGTGGTCCAATTGCATTGCATCAATAGTAGCTGCCTTTATCTCCGCATTCACTAAGCGAAATCTGAACCTCGATTGCTCTCTTTATCTTGAACTATTTTCTTTAGTTGACATCGAGGGTTTAGTGCCACGTTCAAACCTTTCTAGAAAATAGAAAAAGTGAAGTTCTCGAAGTCAGCCCAACATAATTGGTATCGCTTTTCCCTCATCTAGTGAAACAAGCTAGTTACGGACAAGGAAAAAGCATTATATCGAGTTTAAGGAAAGGCGGGATGCTTCTACGGTCACGGATAAGGCTACGGTGCCTTTTACAGAAGCTCACACTTTGTAGCCCTTCTCCTTCTATATTGGCAGATCAGCAAGCGAGAGATACTATGTTCTTCAAAGCCCGAGGAAGATGTGGGAAAACCTGCAAGCTTGAAATCGGCGACCCCCCATGATTTCTCATATCCTTCTTGTACAATCAGCCACAGGCCTCCCCTCATATGATCTGCGGCCCATTGGGATTCTACTTGGATCTCCTTTTCCTTGACTTTGGACAAATCGATTTACGGCGTATTTCATTGGTCGTAGTGAACCTCTTCCTTCATTCAAGTTGGACTAGATAAACACTAGTATCAATTGGTAATCGAGACCTAAGCGAATAACTTCTCGAGTGAGTAAGATCAATATCAATAGGTGGGAGTGAAGTCGAAGTGAAGGTAGCGAGAATAGAACCTATGTTGATGTAGCCTTTTCCAATACTTCCCTTTCGTGCTTTGACCATGTCAGTTTTCAAGTTCACAAGGGGTTTTCGAGGTCAAGCTCGGAGGCATTAGCACTTGCTGTTACTTACGGTGTGGATAGGCCGGCCTCATCTCTCTAGTCCTCTGTTCAATGAAGCCTTGAGTATACCTTGGCCAATTCATACTTGAGATCGAATCGACGGGACGGTTGACTTGAGTTGGTTTTGTTCCTTGAGGCACTTTTCATACTCAACTAAAGCAGAAACCTTCCCGAGAACAGGAAAGATGGCTTCATTTCTTTAATACAATCTGTATTCCTATCGATCTGAAGCCATTGATTAGATTTCATGCACTTTAGTTATCTTGATCAGAGAAGCAAGTATCAAGAATAGGTTGCCGCCTTTTCAGTTGATCAATTCGATCTGTAAAATATGAGGTTTTGCAGCTATATGAGACAGAAGTTTCACTTTATTGACCCACCCTTAGAAACAAAAAAAGTAAGGTTTTCGTGGTGGCTTCCACTTTGTTTTTAAAGGGTGAAAATGCCAATTCCCTTAGCAATCCATTTTGCTTTACTTTTCGCCCTAGCTGGCTTGAGTGATCGGAAAATTGACCATGAAAAGGGCAATTTCATAACAACAAAAAAAGTACCAAGTTGCCCCATCTTGGATAGAAAAGTTTTTTAAAATGGAGGATTTTTCTCATTTTCTAAGGAGATGACAAGTCGTACTTTTGTCCCATGCTGGATAGAATGGTGTTTATATATATATAAATGGCTGTTTTTCGTTGAAAATCGGGAAAAAGTTCATCTCACCATGTGGAAAACCTTACTTTTATCATTCCCTTTGTAAATGCCTATTTTTGCGGGGTATCTTTTAAAAAAGTTTGATCACAGGAAAAGTCATACTTTTTGTCCCAATTCATACTTATCTTGATCGGTTTGCTTTGAATATACATTACGTTCTTCCTGGCTCCACTATTGGTAGGCACTATAGCGGATGACATTGGTCTATCGAAGAAAGCGGGCACATCGCATCAACTATTTCACTTTGCTATCGCATTTCTTGGGATCAAAATGGACTCAA